>CAUPSL010001501.1:0-119581 GCA_963514005.1 Raja brachyura | reverse complement strand
GATCAGACTAATCATAGACGTTTGCCCCTTATTCTTAAACTGTGTGTGTGGCCCCTGATTCTGGACTCCCCCAACATCGGGAACATGTTTCCTGCCTCTAGTGTGTCCAAGCCCTTAATAATCTTATGTGTTTCAATGAGATCCCCTCTCATCCTTCTAAACTCCAGAGTGTACAAGCCCAGCCGCTCCATTCTCTCAGCATATGACAGTCCCTCCATCCCGGGAATTAACCTTGTAAACCTACGCTGCACTCCCTCAGTAGCAAGAATGTCCTTCCTCGAATTAGGGGACCAAAACTACACACAATACTCCAGACGTGGTCTCACTGGGGCCCTGTACAGCTGCAGAGGAGCCTGAAGACTGCACGTCCAGGTTCTGGAGAAACTCAACATCCATCAGGCCACAAACTCCAACTGAATCCCAAACTACGAGCTGCCTTGATTGTACCAGGGACTTTGAGCTTTGGCTTTGAGCTATATAACGGCGGCGCAGCGGTAGAGTTGCCGCCGGATACCCGGGTTTCAATCCCGACTACGGGTGCTGTCTGTACGGAGTTTGCACGTTCTCCCCGTGACCTGCGTGGGTCTTCTCACAGATCTTCGGTTTCCTCCCACGCTCCAAAGACGTGCAGGTTTGTGGGTTAATTGGCTCGGTGCATTTTGTGTAACTTGTCCTCAGTGTGTTTAGTGATAGTGTGCGGGGATCGCTGGTCGGCACGGACTCGATGGGCCGAAGGGCTTGTTTCCGCGCTGTATCTCTAAAGCTAAACTAAGTATTGTTTTTTTTTTTAAAACCCCGCCAGACAGATCAGATGAGTGTTAAAGAAGGAACTGCAGATGCTGGAGAATCGAGGGTTTACACAAAAAGCTGGAGAAACATAGAAACATAGAAACATAGAAAATAGGTGCAGGAGTAGGCCATTCGGCCCTTCGAGCCTGCACCGCCATTCAATGTGATCATGGCTGATCATCCAACTCAGTATCCCGTACCTGCCTTCTCTCCATACCCCCTGATCCCTTTAGCCACAAGGGCCACATCTAACTCCCTCTTAAATATAGCCAATGAACTGGCCTCAACTACCTTCTGTGGCAGAGAGTTCCAGAGACCCACCACTCTCTGTGTAAAGAATGTTTTCCTCATTTCGGTCCTAAAGGAATTCCCCCTTATCCTTAAGCTGTGACCCCTTGTTCTGGACTCCCCCAACATCGGGAACAAATCTTCCAGCATCTAGCTTGTCCAACCCCTTAAGAATTTTGTAGGTTTCTATAAGATCCCCCCTCAATCTTCTAAATTCCATCGAGTACAAGCCGAGTCTATCCAATCTTTCCTCATATGAAAGTCCTGACATCCCAGGAATCAGTCTGGTGAATCTTCTCTGTACCCCCTCTATGGCAAGGATGCCTTTCCTCAGATTTGGAGACCAAAACTGTACGCAGTACTCCAGGTGTGGCTTCACCAAAACCCTGTACAACTGCAGTAGAACCTCCCTGCTCCTATACTCAAATCCTTTCGCTATGAATGCTAACATACCATTTACTCAGCGGGTGCAGCAGCATCTAAGGAGCGAAGGAGATAGGCGACGTTTCGGGGCGAGACCCTTCTTCAGACTGGGCCTCCAGATGAGTGGGTCGGCATATGATGAGCGTTTGACGGCACTAGGCTGGAGTTTAGAAGGATGAGGGGGGACCTCATTGAAACGTGCAGAATAGTGAAGGGCCTGGATAGAGTGGATGTGGAGAGGATGTTTCCACTGGTGGGAGAGTCCAGGACTAGAGGGCACAGCCTCAGAATGAAAGGGCGCTCGTTTAGAAAGGAGGTGAGGAGGAACCTCTTTAGTCAGAGGGCGGTGAATCTGTGGAACAGAGGTCTGTGGAGGCCAGTTAGATAGGACAGGTTTGCAGGGATATGGACCAAACGCAGGCAGGGGGGACTAGTGGAGATAAGACATGTTGGCCGGTGAGGGCCAGTTGGGCCGAAGGGCCTGTGGATAGTTTTGAGGCAGAGATGGATAAATTCTTGATTAGTAGACACAGAAATTAGTAGAAAATTGAATTTTCTCAATTCTGTTAACCCTTGCTGCCTCCTCCCCCTCCCCACCTCTCCCTCAGCCCTCAGGCCATGGCATTCCTTCTCTCTCTATCTCTCCCCCACCCAAGTCGCACTAGCTTCTCATTTTCACACCACAAACAGCTTACAACGGCCTGTTTCCTTCATCATCGATACTTTTTTGCATATCTTTCATTCATTGTTCTTTATCTCTCCACATCACCGTCTATATCTCTCGTTTCCCTGATCCCTGACCAGTCTGAAGAAGGGTCTCGCCCCGAAACGTCACCTATCTCCTTCGCTCCTTAGATGCTGCTGCACCCGCTGAGTTTCTCCAGCTTTTTGTGTGACCCTCGATTCTCCAGCATCTGCAGTTCCTTCTTTAACAAATTCGTGATTAGTGTGGGTGTGAAGGGGTTGTGAGGAGAAGGCAGGAAGATGGGGTTAGGAGGCAGAGATAGATCAGCCACGGAGTGGACTCGACGGGCCGAATGGCCTCATTGCGCTCCCATCACTCACCTTCACTGCCGCTGGCTATGAAATCCTCGCTTGTCCCTCCGAGGCAGGAGTGAATGGTATAAAAGCCTTGGGTGACTCCCTGGTACTTCTGCAGTAAAACACGGTCTTGCAGATCCCACAGGTGGACGCCCTGCGGAGTAGCACAAACGCACACAGGGGGTGAGTCCTGGAGCCGGGACCCTCCTCACACACCAGCTACAGAGCCGTCCCCACACCACCTCGCCTTTCCCTCTCCCCCGACTCTCAGTGGAAACAGGCCCTTCGGCCCAACTGGCCCTCACCGGCCAACATGTCTTATCTCCACTAGTCCTACCTGCCTGCGTTTGGTCCATATCCCTACAAACCCATCCTGTCTAACTGTTTCTTAAAGTTTGGGTAGTCCCAGCCTCAACTACCTCCTCTGGCAGCCTGTTCCGTGCGCCCAAGCACCCTCTGTGTGAAAAAGTTACCCCTCACATTGCATAGTTCATAAACAGCATATAGAGGAATAGATCGGCTAGATGCACAGAGTCTCTTGCCCAGAGTGGGGGAATCGAGGACCAGAGGACATAGGTTCAAGGTGAAGGGGAAAAGATTTAATAGGAATCTGAGGGGTAAAAATAGACAATAGGCAATAGGTGCAGGAGTAGGCCATTCGGCCCTTCGAGCCAGCACCGCCATTCAATGTGATCATGGCTGATCATCCCCAATCAGTACCCCGTTCCTGCCTTCTCCCCATATCCCCTGACTCCGCTATCTTTAAGAGCCCTATCTAGCTCTCTCTTGAAAGCATCCGGAGAACCGGCCTCCACCGCCCTCTGAGGCAGAGAATTCCACAGACTCACCACTCTCTGTGAGAAAAAGTGTGTCCTCATCTCGGTTCTAAATGGCTTACCCATTATTCTTAAACTGTGGCCCCTGGCTCTGGACTCCCCCAACATCGGGAACATGTTTCCTGCCTCTAGCGTGTCCAAACCCTTAATCAGCTTAAATGTTTCAATGAGATCCCCTCTCATCCTTCTAAACTCCAGAGTGTACAAGCCCAGCCGCTCCATTCTCTCAGCATATGACAGTCCCGCCATCCCGGGAATTAACCTGGTAAACCTACGCTGCACTCCCTCAATAGCAAGAATGTCCTTCCTCAAATTAGGGGACTAAATATCCCCGTACATTGCCTGCATCGCGGCCTGGTTCAGCCCAGGAAGGAAGATGATCGCAAAAAGTGGTGAACACTGCCCGGTCCGTCGCGAGTACTGACCTCCCCACCATCGAAGGGATCTACAGGAGTCGCTGCCTCACAAAATGGCCGCCAGCATCGTCAAAGACCCTCACCACCCTGGCCACGCTCTCATTTCACCCCTGCCATCGGGGGGAAGGTACAGGAGCCAGAAAACTGTAACGTCCAGGTTCAGGAATAGCCTCTTCCCCACATCCACTGGGCTGTACAACGCTGTGAACTCCATCTAAACCCCAACTGTGAGGTGCCGTGATTGCACTAGGGGGGGGTGGGAGATTGCAACCTTCACGTAGTCCGCCCTGTTTCAACAAATGCAATCAACCTGGCGTGCACACTCAAATAGAACAAGTTGTCCTGCAACTTTAGGCTGTGCACGCCATACGCAAGAAGAAGAAGACTGCACTAGGGACCTACGGGTACTGAAGACCCGAAACGTTGCCATTCCTTCTCTCCACAGATGCTGCCTCACTGCTGAGGTACTCCAGCATTCTGTGTATACATTCTTTGTGTCCTATACTGTCTTGTTTTTAAATGAACCTTGTTATTTATTATGGGTTTTACAGAGTACTATGTTTAGGTATGTTACAATACCTACCTTGAGCAGCGCTGCAGTTCTGCCGCTCCCCGCGTGCACGACTTTGGCGCCTTTCAGAGGGGGGTGGGTTTAAAATGCCGATTTTTTCTAGGCAGTCCAAATCGATCCATGTCGGGCGATTTCGTCGCTAACGAGAAATCGCTCCGACATTTCATTCATAGAGGTATTTTTAAGCTACGCTAGATTATTTATTAACTAGATTAGTTTAAAAATCATCTTCTAAAGCTCTGAAAGGTGACAGCGGAACGGACCTAAGGTAGGCGATAAAAGAAGCTACACAGTTTATTTTTACATAAAAACTTGGTTTTTAGGAAGGCTTTAATCACATTTTCATGTTGTGAAAAGGGGACCAAAAAAAAATGTATGAACCGGCTGTATTTTTCCCCCCGACTTCACCGCTAACCGCAACGTTCCAATCCACCGCATTCCACTAAAACCCACTCGCTAGTTGATTTAAATGGCGATTAATTTACAGGCATTAGACACTAAATTCCTTCCATTTGGCCCATAAATTAATGAAAATGAGATTTAAAAATGATGTTATATTGTGGATTATTGTGTGAATGTTATTTGGACACTTAGGCAATTTTAAAAAAAGTTTATCTTTTCTTAAGAAATGGATAGATGTTTAGATCTACTCATTGAATTTTGTAATTAGCTACAATTAGATAACTAACTAATGATATGCTTTAATTTCAGGTCATCCAAGTAAGATTGTTTCATATTTGTTTCAGAATGCTTCAATCTAGAATAACTGAAAATTTCATTGAGTTCTCTTAATTTTTAAGAAAGTTATGGGCTTTTGACTGTTCTAGATCACAGCTTTTGAGTTAAGTCAATTGAAAGGCAATGGGGAACAAGATGCTAATTTCCGAGTATAAAAATGGTCATAACTTTCTTAATACTGAAGATATGAAAGTGAATTAGGTGTCAAATTAAACCTCTTTTTATGCTTTATCTGATGGGATAAATTGCAGGCTTGATTTTTAAAATCTCAAAATGTTTGTAACATTGCTACTATGTTCACTGAGTTGAGACTGAGTCTGAAGAAGGGTCTCGACCCGAAACATCACCCGTTCCTTCTCTCCAGAGATGCTGCCTGTCCCGCTGAGTTACCCCGGCATTTTGCGTCTGCCTTCGATTTAAACCAGCAGTTCTCTCCTACACATATTCACGTGTCTGTTGTGCTGCTGCAAGTAAGAATTGCTTTGTTTCGTTTCGGGACAGATGACTACAAAACAATCTCGAGGCTCGATGTTCCATAGAGGTCTTTCCGCTGACTGGATAGCACGCAACAAGAAAGCTTTTCACTGTACCTCGGTGCACGTGACACAAATAAACAGTTTGTATGTCGGTGAGGCCGCACTCGGAGAACGGTTTTGGTCACCCTGAAGTAGGAAAGATGCCATTAAGCAGCACCATTAAGATGCCATTACGGTGAAGAAAGCGAATGGCATGTTGGCCTTCATAACGAGAGGATTTATAGACAATAGGTGCAGGAGTAGGCCATTAGGCCCTTCCAACCGGCACCGCCATTCAATGTGATCATGGCTGATCATCCTCAATCAGTACCCCGTTCTTGCCTTCTCCCCTGACTCCGCTAATTTTAAGAGCTCTATCTAGCTCTCTCTTGAAAGCATCCAGAGAACCTGCCTCCACTGCCCTCTGAGGCAGAGAATTCCACAGACTCACCACCCTCTGTGAGAAAAAGTGTTTCCTCGTCTCCGTTCTAAATGGCTTACCCCTTATTCTTAAACTGTGTGTGGCCCCTGGTTCTGGACACCCCCAACATGGGGAACATGTTTCCTGCCTCTAGCGTGTCCAAACCCTTAGTAATCTTTAGAAGAGAAAGAGGAGAATCGGGAAGGGGAGAAAAGGGAGTGGGAGGAGAGGGTGGGATATAGAGGGTTTGGAGGGAAGAGAGGGAGAATGGAGGGGGAGAAGAGGGGAGGTGGAGAGGGAGAGAGGTGGCGAGGGGAGGGGAGAGGTGGGGGAAGGGAGGGGAGAGGTGGGGGAGGGGGGAGGTGGCGAGGGGTGGGGAGAGGTGGCGAGGGTGGGGGAGGGGAGAGGTGGCGAGGGGGAGGGGAGAGGTGGCGGGGGTGGGGGAGGGGAGAGGTGGCCAGGGTGGGGGAGGGGAGAGGTGGCAAGGGTGGGGGAGGGGAGAGGTGGGGGAGGGGAGAGGTGGGGGAGGGGAGGGGAGAGGTGGGGGAGGGGAGAGGTGGGGCTGGGGGAGGATTGTCGGTACACTGAAGCCTGTCGTTGCACAGCAGGAGGACGGGGGGTCGGTGGACGAGGTGAGGGTGAAGGAGGAGGTTGAGGACGATGCTCTCTGGGACTCCATGGCCACGGTGGGGACGGCCAAGAGGAAGGCAGAACGGGAGCGGCCACCAGGACCCGGACGCCCAAAACGCCCCGCAGCGCCACCTTGTGACCGCGACACGGCATAACCGGGGGGGCCGGATCACCAGGACTCTGCTGTCGATCCACAACTGTGTACTGCACCTCACGGAGTGGCTCTCTCTCTCTCTCCCTTTCTCTGTCTCTCCCTCTGTCTCTCCCTTTCTCTGTCTCTCCCTCTGTCTCTCCCTCTGTCTCTCCCTCTGTCTCTCTCTCTCTGTCTCTCCCTCTGTCACTGCAGATGCTGGACAATCAAAGGAAATAGGCGATGTTTCGGCCCGAAACATCGCCTATTCCCTTTGCTCTATAGATGCTGCTGCACCCGCTGAGTTTCTCCATATAAGATTATTAAGGGCTTGGACAAACTAGAAGCAGGAAACATGTTCCCGATGTTGGGGGAGTCCAGAACCAGGGGCCACACACACAGTTTAAACTCCAGAGTGTACAAGCCCAGCTGTTCCATTCTCTCAGCATATGACAGTCCCGCCATCCCGGGAATTAACCTTGTAAACCTACGCTGCACTTCCTCAATAGCAAGAATGTCCTTCCTCAAATTAGGGGACCAAAACTGCACACAATACTCCAGGTGTGGTCTCACTAGGGCCCTGTACAACTGCAGAAGGACCTCTTTGCTCCTATATTCGATTCCTCTTGTTATAAAGGTCAACATGCCATTCGCTTTCTTCACTGCCTGCTGTACAGGCAGCAGTTTGAGTATAGGAGCAAAGAGGTCCTTCTGCAGTTGTACAGGGCCCTGGAGAGACCACACCTGGAGTATTGTGTGCAGTTTTGGTCTCCTAATTTGAGGAAGAACGTTCTTGCTATTGAGGGAGTGCAGCGTAGGTTCACCAGGTTAATCCCCGGGATGGCGGGACTGTCATTTGAGGAAAGATTGGAAAGACTGGGCTTGTATTCACCAAAATTTCGAAGGATGAAGGAGAATCTTACAGAAACGTATAAAATTATATAAGCTAGATACGGGAAAAATGTTCCCAGCGATGGGGGAGTCCTGAACCAGGGGCCAGTCTAAGATAAAGGGGTAGCTATTGAAAACTGAGATGAGATAAAACTTTTTCACCCAGAGAGTTGTGAATTTGTGGAATTCCTTGCCACAGAGGGCAGTGGAGGCCAATTCACTGGATGGATTTAAAAGAGAGTTAGATAGAGCTCTTGGGGCTAGCGGAATGAAGGGGATATGGGGAGACGGCAGGCATGGGGTACTGATTGTGGATGATCAGCCATGATCACAATGACTGCTCGAAGGCCCGAATGGCCTCCTCCTGCACCTATATTCTATGTTTCTAAGGGTCTGAAGAAGGGTCTCGACCCGAAACGTCGCCTATCTCCTTCGCTCCTTAGATGCTGCTGCACCCGCTGAGTTTCTCCAGCTTTTTGTGTACCCTTCTATGTTTCTAAGTTGGAATGAGCGCAGAGAGGATTCACAAAGATGTTTTCCTGAGCGATAGGGAGAGGTTGGGACTTTACTCCTTGGAGCGTAGAAGGTTGAGGGGTGATCTAACAGAGGTGTAATTAAAAAAATCATGAGGTGTGTAGATGATTGGGAGTGGTTGCAGAACAGAGGGATCTAGGAGGGCAGGTACATAGTCCATTGAAAGTGGCATCTCAGGTGGTCAAGGCAGCTTCTGGTAAATTGGCCTTCTTAAGTCAGAGCATTGAGTATAGACGTTGGGAGGTCACGCTGCAGTAGTATAAGGTGTTGGTGAGGCCACGTTTAGAGTATTGTGTTCAGTTCTGGGCACCGTGTTATAGGAAAGATGTTGTCCAGCTGGAAATAACCATATAACTATATAACAATTATAGCACGGAAACAGGCCTTCTCAGCCCTTCCAGTCCGTGCCAACCATTTATTTTCCCCATGTCCCATCTACCTGCACTCAGACCATACCCCTCCATTCCCTTCCCGTCCATGTACCTATCCACTTGACTTTTAAATGTTAAAATCGATCCTGCCTCCACCACTTCTGCAGGAAGATCATTCCACACAGCCACCACTCTCTGAGTAAAGAAGTTACCCCTCATGTTACCCCTAAACTTCTGTCCCTTCATTCTCATGTCATGCCCTCTTGTTTGAATCTTCCCTACCCTCAATGGGAAAAGCTTATCCACGTCAACTCTGTCTATCCCTTTCATCATTTTAAAGACCTCAATCAAGTCCCCCCTTAACCTTCTGCGCTCCAAAGAATAATGACCTAACTTGGAAATGGTGCTGAGGAGATTCATGAGGATGCTGCCAGGACTCGAGGGCCTGAGTTGCAGGGAGAGGTAGAGCAGGCTGGGACTCTATTCCTTCGGGAGGCGGTAACATTTTCACGAAACGGGTGGTGGGTATATGGAACGAGCTACTGGAGGAGGTGGTTGAAGCAGGGACTATTGCAACGTTTAAGAAATACTTAAACACTTAAGACAGGTACATGGACAGGATAGGTTTAGAGGGATAAGGGCCAAATGGGACTAGTGTAGATGGGGCATGTTGGTCGATGTGGGCAAGATGGGCTGAAGGGCGCTGCAATTCCAGACAGAAGCCACTCCTCAGTACAAGGCACATGACAGCCCGCTTGGAGTTTGCCAAAAGGCAGCTAAAGGACTCTCAGACCATGACAAACACGATTCTCTGGTCTGATGAAACCAAGATTGAACTCTTTGGCCTGAATGCCAAGCGTCACATCTGGAGGAAACCAGCCACCGCTCATCACCTGGCCAATACCATACCTACGGTGAAGCACGGTGGTGGCAGCATCATGCTGTGGGGATGTTTTTCAGCGGCAGGAACTGGGAGACTAGTCAGGAGCGAGGGAAAGATGAACGGAGCAAAGTACAGAGAGATCCTCGATGAAAACCTGCTCCAGAGCGTTCTGGACCTCAGGCTGGGGCGGAGGTTCACCTTCCAACAGGACAACGACCCCAAGCACACAGCCAAGACAACGCAGGAGTGGCTTTGTGACAAGACTGTGAATGTCCTCGAGTGGCCCAGCCAGAGCCCGGACTTGAACCCGATCGAACATCTCTGGAGGGACCTGAAAATAGCTGTGAATCGACGCTCCCCATCCAACCTGACAGAGCTTGAGGGGATCTGCAGAGAAGAATGGGAGAAATGACCCAAATATAGGTGTGCCAAGATTGTAGCGTCATACCCAAGAAGACTTGAGGCTGTAATCGCTGCCAAAGGTGCCTCAACAAAGTGCTGAGTAAAGGGTCTGAATACTTACGTAAATGTGATATTTCAGTTATTTCTTTTCAACTACTTTGCAAACATTTCTAAAGTCCTGTTTTTGCTTTTTTTATTATGGGGGATTGTTTGTGGATCGATGATTTAAAAAAATGAATTTAATCAATTTTAGAATAAGGCTGTAACGTAACAAAATGTGGAAAAAGTGAAGGGATCTGAATACTTTCTGAATGCCCAGTATGTTCACAATCGAGCCGTCAGCAGTGTGCAGATACATGGTAAAAGGAATCACGTTTAGTGCAACTACTCATTAATGTAGGAGCAGAATCAGGCCATTCGGCCCATCAAGTCTACCCCCCCATTCAATCACCGCCGATCTATCTTTCCCTCTCAACCCCATTAGTCAATAGACAATAGGTACAGGAGTAGGCCATTCGGCCCTTCGAGCCAGCGCCGCCATTCAATGTGATCATGGCTGATCATCCCCAATCAGTACCCCGTTCCTGCCTTCTCCTCATATCCCCTGACTCCGCTATCTTTAAGAGCCCTATCTAGCTCTCTCTTGAAAGCATCCAGAGAACCAGCCTCCACCGCCCTCTGAGGCAGAGAATTCCACAGACTCACCACTCTCTGAGAAAAAGGGTTTCCTCGTCTCCGTTCTAAATGGCTTACCCCTTATTCTTAAACTGTGTGTGGCCCCTGGTTCTGGACTCCCCCAACATCGGGAACATGTTTCCTGCCTCTAGCGTGCCCAAGCCCTTAACAATCTTAGATGTTTTTTGTTTGAAACTGAAGGAATCAACACTACCACAGGAGTGGGGGACCTTGGTTGCTGCCCTACAGGAGGCAGTAAAACCCCTGTCCTACACGGTACGAGTTCATTCCAAGAGCTCTCTCTCCCCGAGTTTGCCCTGATTCGAACTCGGAGATTTACGGCAATGGCCGCTCGTCGGTACTCGGGGCTCTCGTGGACATTTTTCATCACGTTGAAAAATCTTCACGAGTCTTCCCGAGCTCACCTGCCGTTAGTGAGTCTTCCCGAGTACCTGCCGTTAGCGTTACGAGCCGCTAAGAGACGTCCCCGAGCTCCGACGTACACGCTACGTTCATTCTCTGTGCTTACCGCGAGTTTGATTTATTTTTTAAACTCGGGAGAGCTCTTGGAATGGACTGGTACCGTGGGACAAGGCAATAAGCAAGTAAGCGACTCAAATCAGGGAGGATGGCAATAAATAAAGAAACAAAATGAAAGCAGATGTCCCAAGGTGGAGGGCTCGGAGACAACTCACCTGCGTGGCGACGTTGAGCAGGGCTAGCCGGCCGTTTCTGGAGACTGTGAACGACATGATAGGGTGGTCCTCTTGCACGCTGGAAGAAGAACAGGTGGGTGAAGCCCAGCGCCGTGTGTCGGGGCGGGTGACGCAAAGACCCTCGACCGCCCGCCTGCCCGACTCTCGTATCTCGCCCCGTAAAAGCTGGAGGAGCTCAGCGGGACAGGCAGCATCTCTGGAGAGGAGGAGGAGTGGGTGACACCAGGCTGAGACCCTTCTTGGGGAGGGAGGTTGCAACCTTCACGGGGTCTGCCCTCTTTCGACGAATGCAATCAACCCGGCGTGCACAATCAAATAAGGGTTTCGGCCCGAAACGTTGCCTATCTCCTTCGCTCCATAGATGCTGCTGCACCCGCTGAGTTTCTCCAGCATTTTGTGTACCATCAAATAGAACAAGTTGCCCAACAACTTTAGGCTGTGCACGCCACACGTAAGGAGAAGAAGAAGAGATCTTTCTTCAGACCCATTCCATCTTAAGAAGGGCCTCAACCCGAAACGTCACCCATTCCTTCGCTCCAGAGATGCTGCCTGCCCCGCTGAGTTACTCCGGCATTTTGTGTCTATCTTCGGTTTAAACCAGCATCTGCAGTTCCCTCTGACACAAATCTGCCACGCCCAGAGACATCCCACCTGGTCGCAGCGAGAACATAGAAATATAGACAATAGGTGCGGGAGGAGGCCATTCAGCCCTTCGATCCAGCACCGCCATTCAATGTGATCATGGCTGATCATCCAAATCAGTACCCCGTTCCTGCTTTCTCCCCGTATCCCATGATTCCGTTAGCCTTAAGAACTATATCTAACTCTCTCTTGAAAACATCCAGTGAATCGGCCTCCACTGCCTTCTGTGGCAGAGAATTCCACAGATTCACAACTCTCTGGGTGAAAACGTTTTTGCTCATCTCAGTCGTAAATGGCCGTCCCCTTATTCTCAAACTGTGTGAACCCTGGTTCTGGACTCCCCCCAACATGGGGAACAATTTTCCTGCATCTAGCCTGTGCAATTCCTTAAGAGTTTTTATAAGAGGCCAATTAACCTAGAAAAACACAGACAGACGCAAAAAGCTGGAGTAACTCACCGAAACAGGCAGCATCTCTGAAGAGGGGCCTCGACCCGAAACGTCACCCGTTCCTTCTCTCCAGAGATACTGCCCGTCCCGCTGAGTTACTCCAGCTATCCTCGGCTCCTTCAGAAGCTGCAGCTCTCAGGCAGATTTAGGCTTTGGAGATACAGTGCGGAACCAGGCCCTTCGGCCCATCGAGTCGGAACCGACCAGCGATCACCCCGTCCGCTAGCACTATCCTACACACAAAGGGTCAGCACAGTGCCTTCAATCGCACACTTTACAATTTACACCAAGCCAATTAACCCACACAGCCGCACGTGTTTGGAGTGTGGGAGGAAACCGGAGCGCCCGGAGAAAACCCACGCAGGTCACAGGGAGAACTTGCACACTCCATACAGACAGCACCCGCGGTCTGGATCGAACTCGGGTTGGCGCTGTGCCAGCCCACCTCTGGTTGGCATCGCAGAAAGTGCTTTGGCCTTTGCCTGGGGGGACGGGGGGGGGAAAGACACGGTGTCCAGTTTCTGCGGTGACTCTGGGGAGACTGAGACGGGCGGCCCCCCTCACTCACATGTTGCGGTCGGTGAGCTCCTCGAAGTTGTAGCCGCGTATCCGCTGGTGGGTGTCGGAGGCGAGGATGGTCTTGCCGTCGTTGAGGCACCAGAGGCACTGCACGCGTACGCCCTCCCACGAGTCCAGCACGTTGCCGTCCAGGTCCTGCGCATGGAGGAGGGGCGGGGAGGCTGCGGTCAACGTCAGCGACGGCACCGATCCCACCCACCCACCCCCTCACCCCCCCCAGCACACACAGATGCCCCCGGCCCCGACTGAGCGTGGCTGTGTGTGAGACGGTGAGCGTGGCACAGTGCAAGTGTGAGGCACCGTGCGTGTGACACGGTGGCAGCGCGGGTGTACAGAGTGAGTGTGGCAGTGCCAGTGTGTGTGTGCGACTGTGACAGCGCGACGATGCGAGTGTGACAGTGTGTGCAAGACAGCACGAGTGTGACAGTGTGTGTGTGACAATGTGAGTATGACACCGTGTCGGCGCGAGTGTGACAGTGTGAGTGTGACAATGTGTGTGAGACAGCGTGAATGTGACAGTGCCAGTGTGTGCGCGAGTGTGATAGCGCGATTGTGACAGCGTGATTGTGCGAGTGTGATAGCGTGTGTCTGTCTTGACAGTGTGTGTGAGACAGTGAGTGTGAGTGTGACAGTGTGAGTGTGACAGTGCCAGTGTGTGTGCGACTGAGACAGCGCGGGTGTGACAAGGTGACTGTGCGAGTGTGATAGTGTGTGTCTGTCCTGACAGTGTGCGTGTGACAGTGTGAGTGTGCGTGTGACAGTGCCAGTGTGACAGTGCGACTGGCAACGCGACGGTGCGATGGTGTGAGCGTGACAGCGAGTGTGGCACTGCGAGTGTGACGGCTCGAGCGTGACCTTGTGAGTGTACCACCCCCTCCCCTCCCACAGCCAAGGAGTTGGAACACACGGGTGCAACTGCACCTTACACCCCCCTCCCCTTGTCCCCTCCTACCCCCAAGGTAGGTTGACTGACACACACACACACACACATGTACAAGTGCCCCCTCCCTGTACCACCCACCCCCTCCCCCCAGCTAAGGCAAGGTTACCCACACGCTGGTACAACAGCCCCCACAGAGTCACCACTGTCCTCCCCTCCCCTCCCCCCAGCTAAGGCAAGGTTACCCACACGCTGGTACAACAGCCCCCACAGAGTCACCACTGTCCTCCCCTCCCCTCCCCCCAGCTAAGGCAAGGGTACTCACACGCTGGTACAACAGCCCCCCACACCGTCACCACTGTCCTCCCCTCCCCTCCCCCCTAGCCCCCCGGGCAAGATTACTCACACACTGGTAGAACTGCCCCCTCTGGCCGCCGGTGACAAAGCGCTTGCCGTCGGGGTTCCACGCGGCGCAGGTCAGGCTGTCTTCGTGCGACTGGCTCATCTTGGTCCTCAGCTCGCCTGTCTGCGGGACGGGGCGGAGACGAGAGTGGGTGGGGGGGGGGGGGCTGGCTCAACCACGACGGCACTCACCACCCCCCCCCCCCTCCTCTCCAACCGTCCCGCCCCAGGGCACCAGCAGCACGCAAACGCAGACAGCACAGAGACAGGCCCTTCGGCCCAACTGGTCCTTGCCGTCCGAGGAACCCCACCCAATCCAATCTAGTTTATCGACACCAAAAGCTGGAGTAACTCAGCAGGACGGGCAGCATCTCTGGAGAGAAGGAATGGGTGACGCTTCGGGTCGAGACTGTCCCGCCCAGGAGTTTTATTCTAGGTCTATATCTTACATTTTACTAACAATTACATTGTCCCTGATCTCCATTCCCTTTGTCCTGTTTTCACACCTTACACTTCCTTATCTATGCACATCAGGTAACACTGTGCAGCCCACTCCACTGACATCAGACTGAAGAAGGGTCTCGACCCGAAACGTCACCCATTCCTTCTCTCCAGAGACGCTGCCTGTCCCGCTGAGTTACTCCAGCATCTTGTGTGTATCTTCGATTTAAACCAGCATCTGCAGTTCTTTCCTGCACATCCAATCTGGTTTAGCTCAGTTTAGTTTTGAGACACAGCGCGGAAACAGGCCCTTCGGCCCATCGAGCCCGCACCGACCAGCGATCCCCGCACACTAACACTATCCTACACACACACACACACACACTAAGGGATAATTTACACTTATACAAAGCCTATGGACCCACCGGCCCGCACGTCTTTGGAGCGTGGGAGGATACTGAAAATCTCGGAGAAAACCCATGCGGGTCACGGGGGGAGAACATGCAAACTCCTTACAGACAGGCGTCCGTAGTCGGGATCGAACCCGGGTCTCTGGCGCTGTAGAACCTATCCAGATACTTTAGGCATTTGAGAAGGAACTGCAGATGCTGGAAAATCGAAGGTAGACAAAAATGCTGGAGAAACTCAGCGGGTGAGGCAGCGTCTCCGGGGCGAAGGAATGGGCGATGTTTCGGGTCGAGACCCTTCTTCAGACTTGCCGACCATGTGGTCACAAGGACAACTACTCATTCACTCACACTCATTCTCTCACACACTCACTCTCTCAATCACCCTCACACACACTCACTCACTCTCTCTCACTCACACACACTCACACTCTCAATCACCCTCACTCACACACACTCACTCTCACACACACACACACAATCACCCTCACAAACTCACTCACACTCACACTCTCTCACTCACATCCTCACTCACTCAAAATCCTGAAAGATCGGCCATTCCTTCTCTCCAGAGATGCTGCCTCACCCGCTGAGTTACTCCAGCATTGTGTGTCGACCTTTTGGATAGGCACATGGATATGTAGGGAATGGAGGGACGTGGGTCACAAGCAGGCAGATTGTGATTAGTTTAACTTGGCATCATAAGGAATGGGAGTAGAACTAGGCCATTCGGCCCATCAAGTCATGAGTCATGAGAGGAATAGATCGGGTAGATGCAGGTAGAGTCTCTTCCCAGAGTAGGGGAATTGAGGACCAGAGGACATAGATTTAAGGTGAAGGGGAAAAGATTTAATAGGAATCTGAGAGGTAGCTTTTCCACTCAGAGGGTGGTGGGTGTATGGAACGAGCTGCCGGAGGAGGTAGTTGAGGTTGGGACTATCCCAATGTTTAAGAAACACTTAGACAGGTACATGGACAGGACAGGTTTGGAGGGATATGGACCAAACGCAGGCAGGTGGGACTGGTGTAGATGGGACATGTTGGGCGGTGTGGGCAAGATGGGCCTGTTTCCACACTGTAGCACCCTATGACTAAGTCTACTCCGCTCTATCTCTCCCTCCTAACTCCATTCTCCTGCCTTCTCTCCATCACCCCATCAGTCAGAGAGTTGTGAATTTGTGGAATTCCCTGCCACAGAGGGCAGTGGAGGCCGAGTCACTGGCTGGATTTAAGAGTGAGTTAGACAGAGCTCTAGGGGCTAGTGGAGTCAAGGGATATGGGGAGAAGGCAGGCACGGGTTATTGATAGGGGACGATCAGCCGTGATCACAATGATTGTTGGCTCGATGGGCCGAACGGCCTCCTCCTGCACCTATTTTCTATGTTTCTAGCCCCTGACGGCAGTACTAATTGTGGGCTGCAGGCTGTGCTGGGCCACGAATGCCCTGGAGCTGTTGGCAAGAGGGGCGAGACGGGGAGGTGGAACACCGGTAGACAAACACTAGAGTGATCACAGTCAACTGAAAGAGCGCAGAGGGTAGAGTTGCTGCCTCACGCCGCGATGCAGCGCCAGAGACCCGGGTTCAATCCCGACTACGGGCGCCGTCTGTATGGGGTTTGTACGTTCTCCCCGTGAGTTTACTCCGAGATCTTCGGTCTCCTCCCACACTCCAAGGACGTGCAGGTTTGTAGATTAATTGGCTTGGTATAAGTGTAAACATTGTCCCTGGTGTGTGTAGGATAGCGTTAGCGTGCTGGTCGGCGCGGACTCGGTTGGCCGAAGGGCCTGTTTCCGCGCTGTATCTCAAAACTAAACGAAACTGGGAGTTAGGATCGCTTTGGGTGCCCAGATTCTTCACCAGCCTTGGATCTTTCATTCCCCGACTGTGGGAGGGGTCTTTGGCAAATATGGGCCGAATGGCCTACTCCTGCACCTATTGTCTATTGACCAGGAATAACGCCACCATTTTCCCGCAGCGTGCTGAGGCGAGACCCATGAGCTCAGTCGTGCGTCGGAGGGAACTGCAGATGCTGGTTTAAATCGAAGCTCGACACAAAACGCTGGAGTAACTCAGCGGGACGGGCAGCGTCTCTGGAGAGAAGGAACGGGTGACAAGGCCAAGGTTCACTTGCACCTCCTCCAACCTCATCTACTGTATCCGCTGTTCCAGGTGTGGTCTTATAAATCAGCGAGACCCAGCGCAGGCTCGGCGATCGTTTCGCTGAACGCCTCCGCGCAGTCCGCCTAAACCTGCAGCAAATTGGAGGAACGGTGGCCCGTATTCCACTCGGGCAGCTCACACCCCAGCGGTGTGAACATTGACTTCTCTAACTTCAAGTAACCCTTGCTTTCCCTCTCTCTCCATCCCCCCCCCCCTCAGTTCTCCGACCAGTCTGACTGTCTCCGACTCCATTTTATCGCTGTATGCTTTGTTGTCACCTTCTCCCAGCTAACGATGATCTATCCTACAGTCTCCTCGATCTCCATCCCCTTTGAACTGCTTTCACACCTCACACTTCCTTATCTATGTATCTCCCCCCTCCGACTCTCAGTCTGAAGAAGGGTCTCGACCCGAAACGTCACCCAAGGGCGGTGGGTTTATGGAACGAGCTGCCAGAGGAGGTAGTTGAGGCTGGGACTATCCCAACGTTTAAGAAACAGTTAGACAGGTGCATGGATAGGACGGGTTTGGAGGGATATGGACCAAACGCGGGCAGGTGGGACTAGCGTAGCTGGGTCATGTTGGCCGGCGTGGGCAAGTTGGGCCAAAGGGCCTGTTTCCATGCTGTATCACTCTATGACTCTGTTTTTAAGGCTGGGACAGATAGATTCTTGGTTAGTGGGGGTCACGGGTCAGGGGTCACGGGAAGAAGGCAGGAGAATGGGGTTAGGAGGGAGAGATAGATCAGCCATGATTGAATGGTGGAGTAGACTCGATGGGCCGAATGGCCTAATGCTGCTCCTATCACTGATGATCACTTATGATGCACATCTTTCCTATAACATGGTGTCCAAAAGTAATCTCTGTGGAGAAGGAATGGGTGACGTTTTGGGTTGAGACCCTTCTTCAGACTGAGACCCGAAACGTCACCCATTCCTTCTCTCCGGAGATGCTGCCTGTCCCGCTGAGTTGCTCCACCATTTTGTGTCTTGTCTTGAGCTGTGGCGGGAAACTTTCTGACTGAGGGGAACGTGAGACCAGGCTGGAACACAAAGTGGTCCAATGTGTCTCCCCCCCCCCCCCCCCCCCCCCCCCCCTACAAGCCGGCATACCTGTACGTGCCAGAGCCAGAGCTCGGAGCAGTCGTCGGGGCCACAGGCGATCAGGTAAGTGTCGTCCGGGCTCCACACCAGGTACGACACTCCGTACGTGTGCCCTTCTAGAGTCTTCAGCAGCTTCAGCTGGTGCGTCTCCTGCAAGATGACAGGTGGAATGACCAGAGAGCTCATCCCCACACTCACCTGTGCTGCACACCTGCCGTGGGAGAGGTGTGTAACACAATACAGTGCGGGACAGGTGTGTAACAGTGAGGTTACAGTGCAGGGCGAGGGTTTGACGCAGAGTGAAGCTCCCGTCACACACTCCTGGGACACGGAGTGACACGGGGAGACAGGAGGTGACACGGGGTGACACGGGGAGACAGGAGGTGACACGGGGAGACACGGGGAGACAGGAGGTGACACGGGGTGACACGGGGAGTCACGGGGAGACAGGAGGTGACACGGGGTGACACGGGGAGACACGGGGAGACAGGAGGTGACACGGGGTGACACGGGGAGACACGGGGAGACAGGAGGTGACACGGGGTGACACGAGGAGACACGGGGAGACAGGAGGTGACACGGGGTGACACGGGGAGACACGGGGAGACAGGAGGTGACACGGGGTGACACGGGGAGACACGGGGAGACAGGAGGTGACACGGGGTGATACGGGGAGACACGGGGAGACAGGAGGTGACACGGGGTGACACGAGGAGACACGAGGAGACACGGGGAGACAGGAGGTGACACGGGGTGACACGGGGAGACACGGGGAGACAGGAGGTGACACGGGGTGACACGGGGAGACACGGGGAGACAGGAGGTGACACGGGGAGACACGGGGAGACAGGAGGTGACACGGGGTGACACGGGGAGACAGGAGGTGACACGAGGTGACACGAGGAGACAGGAGGAGACAGGAGGAGACAGGAGGTGACACGGGGAGACACGGGGAGACACGAGGTGACACGGGGTGACACGGGGAGACAGGAGGTGACACGGGGTGACACGAGGAGACACGAGGAGACAGGAGGTGACACGGGGTGACACGGGGAGACAGGAGGTGACACGGGGTGACACGGGGAGACAGGAGGTGACACGGGGTGACACGGGGAGACAGGAGGTGACACGGGGAGACACGGGGAGACAGGAGGTGACACGGGGAGACACGGGGAGACAGGAGGTGACACGGGGAGACACGGGGAGACACGGGGAGACAGGAGGTGACACGGGGAGACACGAGGTGACATGGGGTGACACGGGGAGACACGGGGAGACAGGAGGTGACACGGGGTGACAGGAGGTGACACGGGGAGACAGGAGGTGACACGGGGAGACAGGAGGTGACACGGGGATACATGGGGAGACAGGAGGTGACACGGGGTGACACGGGGAGACACGGGGAGACAGGAGGTGACACGGGGAGACAGGAGGTGACACGGGGATACATGGGGAGACAGGAGGTGACACGGGGAGACAGGAGGTGACACGAGGTGACACGGGGAGACAGGAGGTGACACGGGGAGACAGGAGGTGACACGGGGAGACAGGAGGTGACACGGGGAGACACGGGGAGACAGGAGGTGACACGGGGAGACAGGAGGTGACACGGGGAGACAGGAGGTGACACGGGGAGACAGGAGGTGACACGGGGAGACACGGGGAGACAGGAGGTGACACGGGGAGACAGGAGGTGACACGGGGATACACAGGGAGACAGGAAGTGACACGGGGAGACACAGGGAGACAGGAGGTGACACGGGCTGGCGGGGTGATACGGGCTGGCGGGGTGACAGGAGGTGACACGCGGGCGGCCGGGAGCAGATGAAGAAGCCACGCTCACACAGCACTGGGCTGAGAGGCAAGGGCGGGTGCCGGGGGGTAGCGGGCGGAAGGCAGGAGAATGGGGTTGTGAGGGAGAGGCGGGTCAGCCATGATTGAATGGCGGAGTAGACTGGCGAGCTGACGACTGGGACTCACTGGGTCCACCTGCCAGATGATGACGGCGTTGTCCTTTGATCCGGTGGCCAGCTTGGTGCTGTCGTTGGAGAACTTGCAGAACCACACCTCGTTGCAGTGTTCGGTGAGGATCTGGCGGGTGTAGCAGGGAAACTGCCTCCTGTAGAGGGGGGGGGGGGGAAGAACACAGTGGCTCGACACAGGCGGCGGGCCAGGGCGCGTCCCCCCCCCCCCCCCCCGCGCTCACCGCCTACCCACCCACCGCCTCACAGCGCCACAGACCCGGGTTCAATCCTGACTACGGGCACCGTCAGTTTATTTATTCATGTGTGTATATATTTATATAATGGTATATGGACACACTGGTCTGTTCTGTAGTCAATGTCTACTATGTTCTGTTGTGCTGAAGCAAAGCAAGAATGTCATTGTCCTATCAGGGACACACGACAATAAACTCACTTGAACTTGAACTTGAACCTGTCTGCACGGAGTTTGCACGCTCTCCCCGTGACCGGGTGATACAGCGTGGAAACAGGCCCAACTAGCCCACACCGGCCAACGTGTCCCATCTACACTAGTCCCACCTGCCCGCATTTGGCCTGTATCCCTCCTGTCTTATCCATGTACCTGTCTTGCTGTTTCGCAAATGCTTCTTATGCGTTTTTGAGGCCCTCTGAGGGGCCGCTGTAAACAGTTTACGTATGTATTGTTAGGTCTGTGTACCGTTGTATGTAGAAGGTTAGTACCTGCACTGATGTGAAGCACTTTGGTCAACGTGAGTTGTTTTTAAATGTGCTATACAAATAAAATTGACTGGTAAACGTCCCTGCCTCAAATATCCCCTCGTGCCAGCACCCTTTGTGAAAAAGTCATCCCTTAACCATATAACCATTACAGCACGGAAACAGGCCCTCTCAGCCCTTCCAGTCCGTGCCGACCATTTATTTTCCCCTAGTCCCATCTACCTGCACTCAGACCATACCCCTCCATTCCCTTCCCGTCCATATACCTATCCACTTTACTTTTAAATGTTAAAATCGATCCTGCCTCCACCACTTCCGCTGGAAGATCATTCCACACAGCCACCACTCTCTAAGTAAAGAAGTTCCCCCTCATGTTACCCCTAAACTTCTGTCCCTTAATTCTCATATCATGCCCTCTTGTTTGAATCTTCCCTACCCTCAATGGGAAAAGCTTATCCACGTCAACTCTGTCTATCCCTTTCATCATTTTAAAGACCTCAATCAAGTCCCCCCCTTAACCTTCTGCGCTCCAAAGAATAAAGACCTAACTTGTTCAACCTTTCTCTGTAACTTAGTTGCTGGAACCCAGGCAACATTCTAGTAAATCTCCTCTGTACTCTCTCTATTTTGTTGACATCCTTCCTATAATTAGGCGACCAAAATTGTACACCATACTCCAGAATTGGTCTCACCAATGCCTTGTACAATTTTAACATTACTTCCCACCTCCTATATTCAATGCTCTGATTTATAAAGGCCAGCACACCAAAAGCTTGCTTTACCACCCTATCTACATGCGATTCCACCTTCAGGGAACAATGCACAGTTATTCCTAGATCCCTCTGTTCCACAGCATTCCTCAATTCCCTACCATTTACCATGTAGGGACCATTAGGTCCTATTAAATCTTTCCTCCATCACCTTAAACCTATGTTCACTGGTCCTCAATTAAAAATATCCACTGACTTGGCCTCCACAGCCTTCTACAGCAAAGAATTCCACAGATTCACCACCCTCTGACTAAAGAAATTTCTCCTCGTCTCCATCCTAAAGGGACGTACTTTAATTCTGAGGCTGTGCCCTCTGGTCCTAGACTCTCCCACTACTGGAAACATCCTCTCCACATCCACTCTATCCAGGCCTTTCCTTATTCTGTACGGTTCAATGAGATTCCCCCTCATCCTTCTAAACTCCAGCGAGTACAGGCCCAGTGCCGACAAACGCTCATCGTAGGTTAACCCACTCATTCCTGGGATCGTTCTTGTAAACCTCCTCTGGACCCTCTCCCTGCTGTCAGGCACGAGGAACGGAAGGAGGGTTTATCGACACCCTGGAGCCACCCCTGGTACATCACACGGTCACACCAAGCCCTACCCCCCCCCCCCCCCCACCCCCCAAGAGCAGGAGGCTTGAGTGGGCCGCACAGCGAGTTGCGGCTACAAGAACAATATCCGCTGGCCCACGCAATATATAGAAGATAGGTGCAGGAGTAGGCCGTTCGGCCCATCAAGCCAGCACCGCCATTCAATATGATCATGGCTCATCATCCCCAATCAGTACCCCGTTCCTGCTTTCTCCCCATATCCCTTGATTCTGTTAGCCCGAAGAGCTAAATCTAACTCTCTCTTAGAAAAAATTCAGTGATTTGGCCTCCACTGCCTTCTGTGGCAGAGAATTCCACAGATTCACAACTCTCTGGGTGAAAAGGGTTTTCCTCATCTCAGTCTCAATAGCCTACCTCTTATTCTTAAACTGTATGACCCCTGGTACTGGACTCCCCCATCATAGAAACATAGAAAACAGGTGCAGGAGGAGACCATTCGGCCCTTCGAGCCAGCACTGCCATTCATTGTGATCATGGCTGATCGTCCCCAATCAATAACCCGTGCCTGCCTTCTCCCCATGTCCAATGGGGAACATTTATCCTGCATCTAGCCTGTCCAATCCCTTAAGGATTTTATATGTTTCTATAAGATCCCCTCTCATCCGTCAAAATCCCAGTGAATGGAAGCCCAGTCGAACCATTGTGCCTTCGTGTGTCAGTCCCGCCATCCCGGGACTTAACCTGGTGAACCTACGCTGCACTCCCCTTTATAGCAAGAATGTCCTTCCTCGAATTAGGGTGAAATGGAGGAATCATCAAGAGAGAGTTCGATTTAGTTCTTAGGGCTAACGGAATCAAAGGATATGGTGGAAAAGCAGGAACGGGGTACTGATTGGGGATGATCAGCCATGATCACATTGATTGGCAGTGCTGGGCAGTCGAAGGGCTGAATGGCCGACTCCTGCACCTATTGTCTATGTTTCTATGTTTGGGGGGGATATGGGCGATTTATTGAAGGCACATTTGGATATAAAGTCTGAATAAGGGTCTTGACCCGAAACGTTGCCTATTTCCTTCGCTCCATAGATGCTGCCTCACCCGCTGAGATTCTCCAGCATTTTTGTCTACTTTGGATATAAAGAATGATCTCCCGCAATTATCCTCGAAAAAGCATAGATTAAACTAACATCACCTTTGGTTCATTAATATTTATCTAAATTGCATGCATTACTCCTGCACCTATTTGTCTCTGTTTTGCTAATCAGACCATCCACAGTTCTTTCCCCAACAATGGTGTCTCCACTCCCTCCTCTTCCTCTCCTCCCCCTTAGAAACATAGAAAATAGGTGCAGGAGGAGGCCATTCGGCCCTTCGAGCCAGCACCGCCATTCATTGTGATCATGGCTGATCGTCCCCTATCAATAACCCGTGCCTGCCTTCTCCCCATATCCCTTGACTCCACTAGCCCCTAGAGCTCTATCTAACTCTCTCTTAAATCCATCCAGTGACTTGGCCTCCACTGCCCTCTGTGGCAGGGAATTCCACAAATTCACAACTCTCTGGGTGAAAAGGTTTTTTTTCTCACCTCAGTCTTAAATGACCTCCCCTTTATTCTAAGACTGTGTGGCCCCTGGTTCTGGACTCGCCCAACATTGGGACCATGTTTCCTGCATCTAGCTTGTTCAGTCCTTTTATAATTTTATATGTTTCGATAAGATCCCCCCCTCATCCTTCTAAACTCCAGTAAATACAAGCCTAGTCTTTTCAATCTTTCCTCATGTGACAGTCCCGCCATCCCAGGGATCAATCTGGTGAACCTCCGCTGCACTGCCTCAATCGCAAGGATGTCCTTCCTCAAATTAGGAGGCCAAAACTGGACACAATACTCCAGGTGTGGTCTCGCCAGGGCCCTGTACAACTGCTGAAGGAAGTGATGGGAGCAGAATTGAGCCTTTGGCCCACCGAGTCCGCGCCGACAAGCGATCACTCTAGCACTATCCTACACTCTAGCACTGTCCTACACAAGGACAATGTTACATCTTACCGAAGCCTGTTAACCTACAAACCCTGTACGTCAAGGGTCATAGAAACATAGAAACATAGAAATTAGGTGCAGGAGTAGGCCATTCGGCCCTTCGAGCCTGCACCGCCATTCAATATGATCATGGCTGATCATCCAACTCAGTATCCCGTACCTGCCTTCTCTCCATACCCTCTGATCCCCTTAGCCACAAGGGCCACATCTAACTCCCTCTTAAATATAGCCAATGAACTGGACTCAACTACCCTCTGTGGCAGAGAGTTCCAGAGACCCACCACTCTCTGTGTGAAAAAAGTCCTTCTCATCTCGGTCCTAAAGGATTTCCCTCTTATCCTTAAGCTGTCACCCCTTGTCCTGGACCTCCCCAACATCGGGAACAATCTTCCTGCATCTAGCCTGTCCAACCCCTTAAGAATTTTGTAAGTTTCTATAAGATCCCCTCTCAATCTCCTAAATTCTAGAGAGTATAAACCGAGTCTATCCAGTCTTTCTTCATAAGACAGTCCTGACATCCCAGGAATCAGTCTGGTGAACCTTCTCTGCACTCCCTCTATGGCAATAATGTCCTTCCTCAGATTTGGAGACCAGAACTGTACGCAATACTCCAGGTGTGGCCTCACCAAGACCCTATACAACTGAAGTAGAACCTCCCTGCTCCTATACTCAAATCCTTTTGCTATGAAAGCCAACATACCATTCGCTTTCTTCACTGCCTGCTGCACCTGCATGCCTACTTTCAATTACCATAATAACATTTAAAAGACACCTGGGCTGGTACATGGATCGGAAAGGTTTTGAGGGAAATGGGCCAAACACAGCCTACTCCTGCTACTATTCCTATGTGTTAGAATGTAGAACAGTACAAGACACCAACTGGCCCTTCGGCCCACAATATCCATGCCAAGTTAAACTATCCCTGCACGTGATCCGTACCCCCTCTATTCCCTGGTACTCGAATCCTTTTGCTATGAAAGCTAACGTACCATTCGCTTATGCCGGGTCGGCAACCTCCGGCCCCCGGGCCGAACGCGGCCCACGATCCAAATTCATTTTTCCTGCATCTAGCTTGTCCAGTCCTTTTCTAATTTTATATTACCCTTCTTCCCCCCTGCTCTCTCATCCACCCCCCCCCAGCGAGCTGTCGGCACTGACCTGCTGCAGGCGTGGTCCATTAGCAGTGAGACGGAGTCCAGGTTGGTGTCGGCCTTGGTGTTGTGGTAGAGGCAGCGGTCCCTCTGCAGCTCCACGGCTTGCTTCAGCAGCGTCTGCAGGCGACGGGGCGGCAGCATGACGGAGGGCGGGAGGTACGCTGTCAGGACACCAATACCAGAGGTCAGTGTCTTCAACCCACCCCCTCCCTCCCTCCCACCCCCCAACCGCCACCCGGCTGTCCAGACACGTACGGCGTAGGAAGCCGGCCTAAGCCGAGAGGCGATCCCCGCACACTAACAACCAAAGATCCTACAGCGAGCAAGATGGTCCACCCGACGGAAAGGACGTAGTACGGTCATGGGCAGGTTCGTGGGTAATTTCCGGCCCCATTTCCGTAACCGGCTTCCGTCTCCGCACCAAAGATCCCAGATAGGATACTAGTGCGGAGACGGAAGCCGGTTACGGAAACATCCTCGTAAAAATTAAAGTTATATGGTAAAAATCTTCTCATTTTCAGAATTTTAATTTATTAACGCAAACTGCTCCCCCGCAACGTTGGTTACACTGCGGGTCGGGTCGGGTCGGGTTACTAAAATGGATGAACTAAAGGCCCACGTTCGGCTCCGTTGCGTACTACACGGCAGCCCGTTGCGTTTAGCAGGAGTGGTCTATCTTGCTCCGCTATAGGATCTTTGCTAACACTGGGTATGATTTACAATTTACAATGTTGTCCCAGCCGATTGTCCTGCAGACCTGCACGCCTATGAAGTTTAGTTTTGGTTCAGAGACACAGGCCCTTCGGCCCACCGTGTCCTCGCCGACCAGCGATCCCCGCACACTAACACCATCCTACACACGCTGGGGCCAAATCACATCGATACCAAGTTCATTTCGCTGCAAACCCGCACGTCTTTGGAGCGTGGGAGGAAGCCGAAGATCTCGGAGAAAACCCACGCGGGTCACGGGGAGAACGGTGCAAACTCCGTGGCGGGGATGGAACCCGGGTCTCCGCCGCTGCGTCCCCGCGTTGAAGGCCGCACGTTCGCGACACTCCCGCCGGTGAAAACGTCACGGCAGCTGCGCTCGGATTTGCAGCCTCCTTCGTCGTGAAGGGTCCCGACCCAACGTGCTGCGTATCCACGTTCTCCAGAGATGCCGCCTGAGACGCTGAGTTACTCCAGCGTTTTTGTGTCCCTTTGTGTGCACCAGCAGTTCTGCACGCTTTTGGTCCTATTCATGGCGCAGCGGTAGAGTTGCTGCCTCACAGCGCCAGAGACCCGGGTTCCATCCCGACCACGGGTGCTTGTCTGTAATGGGGTTTGTACCTTCTCCCCATTGGACAAAGACTGGACAAGCTAGATGCAGGAAAAAATGTTCCCAATGTTGGGGCGTGTCCAGGACCAGGGGCCACACAGTCTTAGAATAAAGGGGAGGTCATTTAAGACTGAGGTGAAAAAAACTTTTTTACCCAGAGAGTTGTGAATTTGTGGAATTCCCTGCCACAGAGGGCAGTGGAGGCCAAGTCACTGGATGGATTTAAGAGATGAATCCTGCGCGGGTTTTCTTCGGGCGCTCCGGTTTCCTCCCGCACTCCAAAGACGTACAGTTCTGGCATAAATATAAATTGTCCCGAGTGTGTAACAGGGCAGTGTTAATGTGCGGGGATCGCTGGTCGGCACGGACACGGTGGGCTGAAGGGCCTGTTTCTAAACTAAACTAGGGGACAATTTACTGAAGGCCAATTAACCTCATTTGAGGAAGGACATCCTTGTGATTGAGGCCGTGCAGCGTAGGTTCACAAGATTGATCCTCACATGAGGAAAGATTGAAAACTAGGCTTGTATTCACTGGAGTTTAGAAGGATGAGGGGGTTATCTTATAGAAACATATAAAATTACAAAAGGACTGGACAAGCTAGATGCAGGAAAAATGTTCCCAATGTGGGGCGAGTCCAGAACCAGGGGCCACACAGTCTTAGAATAAAGGGGAGGTCATTTAAGACTGAGGTGAGGAAAAACTTTTTCACCCAGAGAGTTGTGAATCTGTGGAATTCCCTGCCACAGAGGGCAGTGGAGGCCAAGTCACTGGATGGATTTAAGAGAGAGTTGGATAGAGCTCTAGGGGCTGGTGGAGTCAAGGGATATGGGGAGAAGGCAGGCACGGGTTATTGATAGGGGACGATCAGCCACGATCACCATGAATGGCGGTGCTGGCTCGAAGGGCCGAATGGCCTCCTCCTGCACCTATTGTCTATGTCTCTGTGCTACAAACATGCACATCTTTGTGAACGTGGGGGGGAACGCGATGCTGATGGAGAAAACCCACGTGGTCACAGGGAGAGCGTACAAAGTTCCACCCTCGCGCAGCCGGAAGGTTCCACCAGTTGCGCTAAGTCAGTCATAGTACAAGTTCCGTACCGACAGCACCGATCGACAGTCAGGATGGAACCCGGGTCTCCGGCTCTGCAAGGCAGTAGCTCTACCGCTGCGCCACCACACCAACAGTAGGATAGTGCTGGCCGGCGCAGACTCGGTGGGCCGAAGGGCCTGTTTCCACGCTGTATTTCTAAACTAAAATACAATCCCCCATTGGGATCGTCCATGTTTCAATGAGGTTTTGTCCCCCCCCCTCAATCTTCTAAAGTCGGACGGAGATACTTTCTTGAAGACTTACTGTGGAGTTTGTCGAGGAGTTTGGTGCGTGACAGGCCGCCCTTGCCCTCCCATTCCGCCTTTGCTCGCAGATCATCAGCGTCGCTGCACATCAGGTACCTGCACGGAGAGGCCAAGCGACACCCGGTCACAGCGTCACATAGACCCGCCATTCCCTCTCTCTCCATCCCCTCCCCCACCCGTGTCGCACCAGCTTCTCGTTCTCGCCCAGCAAGCAGCCCGTTTCCTTCATCATCGTCACTTTAATTCATCCATCTTTATCTCTCCACATCATTGCTTCCCTTCTCCCTAACCAGTCTGAAGAAGGGGCTCGACCCGAAACGTCATCCATTCCTTCTCTCCAGAGATGCTGCCTGTCCCGCTGTTCCTCCAGCATTTTTTGTGTCTATCATCGGTTTAAGCCAGCATCTGCAGTTCCTTCCTACACCTGGTAGTAACTTAAACATCTCACACCCGCTCCTGCAAACCATACTCTGGTTTGCCATCTTTCTTTGGCAATCTTGCTCGTTCATATTAGCCGTGGTCATTAGAGTAATACATCACCACGGAACAGGCCCTTCGGCCCAACTTGCCCACGCCGGCCAACATGCCCCATCTGAATCTCAGATCCAAATCTGAGGAAGGACATTATTGCCATAGAGGGAGCGCAGAGAAGGTTCACCAGACTGATTCCTGGGATGTCAGGACTGTCTTATGAACAAAGACTGGATAGACTCGGTTTATACTCTCTAGAATTTAGGAGATTGAGAGGGGATCTTAGAGAAACGCACAAAATTCTTAAGGGGTTGGACAGGCTAGATGCAGGAAGATTGTTCCCGATGTTGGGGAGGTCCAGGACAAGGGGTCACAGTTTAAGGATAAGGGGGAAATCCTTTAGGACCGAGATGAGAAGGACTTTTTTCACACAGAGTGGTGGGTCTCTGGAACTCTCTGCCACAGAGGGTAGTTGAGGCCAGTTCATTGGCTATATTTAAGACGGAGTTAGATGTGGCCCTTGTGGCTAAGGGGATCAGAGGGTATGGAGAGAAGGCAGGTACGGGATACTGAGTTGGATGATCAGCCATGATCATATTGAATGGCGGTGCTGGCTCGAAGGGCCGAATGGCCTACTCCTGCACCTAATTTCTATGTTTCTATGACTCTATAACTACCTCAACTACCTCCTCTGGCAGCTCGTTCCATAGACTCTGTGTGAAAAAGTTGCCCCTCAGGTCCCTATTAAATCTTTCATCTGTCAACTTTAACTAATGTCCTCGGGTTCTCGATGCCCCTACCCTGGGTAAAATGCTGTGTGCGTTCGCCCTATCTTTTCCCCTCATGATCTCAAACACCTCTGCAAAATCACGGCGGGGGCAGCGGTAGAGTCGCTGCCTCACAGCGACAGAGACCCGAGTTCGATCCCGACTACGGGCGCTGTCTGTACGGAGTTTGCACGTTCTCCGTGTGACTCTGCGTGGGTTTTCCCCCCGGGTGCTCCGGTTTCCTCCCGCACTTTCACCCACAACAGGGGAATCGAGAATCAGAGGACATCGGTTCGAGGTGGGAGAGGAAAGATTGGATAGGAATCTGAGGGGCAACTTTTTTTGGGTGTATGGAACAAGTTGCCAGTGGAGGTTGAATATTGAATATTGTGAGCAGTTTTGGGCACCATATCTGAGGAAGGATGTGCCGGCTCTGGAGAGGGTCCAGAGGAGGTTTATAAGAACGATCCCAGGAACAAGTGGGTTAACGTACGATTAGTGTTTGTCGGCACTGGGCCTGTACTCGCTGGAGTTTAGAAGAATGAGGGGGGGGGGAAACCTCATCGAAATGTACAGAATAGTGAAAGGCACGAATGTGGATGTGGAGAGGATGTTTCCACTGGTGGAAGAGTCTAGGAGTAGAGGTTACAGCCTCAGAACTAAAGGAAGAAGGAGATGAGGAGGGATTTCTTCAGTCAGAGGTGCAGTATTTGGTGCAGAAGGGTGTGGAGGCCACAAGTCAGTGGATATTTTAAAGGCAGAGATAGATAGATTCATGATTAGTGCGGGTGTCAGAGGTTATGGGGAGAAGGCAGGAGAATGGGGTTAGGAGGGAGAGATAGATCAGCCGTGATTGAAAATGGCAGAGTAAACATGATGGGCCGAATGGCCTAATTCTGCTCCTATCACTTACGATCTTATGAACGTTTATGAAACATTCGGACAGGTACATGGATAGGACAGGTTTGGAGGGATATGGGCCAAACGCAGGCAGGTGAGACTAGTGTAGATGGGGCACGTTGGCCAATGTGGGAAAGTTGGGCCGAGGGGCCTGTTTCCACACTGTGTGACTCTAGGTTTAAGAATAAGGAGTAAGCCATATAGAACGGAGACGAGGAAACACTTTTTCTCACAAAGAGTTGTGAGTCTGTGGAATTCTCTGCCTCAGAGGGCAGTGGAGGCCGGTTCTCTGGATACTTTCAAGAGAGAGCTAGATAGGGCTCTTAAAGATACCGGAGTCAGGGGATATGGGGAGAAGGCAGGAACGGGGTACTGATTGGGGTTGATCAGCCACGATCACATTGAATGGCGGTGCTGGCTCGAAGGGCCAAATGGCCTACTCCTGCTCCTATTGTCTATTGTCCATTGTCTATAGGTGGGACTAGTGTAGACGGGGCCTGTTGGCCGGCGTGGGCAAGTTGAGCTGATGGCCGATTTCCATGCTGTATAAGTTTAGGTGGGACTAGTGTAGACGGGGCATGTTGGTTGGCATGGACAAGTTGGGCTGAAGGGCCTGTTTGCACGCTGTATAACTCTAGGTGGGACTAGTGTAGACGGGGCATGTTGGTTGGCGTGGGCAAGTTGGGCTGAAGGGCCTGTTTGCATGCTGTATGACTCTAGGTGGGACTAGTGTAGACGGGGCATGTTGGTTGGCGTGGGCAAGTTGGGCTGAAGGGCCTGTTTGCATGCTGTATAACTCTAGGTGGGACCAGTGTAGATGGGGCATGTTGGCCGGCGTGGGCAAGTTGGGCTGAAGGGCCTGTTTGCACGCTGCGTGCCTCTGAGTGTAAGGTGGGCAGGCAGGGCTGGAGCCAGGGATGTGTGGCACTGAGGGAGTTGGCAGACAGGGAGAGCAGGGTCTGTGTGCGCGTGGGCCCGGCTGTAAGTGGCCCAGGCGAGGAGTGGTTCGACTGCACCACCTCCCCGCTCCGCCCCGTGGCCAGTACTCACCCACTCAGCGCGTGTATCCGGTCAGTGTTGTACTTGAGCGGGGTCAGCTCGAACCGCAGTACCTGCAGGGCCTCCAGCACCTTGCCGTCATCCAGGAACTCCAGGTACTTCTGCTCCAGCAGCAGGAACTTCATGCGCTGTGCAGAGAGAGCTTTACTTTAGTTTACAGATGCAGCGCGGAAACAGGCCCTTCGGCCCACCGGGTCCGTGCCGATCAGCGCACTAACACCATCCTACACCCACTATGGACAATTTTTACATTTACCAAGCCAATTAACCTACAAACCCGCACGTCTTTGGAGTGTGGGAGAGGACGGAAGATCTCGGAGAAAGCCCACGCAGGTCACGGGGAGAACGTGCAAACTCCGCACAGACAGCGCCCGTAGTCGGGATCGAACCCGGGTCCCCGGCGCTGCATTCGCTGTGAGGCAGCGACTCTACCGCTGCGCCATTGTGACTGCCCTGTAAAGACGCAGCGCGGGAAACAGGCCCTTCGGCCCAACCAGTCTGTGCCGACCACCGATCATCCTTTATAAGTCAGAGATACAGCGCGGAAACAGGCCCTTCGGCCCAACTAGTCCGCTCCGACCATCAAAAACCCTTTAGAGCTACAGCGTGGAAACAGGTCCTTCGGCCCAACTAGTCCGCTCCGACCATCGATCACCCTTTACAAAACACAAGGCGGAAATAGGCCCTTTGGCCCAACCAGTCCATGCCGACCATCGATCACTGTTTGGACTTTACTTTAGCCTTTAGAGACACAACATGGAAACAGGCCCTTCGGCCCACCCAGTCCATACCGACTGTCGATCACCCATTCACACAAGTTTAATTTTGTTTAGATACAGCATGGAAACAGGCCCATCAGCCCTCCGAGTCCATGCCGAGCATCAATCACCCGCTCACACCAGTTTAGTTTAGAGGCACAGCATGGAAACAGGCCCTTCGGCCCACTGAGACCACACTGACCATCAATCACCCGTTCGCGATAGTTCTATTTAGTTTACTTTAGAGCTACAGCGTGGAAACAGGCCCTTCAGCCCACCCATTCTATGCTGACCCTCAACCACCCGCTCATATTGAGCCAGTGGGGGAGCTCCATTCAGCGCGGCCTTGTTGGCTTTGGAGGCCGCAGACTCCGGTAGGGAAGCGGCCGTTCCAGGTGTCCCAAGCCGCTGAGAGGATTCTCCCGACGCCGGAGCAACATCACCCGGCGTGAACGGCCTGGAACATCGGGCCTCCGTGAAGGCGACTGCGGAGGCCTCAATAGGCCTGACTATGGGTGGACATGGGTTGGGGACTGGACATTGTGCCTTCCCTCTTAATGGGAACCATTGTGGGGGGAATATTTTTTATGTTTAAATCTCTTTATTAGTGTATTGTCTGTATTCTTTTTTTTGTGTGCTGCATGGCAAGAAACATTTCACTACACCAATTGGTGTATGTGACCAATAAACTAACCCTGAACCTCGATATTAGTTCCGTTCTCTATCCAGAGGACATGGGTTCAGGATAAGGTGAAGGGGAAAAGATTGAATCGGAATCTGAGGGGTAACTTTTTCACACGGAGGGTGGTGGGTGTAGGGAACGAGCTGCCGGAGGAGGTGGTTGAGGCTGGGACAAATGGATCGGACAGGTTTGGAGGGATATGGACCAAACGTGGGCAGGTGTGACGAGTGTAGCCGGGACCTGTAGGGCGGTGTGAGCATGTTGGGCCGGAGGGCCTGTTTCCACGCTGTATCACTCTTGTACCAATATTTACCGTCGTTTACCTCGGCACGGTATGCAAGCAAAGAATTTCACTGTGACAATAAAGTATTCTATTCTATTCTAATATAGTAATTTGATGCTGACTGCGTGAACTTCATTTTGCCTTCCATCACAGTGAGGAATGTGTAGGAGTCACTGTGGTTGATGTTCATGTTCAAATGTGTTCTTGAAGTGATCTGTTGCTTTTAATTGTATGACTGACCTGGCCAATTAAAATCCTCGTATGTTGCAAAACACACTTGCTGAATAAAGTGTGATTCTGATTCCCATTCTGAATAAGAAGGAATAATTGTCAATGTTGTGTGTTTTGCTAAAGTCTGTTGTGTGAATATTATTGTGAACAACTGAATACATTTTGTTTCAGTGAACAAAACGTGAACGTGTGCAAATGGAGGCTTCTGCAGTTGTACATCCTTCTGCAGTTGTACAGGGCCCTAGTGAGACCACACCTGGAGTATTGTGTGCAGTTTTGGGTCCCCTAATTTGAGGAAGGACATTCTTGCTATTGAGGGAGTGCAGCGTAGGTTTACAAGGTTAATTCCCGGGATGGCGGGACTGTCATATGCTGAGAGAATGGAGCGGCTGGGCTTGTATTTACAGGAATTTAGAAGGATGAGAGGAGATCACTGGATGATTTCAAGAGAGAGTTAGATTTAGCTCTTGGGGCTAATGGAATCAAGGGATATGGGGAGAAAGCAGGAACGGGCTACTGATTCTGGATGATCGGCCGTGAGCATATTTTAGAAGGATGAGAGGGAATCTCATTGAAACATATAAGATCGTTAAGGGTTTGGACACGCTAGAGGCAGGAAACATGTTCCCGATGTTGGGGGAGTCCAGAACCAGGGGCAACAGCTTAAGAATAAGGAGTAAGCCATTTAGAACGGAGACAAGGAAACACTTTTTCTCACAGAGAGTTGTGAGTGTGGAATTCTCTGCCTCAGTGCGGTGGAGGCCGGTTCTCTGGATACTTTCAAGAGAGAGCTAGATAGGGCTCTTAAAAATAGTGGAGTAAGGGGATATGGGGAGAAGGCAGGAACGGGGTACTGATTGGGGATGATCAGCCATGGTCACATTGAATGGTGGTGCTGGCTCGAAGGGCCGAATGGCCTACTCCTGCACCTATTGTCTATTCTGTTGTCCCGTCTGGGACATGCGACGATAAAATGCTCTTGAACCACTGGACACCTCTGCAGCCAGTGGGACAGGTAGCGTGCGACTGAGGGGGACGGACGTGTGCAGTCCTCTCCCCACCGCCGAGCTGCAGTGCCACGCAATGTTTAGCCGGACCCACCCGTGGCGTTTTGCTTACCACAATGGCCTGAGGTAAATGCACCAGAGACTTGAGTTCAGTCAGGTCAGCTTCCGCCTGGGTGGAAAGAGAAGGCAGCAGTCAGTACTCCCCCGCGGCTAGACCTTGCTGCCCGCGCGGCCAGAAGGGCAATTAGTTAAGAATATGGGGTGCGCCATTTAGACGTACATATATGGGCAAAGGCACACGTACATATATGCACGATAGTACATTTTCACGTGCCTAATGCAGGAAAAATGTTCCCGATGTTGGGGGAATCCAGAACCAGGGGTCACACACAGTTTAAGAATAAGGGGTCGGCCATTTAGAACTGAGATGAGGAATAACGTTTCCACCCAGCGAGTTGTGAATCTATGGAATTCTCCGCCTCAGAAGGCAGTGGAGGCCAATTCACTGGATGTTTTCAAGAGAGAGTTAGATATAGCTCTTAGGGCTAACGGAAGCAAGGGATATGGGGAGAAAGCAGGAACGGGGTACTGATTCTGGATTATCAGCCATGATCATATTGAATGGCGGTTCTGGCTCGAAGGGCTGAATGGCCTCCTCCTGCACCTAGTCTTGCTGAGCTGAATGCAAAACAAAAAGTGTTTGACTGTGCTTCAGTACACGTGATAATAAAGGAACAGTTGAAGCATTGAAGTGGCCCATATGGTCTCCACACCGCCAGCAGCAGCTGACAGCCTGTCCCACAGTCAAACACTTGCCTTGTGAGTCGCAACCAAGGGACACGAGGGGGGACCCGTTTACCCCTTGGAATCCCGACAGTTATTTACTTTTGGCGCTGTTCTGTTTTCGCTTTGTGACCTTGGCGAACAAAACGTCCGCCCCCCCCCCCCCTCCCCTCAGTCATAGGGGATGGTGTTGGACAGCTCCCCTCTTCACCGTGTGGAGGAAAGAACCGCAGATACTGGTTTACTTCGAAGATAAGACACAAAGTGCTGGAGTAACTCACCGGGACAGGCAGCGTCTCTGGGGAGAAGGAATGGGCGACGTTTCGGGTCGAGGCCCTTCTTCAGGCTTGCCAACCGTATGGTCACAGGACAACTACTCAGTCACTCCCACACCCTCTCTCACACACTCTCTCACTCTCACACTTTCTCGCACACACTCTCTCTCTCACACTCACTCTTTCACTCATCCCTCTCTCTCACACTCACACTCACTCACCCTCACCCACTCATTCACACTCACTCTCATTCACACTCAATCACTCACACTCACTCTCACACACACTCTCTCACTCACATTCACACACACTCACACTCACTCACCCTCACACACTCACTCTCACACTCACTCACCCTCACACACACTCACTCTCTCTCACTCACTCACACTTTCTCGCACTCTCTCTCTCACACATTCTTTCACTCACTCACACTCTCTCACACTCACACTCTCTCACTCACACTCACTCTCATTCACACTCACTCTCTCACTCACACATTCACACTCACTCACCCTCACACAATCACTCTCTCACTCTCACACACACTCTCTCTCACTCACACACTCACATACTGTCAGTCTCAGAATCAGTCTGAAAAAGGGTCTCGACCCAAAAGGTCACCCATTCTTTTCTCTCCAGAGATGCTGCCTGTCCCGCTGAGTTACTCCAGCATTTGGTGTCTGATCCTCTCTTCACCAGTCCGGACCTCTGTCCAACAAGCAGCAGAGGCAGAGAGCAGATGGAGAGAGTCCGAGTGCCAGTGAGGGAATCCACTTGCTGCGGAATAGCCCCACTGACCACCCTCCAGTCCCAGGGCAGGGACAGCGTGGGTGAGGCTCCCTCTTTAGTCAGGGGGCGGTGGAGAGGACGTTTCCACTAGTGGGAGAGTCTAGGACCAGAGGTCACGGCCTCAGAGAGAAAGGACGTTCTTTTAGGAAGGAGATGAGGAAGAATTTCTTTAGTCAGAGGGCGGTGAATCTGTGGAATTCTTTGCCACAGACGGCTGTGGAGGCCAAGTCAGTGGATATTTTTAAGGCAGAGATAGACAGATTCTTGATTAGTGCGGGTGTCAGGGGTTTACAGGGAGAAGGCAGGAGAATGGGGTTGAGAGGGAGAGATAGATCATAGAAACATAGAAATTAGGTGCAGGAGTAGGCCATTTGGCCCTTCGAGCCTGCACCGCCATTCAATATGATCATGGCTGATCATCCAACTCAGTATCACGTACCTGCCTTCTCTCCATACCCTCTGATCACCTTAGCCACAAGGGCTACATCTAACTCCCTCTTAAATATCAGCCATGATTGGAATGGGGGAGTAGACTTGATGGGCCGAATGGCTCAGTTCTTCTCCCATCACTTTAGTTTTCGATTTTTAGTTTAGAGATACAGCGCGGAAACAGGCCCTTCGGCCCACCGGGTCCGTGCCGACCAGCGATCCCTGCACGTTAACGCTACCCCACGCACACACTAGGGACAATTTACACTTTAAACGAGCCAATTAGCCTACAAACCTGCACGTCTTTTGGAGTGTGGGAGGAAAGCGAAGGTGTCGGAGACAACCCCGCGCAGGTCACGGGGAGAAGGTGCAAACTGTACGGACGCACCCGTAGTCGGGATTGGACCGGGCGCTGCATGTAGCAACGCCACCGTGCCGTTCTTATGGCCTTGCGGAAGCTGACGTTACCTTCTCCCAGTCTCCTTCCGTCACGTGATTGCGGAACTTGGTGGCCGACGGGTGTTCCAGGCTGCAGCCCGTCTCCTGCATCAGCTGCTCCACCGTTTGGCTGGAGAGAGAGAGAGAGAGAGAGAGAGGGGGATGAGAGACGAAGATGATTAAGTGGGTCAGACTGGGCTGAGGGACGAGCAGAAACACCTTTTTTCCTGAATTACATTTAGGCTCGAGAGAGACAGCGCGGAAACAGGACCTCAAGCCCACCGAGTCCCCACCGACCAGCGATATCCTACACGCACACCAGGGACAGTGTTGCAACCTGCAAACCCTATACGTCAGGGGCCGCCAACCTTAGGCCCCTGGGCCGAATGCGGCCCGCAACCCGGATTCATCGCAGACGGATTTTTTCCCCGTAATCCTCCAGCCCGCCGAGCGGCCAAGCTCTGGCTGTACCGTATCTTCTGTGAACACTTTTAAGAAAGAACCGCAGGTGCTGGAAAAACCGAAGGTGGGCCAAAACGCTGGAGAAACTCAGCGGGGGAGGCGGGAGAGGATTGCATGAGGCTGCCTCACCCGCTGAGTTTCTCATGCAATTTTTGCCCACCTTCTGTGAACACGTGATTTGATGCCTGGCATCCCGTGGCGGGATCGGGATGGGGGCGGGATCCACCTGACAGACGTGGCCCGCCATCCGCTCACAGACATGCGTCCCGGCCCCTCTGCAGAACAAGGTTGCCCGCCCCTGCTGTGTGTCTGTGGAATGTGGAGTTAAACAGAAGCACCCGGAGAAAACCCACGTAGGTCGCGGGGAGAGCGTGCAAACTGAGTATAGAAAAGAGATCGAGCAACTGTCCATATGGTGCCAGCACAACAACCTGGCCCTCAACACCAGCAAAGCCAAGGAACTGATTGTGGACTTTGGAAGGAGTAGGATGGGGACCCACAGTCCTGTTTATATCAACGGGTCGATGGTTGAAAGGGTCAAGAGCTTCAAATTCCTGGGCGTGCACATCTGTGAAGATCTTTCCTGGTCCGAGAACACAGATGCAATTATTAAGAAAGCTCATCAGCGCCTCTACTTCCTGAGAAGATTACGGAGAGTTGGTCTGTCAAGGAGGACTCTCTCTAACTTCTACAGGTGCACAGTAGAGAGCTTGCTGACCGGTTGCATCGTGGCTTGGTTCGGCAACTTGAGCGCCCTGGAGAGGAAAAGACTACAAAAAGTAGTCAACACTGCCCAGTCCATCATCGGCTCTGACCTCCCTTCCATCGAGGGGATTTATCGCAGTCGCTGCCTCAAAAAGGCTGGCAGCATCATCAAGGACCCACACCACCCTAGCCACACACTCATCTCCCCGCTACCTTTGGGTAGAAGGTACAGGAGCCTGAAGACTGCAACGTCCAGGTTCAGGAATAGCTACTTCCCCACAGCCATCAGGCTATTAAACCTGGCTCGGAACTCTGAACATTAATATCCCTCCATCTGTTATTTGCACTTTATTAATTTATTAATCCATGGGTGTATTTATGTATAGAATTGTAGTCAATGCCTTCTATGTTCTGTTGTGCTATGCAAAGAAAGATGTTCATTGTCCTGTCAGGGACACATGACAATAAACTCTTTTGACTTTTTGAACCCCGTACAGGCAGCGCCCGTGGTCAGGATTGAACCCGGGACCCTGGCGCTGTGAGGCTGCGGCTCTACCCGCTGCGCCGCCCAGAGAACGAGAGAACGCGGCCTGGAAAAGAGGGGTTCAGCCGCGGGGAAGAGGTGGGAGAGACTTTGGATCGATTTTTCTGGAAATCAGTCGGAGGTGGAACGGAGACTTGCGTGACGAGGAACTGCAGGCGCTGGTTTACGTCGAAGATGGACACAAAATGCTGGAGTCACTCAGTGGGAGAGGCAGCAGGGTCTCGACCCAAAACGTCACCCGTTCCTTCTATCCATGCTTAATGGAGATATGCGGGGCACGTGGAGAGTAGTGGGGGCCTGGAAGGCGCGGCCAGGGTCGGTGGTGTAGGCAGATACATTGGCATTGCATCGTGATTTTAGACAGACAGGCGCGAGGAAGTGCAGGGAATGGGGATCGCGTGCATGGCGGGCGAGATCAGTTTAACTTGGCGTCATGTGTGTAGAGAGGAACTGCCGATGCTGGTTCACACTGAACCTAGACACTAAAACGCTGGAGAAAAAAAAAAAAAAATGGGCTGAAAGATGGCAGATGGAGTTTAATGCTGATAAATGTGAGGTGCTACACCTTGGCAGGACAAATCAAAATAGGACGTACATGGTAAACGGTAGGGAAATGAAGAATACAGTTGAATAGAGGGATCTGGGAATAACCGTGCATAGTTCTATCTCATATAGATAGGGTGGTAAAGAAAGCTTTTGGTATGCTAGCCTTTATAAATCAGAGCATGGAGTATAGAAGCTGGGGTGTAATGTTAAAATTGTACAAGGCATTGGTGAGACCAAATCTGGAGTATGGTGTACACCTTTGGTAACCCAATTATAGGAAGGATGTCAACAAAATAGAGAGGGTACAGAGGAGATTTACTGGAACGTTGCCTGGGTTTCAACAGCTAAGTTACAGAGATAAAGAAGGAACTGCAGATGCTGGAGAATCGAGGGTTACACAAAAAGCTGGAGAAACTCAGCGGGTGCAGCGGCATTTAAGGAGCGAAGGAGATGGGTGACGTTTCGGGTCGAGACCCTTCTACTGAAGAAGGGTCTCGACCCAAAAGGTCGCCCATCTCCTTCGCTCCTTAGATGCTGCTGCACCCGCTGAGTTTCTCCAGCTTTTTGTGCAACCCCAAAGTTACAGAGATAGGTTGAATAAGTTAGGTCTTTATTCTCTGGAGCGCAGAAGGTTAAGGGGGGACTTGATAGAGGTCTTTAAAATGATGAGAGGGATAGACAGAGTTGATGTGGACAAGCTTTTCCCTTTGAGAATAGGGAAGATTCAAACAAGAGGACATGACTTTAGAATTAAGGGACAGAAGTTTAGGGGTAACATGAGGGGGAACTTCTTTACTCAGAGAGTGGTAGCGGTGTGGAATGAGCTTCCAGTGGAAGTGGTGGCGGCAGGTTCGTTGGTATCATTTAAAAGTAAATTGGATAGGCATATGGATGAGAAGGGTATGGAGGGTTATGGTATGAGTGCCGGCAGGTGGGACTAAGGGAAAAAAGTTGTTCGGCACGGACTTGAAGGGCCGAGATGGCCTGTTTCCGTGCTGTAATTGTTATATGGTTATAACTCAGCGGAACGGGCAGCATCTCTGGAGGAAAAAAGGATGGATGCGGTTTTGGGTCAGGAGGTGTCCCGACCCAAAATGTCACCCATCCTTCTTTCTCCAGAGATGCTGCCTGACCTGCTGAGTTGCTCCAGCACTCTGTACCTGTCCACGTTCTCCACAGATGCTGCCTGACCCGCTGAGTTACTCCAGCACTCTGTACCTGTCCACGTTCTCCACAGATGCTGCCTGACCCGCTGAGTTACTCCAGCACTCTGTACCTGTTCATGTTCACCACAGATGCTGCCTGGCCCGCTGAGTTGCTCCAGCACTCTGTACCTGTTCATGTTCACCACAGATGCTGCCTGGCCCGCTGAGTTACTCCAGCACTCTGTACCTGTCCACATTCTCCACAGATGCTGCCTGACCCGCTGAGTTGCTCCAGCACTCTGTACCTGTTCATGTTCACCACAGATGCTGCCTGGCCCGCTGAGTTACTCCAGCACTCTGTACCTCCCCACGTTCTCCACAGATGCTGCCTGACCCGCTGAGTTACTCCAGCACTCTGTACCTCCCCACGTTCTCCACAAATGCTGCCTGACCAGCTGAGTTACTCCAGCACTCTGTACCTCCCCACGTTCTCCACAGATGCTGCCTGACCCGCTGAGTTGCTCCAGCACTCTGTACCTGTCCACGTTCTCCACAGATGCTGCCTGACCCGCTGAGTTACTCCAGCACTCTGTACCTCCCCACGTTCTCCACAGATGCTGCCTGACCCGCTGAGTTACTCCAGCAGTCTGTATCTAACTTGGCATCAGGTGGTCCCTGTCCGGTGTCAGAAGGAACTTCAAATGCTGGCTTAAACCGAAGATGGGCACAAAATGCTGGAGTAACTCAGCGGGACGGGCAGTGTCTCTGGAGAGAAGGGATGGGAGTACGTTTCGGGGGTCGAGGCCCTTCTTCAGACCAGTAGCGTCCCCCATTCCTTCTCTCCAGAGATGCTGCCCGTCCCGCTGAGTTATTATGGGAGGTGTCTGCCTTCAGTTTTAAACCAGCATCTGCAGTTCCTTCCGACACACTTTGGAAGACACTGGCCCGATCTAATGCCAGTCCCATCAGCGCACGGGTGAACGGTGCCATATGCTGGGCAGCGTTTATTCATTCCACGCTGCACCCCGTACAACAGGAGGAACCCTCGCTTCAGCTGCCAGATGCCATGTGACGTTCCCTCACACAGCGGAGGTCAAATCAAGTCAAGTCTATTCGTCACATACACATATGCAGTGAAATGAAAAGTGGCAGTGCTCGCCGACTTTGTGCAAAAAACAAGCATACTACAAACAGAATGGAACAGAACCACATATCATTTTACAAATTACATATTGTGGGGGGAAGGAAAAAGGGAAAAAAAAAGCAATTTTGAAAAAACAGTAAATTGGTCCAGTAAAGTTAGTGTTAAAGAAGGATCGTCTCGCCGAACACCTCCGCTCGGTCCGCAATAACCAACCCGACCTCCCGGTGGCTCAGCACTTCAACTCCCCCTCCCATTCCGAATCCGTATCCGACCTCTCGGTCCTGGGCCTCCTCCACGGCCAGAGTGAGTAACACCGCAAGTTGGAGGAACAGCACCTCATATTCCGCTTGGGGAGTCTGCATCCTCTGGGCTTAAACATTGAATTTTCTCAATTCTGTTAACCCAGGCTGTTTCCTCCCCCTCCCCACCTCTCCCTCAGCCCTCGGGCTCCGGCATTCCTTCTCTATCTCCCCCCCCCCCCCACCCAAGTCGCACTAGCTTCTCATTTTCACGCTACAAACAGCTTACAACGGCCTGTTTCCTTTATCATCGATACTTTTTTGCATATCTTTCATTCATTGTTCTTTATCTCTCCACATCACCGTCTATATCTCTCGTTTCCCTGATCCCTGACCAGTCTGATGAAGGGTCTCGACCCGAAACGTCGCCTATCTCCTTCCCTCCTTAGATGCTGCTGCCCCCGCTGAGTTTCTCCAGCTTTTTGTGTAACCCCCAGTAAAGTTAGTCCCTGGTGAGATAAGAGTTTACAGTCCTCATGCCCTCTGGGAAGAAACCCCTTCTCATCCTCTCCGTTTTGACAGCGTGGCAACGGAGGCGTTTGCCTGTCCGTGGCAGCTGGAACAGTCCGTTTCTGGGGGGGGGGGAAGGGGTCCCCCATGATCTTGTTGGCTCTGGAGTTGCACCTTCTGATGTATTGTTCCTGCAGAGGGGCGAGTGTAGTTCCCAGGGTGCGTTCAGCTGAACGCACTACTCTCTGCAGAGGAAGGAAGGTCCTGTATAATCACGCTCATTGCCACGTGGGACCTTCCTGCCTCCGACACCATCCGCTATCCGCTCCCCTAATTACTAACGGCGAGAGGCTTTGGGGATATCAGGAGGTAGACACAAGCCGCTGGAGTAACTCAACGGCACGGTGGGGCAGCGGTAGAGTTTCTGCCTTATAGCGAATGCAGCGTCGGAGACCCGGGTTCCATCCCGGCTACGGGTGCTGTCTGTGCGGAGTTTGTACGCTCTCCCCGTGGGGTTTCTCTGCGATCTTCGGTTTCCAAAGTCGTACAGCTTTATAGGTTAATTGGCTTGGTGTAAATGTAAAAACTGTCGCTAGGATAGTGTTGTGTGCGGGGATCGCTGGTCGGCGCGGAGCCGGTGGGCTGAAGGGCCTGTTTCCGCGCTGCATCTCTAAGCTAAACTGAAGTCAGCGGCACAAGCGGCATCTCTGGACGGAAGGAATGGCCGATGTTTCCGGTGGAGACCCTTCTTCAGACTGATGTCAGGGGAGAGGGAGGTACATAGATAAGGAAGTGTAAGGTGTGACAATAGGACAAAGGGGATGGCGATCAGGGAAAAGACACGAGGCAATTTGGGACGTGGGAGGAAACCGGAGCACCGCGCCGTTGTTGCACGGGGAGAAAGCGTGCAAACTCCACACTGTGGCGAACAGACCATCTACACAGCATGAAGGCAAGACACAGCCTGCTGGAATAGCTGCTTTATCATGCGTCTATACGCTGCCAATGGCTCGATTGTAATCATGTATTGTCTTTCCACCGACTGGTTAGCACGCAACAAAAGCTTTTCACTGTACCTCGGTACACGTGACAATAAGCGGAACCTAAACTGAACTTAATCATATTCTTGCCATAGAGGGAGTACAGAGAAGGTTCACCAGACTGATTCCTGGGATGGCAGGACTTTCATATGAAGAAAGACTGGATAGACTCGGCTTGTACTCGCTAGAATTTACAAGATTGAGGGGGGATCTTATAGAAACTTACAAAATTCTTAAGGGGTTGGACAGGCTAGATGCTGGAAGATTGTCCCCGATGTTGGGGAAGTCCGGAACAAGGGGTCACAGTTTAAGGATAAGGGGGAATTCTTCTAGGACCGAGATGAGAAAAACATTTTTCACACAGAGAGTGGTGAATCTGTGGAATTCTCTGCCACAGAAGGTAGTTGAGGCCAGTTCATTGGCTATATTTAAGAGGGAGTTAGATGTGGCCCTTGTGGCTAGAGGGATCAGGGGGTATGGAGAGAAGGCAGGTACGGGATACTGAGTTGGATGATCGGCCATGGTCATACTGAATGGCGGTGCAGGCTCGAAGGGCCGAATGGCCTACTCCGGCACCTATTTTCTATGTTTACTACTAGCATCTTTGGAGAGAAGGAAGGGGAAGGCGTTTCAGGTCAAGACCCTTCTTCAGACTCTAAACAGTGTTATCGGTTACAAGGAGATACACGGCCAAACGACTCATCCCACCCCGGTCATTCCCCCTTCTCCCCGCTCCCGTCCGGCAGGAGGTACAGAAGCTTGAAAGCGCGCACCACCAGACTCAGGAACAGCTTCTTCCCCACTTATGGAACGGTCCTTCCAGAAGCGAGGAGGGTACTGTCCGATTCACCTCGGCCTCTAAGCTTTTGTTGCGTGCTATCCAGTCGGCAGAAAGACAATACATGATTACAATCGAGCCGTGTACAGTGTCCAGGTGATAGATCTGCCATGATTGGACGGCGTATACTTGATGGGCCGAATGGCCTAATTCTGCTCCTGTTACTTACGACCCCGGCCACTCCCTCTTCTCCCCTCTCCCATCGGGCAAGGGGTGCAGAAGTGTGAAAACGAACGCACACACACCTCCAGATTCAGCGACAATTTCTTCCCGGCTGTTAGCAGGCAACTGAACCGTCCTCTCAACAACTAGAGAGCGGTCCTGAGCCACTATCTACCTCATTGAAGACCCTCGGGCTATCGGTGATCGGATTTTACTGGATTCAATCTATCTTGCATTCAACATCACTCAGGTTATTCGCATGGTCCTCTATATCTGTACACTGCAGACGGCTCGATTGTAATCATGTATTGTCTTTCCGCTGACTGGAGCGTTTCACTGTACCTCGGTCCACGTGACAATAAACTAAACTTAATCTCAAGCTGCTCTGGTTCCCTCCCACATCGCAAAGGCATGCGGGGCGGCACGGCGGCGCAGCGGTAGAGTCGCTGCCTCACAGGGCCAGAGACCCTGGTTTCTTAGGACCGAGATGAGAAAAAAAAATTCACACAGGGAGTGGTGAATCTGTGGAATTCCCAGCCACAGAAAGTAGTCGAGGCCAGTTCATATAGGCTATATTTAATGTGGCCCTTGTGGCTAAGGGGATTGTAATCATGTATTGTCTTTCCACCGACTGGATAGCACGCAACAAAAGCTTAGATGTCGAGGTTAAGGTTAGATGTGGCCCTTGTGGCTAAGGTGATCAGGGGGTATGGAGAGAAGGCAGGTACGGGATACTGAGTTGGATGATCAGCCATGATCATATTGAATGGCGGTGCAGGCTCGAAGGGCCGAATGGCCTACTCCTGCGCCAATTTTCTATGTTTGATCCCGTGCTTGTCTGTATGTTCCCCTGGCGAGGTTTTCTCCGAGATCTTCGGTTTCCTCCCGCACCGCAAAGACATACAGGATCGCTGGTTGGCGCGGGCCGAAGGGGGCCCCGTCTCCCGCGCTGCCTCTCTAAACCAAACTAAAACAAAAAATCTGAGGACGTGCGGAAAGGTTTCTGGTCCAAATATAGAAAGCATTAACACGAACAATTATAAAGTGTAATGGGAAGCTGGCCTATTTCCACAGAGCGCTGGAATATTTGGGGTAGAGTCGCTGTTGCTCTGGAGAGATGCTGGTGAAATACTGCACATGTACAGCCCTCCGGCCCACAGTGTCCGCGCCCAACGTGACGCCAGGCGCATAATCCCCGCTGCCTGCGCGTGACCCAATAGTTTCGTTCAGCTGAGAGATGCAGCCAGGAAACGGGGCCTTCGAGCCGCCGTTTCCACGCCGACCAACGCTGTCCTGCACACCGGGGACAATTTACCTGCAAGGAGCCAATTAACCTACAAAAACCTGCATGTCTTTGCGACGCGGGAGGAAATCGCAGTCGCAGTGAGCAGGGCTGCCAACATTGGGTGAGAGTTGGGGGGGGGGAAGGTTTGGTAGGCAGCTTTTGCATTTTTCAGCTTGAAATGGTGCAATCGGGTGCATACTGTTGCGAGTCTTTTAACTCACACTTGAATGCAACATTTATGCTTCAAATTGGATTAGGTATGAATAAGGTTAGGCTAAATTACATTCAGGCTCTGATCAACAGGCGCAGCATATGAATGACCTTAGTATATTCATGTATGGAAATCAGATTATAATTCATGCTGTTACGCATATATATAGAGAAACAAAAACCTAGAAACAAGGTAAGGGGTGTTGGACTTCCATCACTGTTCTGCACAAATAAAGCAATCCACCTTACCCTTTGACTATAGAAACAAGACAAAAATAATGCCACATATTCAACCGTATATGGTTCAATGAAATTAAGATATATATGTAAAACATATATATGGAAACAGGCCCTTCAGCCCACCAAGTCCACACTGACCAGCAATCTACCTTACACCAGTTGTATCCTACACGCCACGGACAATTTACAGAAGCCAATTAACCTACAAACCTGCACTTCTTTCGGATGTGGGAGAAACTGGAATATCCAGAGAAAACCATGTGGTCATGAGGAGAATGTAGAAATACTGTACAGACAGCACCCGTAGTCAGGATCGAATCCGGGTCTGTGGTGCTGCAAGACAGCAACTCTACCGCTGCACCACTGTGCCACCCCATTAAATTCTGTTTTCTGTAATATATTTATTATGGTGTCACGTCAATAAAGATGAACACGTGATTATAATTTCTGCCCTTAGTTGGATAACACACATCTCCAGCCATTGTGTTTTATGGCTGGTTTTCAACCTCTTCAGTCTGAAGGTCTCGACCCGAAACATCACCTATTCTTTCTCTCCAGAGATGCTGCCTGTCCTGCTGAGTGATTCCAGCTTTTAGTGTCCATCTTCAGTTTAAACCACCATCTGCAGTTCCTTCGTACAGTCTTTGTTAAGCGAAACAGGTCCTATTCTCATAAAATTATTCACCTCACCTAAGTATTTTCTTCACCTCCGTTGCTACAGAGAATACAATCCCAGTTATCAAATCTTTCTTCAAAGTGAAAAAAAAATTCTAGCCCCGCCAATATGTTCATAAATCGACCCCGCATCCTCTCCAGAGCAATTGCACCCTTTCTACAGTGTGTCACAGTCTTACAGCATGGAAACAGGCCCTTCCTCCCAACTTGTCCATGCAGGTCAAGATGCCCCATCTAAACTAGTCCCATTTATCCACATTTGGCCCATATCCCTTTAAACCGTGTGTGTGTGTGTGTGTGTGTGTGTGTGTAAAAGGGTGTGTGTGAGGTTGTGTGTGTGAGAGTGTGTGTTAGGTTGTGTGTGAGAGTGTGTGTGAGAGTGTGTGTGTGAGTGTGTGTGTGTGAGAGTGTGTGTGTGAGTGTGTGTGTGAGAGTGTGTGTGTGAGAGTGTGTGTGAGTGTGTGAGAGTGTATGTGTGTGTGTGTGAGAGTGTGTGTGTGTGTGTGAGTGTGTGTGAGAGTGTGTGTGTGAGAATGTGCAAGAGTGTGTGTGAGAGTGTGTGTGTGAGAGTGTGCGTGTGAGAGTGTGTGTGTGAGAGTGTGTGTGTGTGTGTGTGAGAGTGTGTGTGTGTGTGTGTGAGTGTGTGTGTGTGTGTGTGAGAGAGTGTGTGTGTGTGTGTGAGTGTGTGTGTGTGTGAGTGTGTGTGTGTGAGAGAGTGTGTGAGAGAGTGTGTGAGTGTGTGTGTGTGTGAGTGTGTGAGTGTGTGAGTGTGTGTGTGTGTGTGTGTGTGTGTGTGTGTGTGTGTGTGTGTGTGTGTGTGTGTGTGTGAGTGTGTGTGTCAGTGAAGCGGCGACAACACCCGGAGTGAGCGGAGACTTGGCGATGTCCAGGGAGCATTTCCCTCTCTCCACCCACCCCTCCTCCCAGGGAATGCGGGCCGGCCTAGATGCTCTGTGTCCAGCTGGGGTCTGGGGGAGGTGAGGGACAGAGACCCGGGGGTCTGGGGGAGGTGAGGGTCAGTGACCCGGGGGTCTGGGGGAGGTGAGGGACAGAGACCCGGGGGTCTGGGGGAGGCGAGGGACAGAGACCCGGGGGTCTGGGGGAGGTGAGGGTCAGTGACCCGGGGGTCTGGGGGAGGTGAGGGACAGAGACCAGGGGGTCTGGGGGAGGTGAGGGTCAGTGACCCGGGGGTCTGGGGGAGGTGAGGGTCAGTGACCCGGGGGTCTGGGGGAGGTGAGGGTCAGTGGTCTGGGGGAGGTGAGGGTCAGTGACCCGGGGCTCTGGGGGAGGTGAGGGTCAGTGACCCGGGGGTCTGGGGGAGGTGAGGGTCAGTGGTCTGGGGGAGGTGAGGGTCAGTGACCCGGGGCTCTGGGGGAGGTGAGGGTCAGTGACCCGGGGGTCTGGGGGAGGTGAGGGACAGAGACCCGGGGGTCTGGGGGAGGTGAGGGACAGAGACCCGGGGGTCTGGGGGAGGTGAGGGACAGAGACCCGGGGGTCGGGCATCGGAGCGGAGCTATAGCCCGAGACTCATCCCCTTGGCTCACCCGGTTCGCTCCTGGCAACTCCATGCGGTGTGGACAGAGCAGCCGCAGGTGAGGGTGGGAGGTGTGAGCAGTGCCCGGTGGGGGGGGGGGGGGTGCTGGGACCACCGCCGCGTCACACCTCTCACACCATCTGCATGGGAATGTGAATGCGGGTGAGGCAGCATCTATGGAGCAGTAGACAAAACTGCTGGAGAAATGCTTGAGTCTGAAGAAGGGTTAGACGCAGACAAAGATGCTGCCTCACCCGCTGAGTTTCTCCAGCAATGTTGTCTACATTGCCATTTTAAATCGTGTGCCATGGGCTTAAGCCAATTAAATTGCTCGTTCGTATGGAGGAGTGTGACTTTATTTATTTTATTTTATTTTTTTAGCTTGAGAACTTCTGTCATCAGCGTGAGAGCGTGAGAATTTCCTAAAATGCGTCACATCAGCGTGAGAGCGTGAGAATTTCCTAAAATGCGTCAGTCTCACGCTCAATGCGTGAGAGTTGGCAGCCCTGCAGTGAGGCAGAAATCATATTCCCGATGTACTTAGAGGCAGGAAACATGTTCCCGATGTTGGGGGAGTCCAGAGCCAGGGGCCACACACAGTTTAAGAATAAGGAGTAAGCCATTTAGAACGGAGACGAGGAAACACTTTTTCTCACAGAGGGTGGTGAGTCTGTGGAATTCTCTGCCTCAGAGGGCGGTGGAGGCCGGTTCTCTGGATGCTTTCAAGAGAGAGCTAGATAGGGCTCTTAAAAATAGCGGAGTCAGGGGATATGGGGAGAAGGCAGGAACGGGGGTACTGATTGGGGATGATCACATTGAATGGCGGTGCTCGCTCGAAGGGACGAATGGCCTACTCCTGCACCTATTGTCGGTTGTGAGAATGTGCACAGCTTCAATGAGGTCCCCCCACTCGTTCTCCTAAACTCCAGCCTGTACAGGCCCCAGAGTCGATAAACGCTGCGGAAACGTTATATGTTAACCCAGTCACCCCCGGGATCATTCTCGTATACCTCATCTTGCCCCCCACCCCCCCCCCTCCCTCAGATACGGGGCCCAAAACTCAAAACTGCCCACAATTTTCCCTACAGAGCCTCAGCGTGGCTTCGGTACGTGAGTGGATGGACGACAAAAGCTAAAGAGTGAGGATAAGACAGAAAATGCTGGAGTGACTCAGCGGGCGAGGCAGCATCCCTGGAGAGAAGGAATGAGCGACGTTTCGGGCCGAGACCCTTCACTGAGGACCACTCCGCTAATGAACGAACGAACATACTGACTGGCTGATTCCCTTCAATACCTTGTGCCCACACTGACGAAACGGTACAATGGAACTTTATTTATCCAACTCTCAAGATTGGTCTGCCAACAAGAAGTCATGAAACACAGTAAAATGCATGAAACATGAAATTAAAGTGACGAGGGGAAAGATTGGGGGGGGGGGGGGGGGGGGGAAGTCAGTCTACCCCGCGACAGAAGGGGGAGGAGTCATGCCGTTTGATAGCCACCGGGAAGAAGGATCTCCAGGAGACACTTTTACCCTGCGGCTATCGAACGGTACAACTCCGCACAGCAGTGAGGTCGGGATCGAACCCGGGTCTCCGGAATTGTGAGGCAGTCTACCAGTTGTGCCACCGTGCCTTCTATCATACCTTTGACAAGCATAAACCTCTGGCTTAATAATGTTTCCTCTTCCAAAATTCAATTCCATCGACTCTGAATTAAAAAAGAGAGAGAGAGAGAGCTGAAAGACTGAATATTCCAGGTGGCACGGTGGTAGAGTTGCTGCCTCACAGCGCCAGAGACCCAGGTTCCATCCCGACTACGTGAGATTGTCTGTATGGGAGTTTCTACGCTCTCCCCGTGACCTGGGTGGCTTTCCTCGGAGGTCTTCGGTTTCCTCCCACACTCCAAAGACGTACATATTATCTAAATGGAGGCCGATTAGGCAAAGGGGAGACCTGGGTGTCATGGTACACCAGTCATTGAAAGTAGGCATGCAGGTGCAGCAGGCAGTGAAGAAAGCGAATGGTATGTTAGCTTTCAATAGCAAAAGGATTTGAGTATAGGAACAGGGAGGTTCTACTTCAGTTGTATAGGGTCTTGGTGAGGCCACACCTGGAGTATTGCGTACAGTTCTGGTCTCCAAATCTGAGGAAGGACATTATTGCCATAGAGGGAGTGCAGAGAAGGTTCACCAGAATTATTCCTGGGATGTCAGGACTGTCTTATGAACAAAGACTGCATAGACTCGGTTTATACTCTCTAGAATTTAGGAGATTGAGAGGGGATCTTATAGAAACGTACAAAATTCTTAAGGGGTTGGACAGGCTAGATGCAGGAAGATTGTTCCCGATGTTGGGGAGGTCCAGGACAAGGGGTCACAGCTTAAGGATAAGGGGGAAATCCTTTAGGACCGAGATGAGAAGGAATTTTTTCACACAGAGAGTGGTGGGTCTCTGGAACTCTCTGCCACAGAGGGTAGTTGAGGCTAGTTCATTGGCTATATTTAAGAGGGAGTTAGATGTGGCCCTTGTGGCTAAGGGGATGAGAGGGTATGGAGAGAAGGCAGGTACGGGATACTGAGTTGGATGATCAGCCATGATCATATTGAATGGCGGTGCAGGCTCGAAGGGCCGAATGGCCTACTCCTGCACCTAATTTCTATGTTTCTATGTTTGCAAGTAAATTAGTCCTGGTTTGTAGGGTAGTGCTAGTGTGCGGGGATCGCTGGTCGGCACGGACTCAGCGGGCCAAAGAGCCTGCTTCCGCACTGAATCTCTAAACTAAAGTACTGCGATGAAACGGGAGAGCATGCGGCTGAACACAGACTTAGCACCTTATTGATCTCAGTTAAGAGTTAATGTATAATTTGATTATTTGCATTAGTAAAATTCAAGCTTCTATCAAACTGCATGTAGAAACGTTTCCACTAGAATTGCCACCCAGTGCGGAGAGGCTGAGGACGCAAGGAACCGCAGTCGCTGAAATCTTGAGCAAAGCACAAAGTGATGGAGGAACTCAAGGCTCAAGAGAGTTTTTTTGTCTGGTGTCCCAGATAGGACAATGACCAGTCTGAAGAAGGGTCTCGACCCGAAACGTCGCCTATCTCCTTCGCTCCTTAGATGCTGCTGCACCCGCTGAGTTTCTCCAGCTTTTTGTGTAACCCTAGGACAATGACATTCTTGCTTGCTGCAGCACAACAGAATATGTAGGCATAATACAGAACGGGAGGTAAAAGTATGGTGTGTCTATCTACTTCAAGCTCAGTGTGTCTAACTCAGGCAGCATCTGAGGTGGGAATGGACGAGAGATATTTCAGTGGCGACTGGAAATAGTTTGTCAGCTGCCCGCTATAACTTGAAACCTTCATCAAAGACTTTTTTGTTTTTTAATTCCATGCTGCTAAGCCCCCCCCCTCTTCTCAACCCCTTAACTCTCAACCTAAAGGGCATGTCCTTAAATGGAGAGAAGGCAGGTACAGGATACTGAGTTGGATGATCAGCCATGATCATATTGAATGGCGGTGCAGGCTCGAAGGGCCGAATGGCCTACTCCTGCACCTATGTTTCTATGTTTCAATGTTCTATGTTTCTAATTCAAGAGTTCTCCCGAGCTTTCCCGATTCAAACTCGGAGAATGTCTGAAGCGGGTCTGTAGGAGTTCGTGGATGTCTCGTAGCAGCTCGTACGAGTAAAAAAATAACAGTTTGTTTCATCACGAGTATTTTTTTACACGTGGACATTTTTCACACTGTTGAAAAAACGTTACGAGTTTACCGGATGTCCCGCGTACCTACCGGAACTCGTACGGGCCGCTACGGGACATCCACAAACTCCTACGGACATTCTCCGAGTTCGACTCACGGGAAAACTCGGGAGAACTCTAGAATTACCTCGTACAGTGGGACAGGCCCTTAACGCCCATTTTGTATTAAAACAACGGTAATTTCTACATGGTGAAACAGAATTGTATAAAAATTGCCTTTTTGTATGACAATGTGCACTTTAACCACATGTGATTTTTTTTTTCTATTAGAAATCTCAAATTGTGGAGTACAGAGGCAAATAAATAAATGATGGGTCTTTGTCCCAAACATTATGGAGGGCACTGCATATTTAACTCTCTCTTGAAAACATCCAGTGAATTGACCTCCGCTGCCTTCTGTGGCAGAGAATTCCACGAGGAGTGACTTTTCTTTGGTGGGTGTATGGAACAAGCTGCTGGAGGAAGCAGTGGAGGCAAGGACTATCGCAACGTTTGAGAAGCATTTAAACAGGTATATGGTCGACAAATCTGCTGGAGACACAAAGCCGGGTGAGGCAGCATCTGTGGAGCGAAGGAATAGGTGACGTTTCAGGTCGAGAGCTTCTCCAGCATTCTTGTCTACCTTGGATTTTTCCAGCATCTGCAGTTCTTTCTTCGACAGGTACATGGATAGGACAGGTTCAAGGGCCTGCCCTTCCTACACCACAGTCGCAGCACCTCTTATGCCGGCATCTCCTCAACTGCTCTTCACGGAGGACGAGGTGAGAGCTGAGCTGAGGAGGCTGCGCCCTGGTAGAGCACCAGGCCCTGATGGTGTATGTCCCAGGTTACTAAAAGACTGTGCAGTTCTGCTGGTGGAGCCTCTCCAGGCCATTTTCAACCTGAGCCTCCAGTCGGGGAGGGCGCCAGGTCTGTGGAAAACATCGTGCCGGTTCCCAAAGCAGGGCGGCCAACCAAGATACGACTACAGACCCTCACATCATGAAGACAATGGAGCGGCTACTCATTCGTCTCCTGAGACCACAAGTCCACTCGGCCCACTACAGTTTGCGTACCCGGAGAACATTGGGGTGGATGACGCCGTCCTCTACACGCTGCACCGGGTCCACTCCTTTCTGGACAAACCCGGTGGCTATGTGAGGATTCAGGAGTCCTGAAGAAGGGTCTCGAATCAAAACGTCGCCTATCTCCTTCGCTCCTTAGATGCTGCTGCACCCGCTGAGTTTCTCCAGCTTTTTGTGTAACCAACTGAGGACTTCTCAAGTGCGTTCAACACCATCCAACCCCTGATTCTGAATGACAAGCTTAAGAAGATGGGGGTGGACTCCACCTTTATCTCCTGGATATACGACTACCTGACGGGTCGACCACAGTTTGTTAAGCTGGGGGACTGTGTCTCTGGCACAGTGGCGTGCAACGTTGGAGCCCCACAGGGAACGAACAGTTCTGGCCCCGTTCCTCTTCACCCTGTATACTGCAGACTTTAACTATAAGTCTGACACATGCCACGGTCAGAAATATTCAGATGACACAGCGGTTGTGGCATGTGTAAGGAACGGGCATGAGGAGGAATACAGGGACTTGACCAGTGCCTTCTGTGCCTGGAGTAAAGAGAACTGTCTCATTCTGAACACAACTAAGACTAAAGAGATGGTGGTGAACTTTGGCAGGTCCAAGCTCCCCGTTCAGCTGGTCAACGCTGCAGGGGCTGACATTAAGGTGGTGCAGACCTTGATATAAATACCATGGAGTGCAGCTGGATTACAAACTGGACTGGTCAGTCAACTCTGACGCCCGCTACAAAAAAGGCCAGAGCAGACTCTTTTTTCCTCAGAAGGCGCAAATCCTTCAATGAGCGCAATGATATGCTGCACATGTTTTACAACACTCTGGTTTGCAAGTGTGATTTTCTACGCTGTTGTCTGCTGGGGCAACAGCATTAGTGCAGAAAACAACAGGAAGCTGGACAAACTGGTGAAACGGGCTAGCTCAGTGCTGGAGGGGAGAGTGGACTCTGGGGTGGATGTGCTTGAGAGGCGTACGAGGTGCAGGTCATCCTGGAAAACCCCGGGCATCCCCTCCATGTAATTCTGGAGAGTCAAAGGAGCACTCGGAACGACAACCGGCTCCTCTCCCTGCCCTGTAGAACGGAGCGGTTCAGGAGAATCCTTCACCCCTGCAGCCATTAGATTTTATAATACGGACCGCTAGGCTGTAGGGGGATGCATTTTTACATTTTTTAAAATTTTTTAATTGTTAATTATTGGTCTTTTTAAGTATTTATTACTCTCAGGTAGTGTCTACATAGTATTTTATATATTTTCCGTCTGTGTTTGTTTTGAATGTGTGGGTTTGCTGCTTGGGGGCTTCTGGACATCTGAATTTCCCCGAGGGGATCAATAAAGTGTTTATTATTATTATAATCACGACTTAATTCAAAACCTCTGCCGAGGTTAAAGGTCCTAAAAAAAATAAATCAAGATGGCGGTAATCTACGAACTCTTACGACCTTCCACGACGATGTTACATAGAAACATAGAAATGAGGTGCAGGAGTAGGCCATTCGGCCCTTCGAGCCTGCACCGCCATTCAATATGATCATGGCTGATCATCCAACTCAGTATCCCGTACCTGCCTTCTCTCCATACCCTCTGATCCCCTTAGCCACAAGGGCCACATCTAACTCCCTCTTAAATATAGCCAATGAACTGGCCTCAACTACCCTCTGTGGCAGAGAGTTCCAGAGACTCACCACTCTCTGTGTGAAAAAAGTCTCGGTCCTAAAGGATTTCTCCCTTATCCTTAAGCTGTGACCCCTTGTCCTGGACCTTCCCAACATCGGGAACAATCTTCCTGCATCTAGCCTGTCCAACCCCTTAAGAATTTTGTACGTTTCTATAAGATCCCCTCTCAATCTCCTAAATTCTAGAGAGTATAAACCGAGTCTATGCAGTCTTTGTTCATAAGACAGTCCTGACATCCCAGGAATCAGTCTGGTGAACCTTCTCTGCACTCTGCACTCCCTCTGGTTCACAAACTCCTACGAGTATGTCTACGTAATTCCCCCACGACTATTTCGATGCCCTCCTTACGAGTAAAAAGCTCCCCTCCCCTCAAATCTTTGCACATTCCCCCAATCCTTTCCACGCCTCACTTTAATTTCACATTTCCTGCATCTTGTTGTGTTTTTATGACTGTTGGCAGATCAATTTCCCTCCTGGGATAAATAAAGTTCTATAGGTATCGTATCTCTGGAGAGATGGAATAGGTGACGTTTTGGGTCAAGACCCTTCTTCAGGCCCGAAACGTCACCTAATCCTTTTCTCCAGAGTTCCCGCCCTGCCCAAGGCAATTTGCCGGCCACATAGATTGGTCCTGGTCTTTTGTCGCCTGCAGTTCTTCACCCGCCCTCTCCCCAACCCCGACTTCCAGTCCCGAGGAAGGGTTCCGACCCTAAACGTCACCCATCCTTTGTCTTCAGAGATGCCGCCCGAGTTACTCCAGCACTTTGTGTCTATCTTTGGTCTCAACCAGCATCTGCAGTTCCCTCGTTTCTGCTTTTAGACATGCACATGGACAATGCAGGGAATGAAGGGATATGGACTATCCAGAGGCAGGTGAGAATTGGTCCTGGCTTCATGTTCAGCACAGACATTGTGGGCCGAAGGGCCTGTTGCTGCGCTGTCCCTGTGAGATGCACCAGAGGAGGAATGAAGCTGTTGATTATCCATCTACACCTCACGCTGTCTCGGCCTCCACTGCCTTCTGCGGCAGAGAATTCCACAGGTTCACAACTCTCTGGGTGAAATGTGAAAATACACACCTCCAGATTGGGGGACAGTTTTTCTTCCCAGCTGTTTTCAGGCAACTGAACCATCCTACCACAACCAGAGAGCAGTGCTGATCTACTATCTACCTCTTTGGTGACCCTCGGACTATCCTTGATCGGACTTTGCTGGCTTTACCTTGCACTAGACATTATTCCCAATATCATGCATCCATGCACTGTGGACGGCTCGATTGTAATCATGTATTGTCTTTCCGCTGACTGGTTAGCACGCAACAAAAGCTTTTCACTGAACCTCGGTACACGTGGCAATAAGCTGGAACTGAAAGATGTGATGGTTAAGAAGGAACTGCAGATGCTGGAAAATCGAAGGTAGACGTGGCAATAAGGTAAACTGACCTGAAAGATGCGATGTGTAGGAAGGAACTGCAGGTGCTGGTTTAAACCAAAAATAGACAGGCAGACACAAAATGCTGGAGTAACTCAGCGGGACAGGCAGCATCTCTGGAGAGAAGAAATGGGGGAAGAAGGGTCTCGACCCGAAACGTCACCCATTCCCTCTCTCCAGAGACGCTGCCTGTCCCGCTGAGTTACTCCACCATTTTGCGTCTGCCTTTGATTTAAAGTGGCATCTGCATTTCTTTCCTACACAAGTTCCTCGAGTGGTTTATTTTTTTTACAGAATCTGGCACTTTAGCACCAAGGACAAGAAACATAGAAATTAGGTGCAGGAGTAGGCCATTCGGCCCTTCGAGCCTGCACCGCCATTCAATACGATCATGGCTGATCATCCAACTCAGTATCCCGTACCTGCCTTCTCTCCATACCCTCTGATCCCCTTAGCCACAAGGGCCACATCTAACTCCCTCTTAAATATAGCCAATGAACTGGCCTCAACTACCCTCTGTGGCAGAGAGTTCCAGAGACCCACCACACTCTGTGTGAAAAAAGTCCGTCTCATCTCGGTCCTAAAGGATTTCCCCCTTATCCTTAAGCTGTGACCCCTTGTCCTGGACCTCCCCAACATCGGGAACAATCTTCCTGCATATGCAGAAATTCTTCTTCTGCATAGAAGAATTTGTACAAAGTGAATTTGTGTCCATCTTACGTTCACTTATTCTGATGCAAGGAAAGAGCTGGATTAGGATGTGACAGAATTTGCAGGGTGACAAGGGAGAGGGTGGGACTGGGATGGGCTGGATGGCTTTAACACACTACGGTGTGAGAATCAGGGGGATGTGCTATTCACGCAAGGCTAATATACAGGTGCAACGAGTAACTAAAAAAGCTAACAGAATGTCATTATTTATTGCTCGTAGCAATGAATACAGAAGTGGGAAAGTTACACGTCAATTATACAGGGAATTGGCGAGATTAATCAGGGTAATGCATCGAGTGTCAGTCTCCTTATTTAAGGAAGAAATGCTAATCCATTGGAAGCAAGACAAAATGTTTAAGAAGGAACTGCATGCAGATGCTGGAAAATCAAAGGTGGACAAAAATGCTGGAGAAACTCAGCGGCTGCAGCAGCATCTATGGAGCGACGTAAATAGGCAACGTTTCGGGTCTGAAGAAGGATTTCGGCCCGAAACGTCGCCTATTTCCTTCGCTCCATGGGTCGGGACCCCCTTCTTCACCCATTCCTTCTCTCCAGGGATGCTGCCTGCCCCGCTGAGTTTCTCCAGCATTTTTGTCTACCTTCCATTGGAAGCGGTTCTGCCAAGGTTTATGCAGGAGAAAGCCTACGAGGAGGGATCGGACAATCTGGGCTCAGGTCCTCTTGAGGTCGGAAGAGTGAAATGCAAGAAAGTGGGGCGGCACGGTGTTAGAAGCTGCAGCGTCGCAGCGCCGGAGACCCGGGTTCCATCCTGACGACGGGTGCAGTCTGTACGTGTGAGCGTGTGGCGATCGGATTCCTCCCACACTCCAAAGATGTACATGCTAATTGGTTCCGGTAATATTGTACATTGTCCCTCGTGTGTAGGACGGTACTCGTGTACGAGGCGATCGCTGATCGGCGCGGACTCGACTTTAAACAGGCCCTTCAGCCCATCGAGTCCACGCCGACCAACGACCACCCAGTACACTAGCACCGCCCTACACACTAGGGGAAATGTATAATACTACCGGAGCCAATTTACTTGTACGTCTTTGGAGCGTGGGAGGAAACCAAAGCACCGCACGTTCTATTCTGCGCACGAAAAACACTTTACAACAGCCAATTAACCTGCAAATCGGAGAACGCTTAGAAAACACTGCAATGCTTCTTCTTTTTCAAGAAACTAGAAGGAAGGATGGAACTTGTTTCTATCCATATAACAATTACAGCACGGAAACAGGCCCTCTCGGCCCTTCCAGTCCTTGCCGACCATTTATTTTCCCCTAGTCCCATCTACCTGCACTCAGACCATACCCCTCCATTCCCTTCCCGTCCATATACCTATCCACTTTACTTTCAAATGTTAAAATCGATCCTGCCTCCACTACTTCTGCTGGAAGATCATTCCACACAGCCACCACTCTCTGAGTAAAGAAGTTCCCCCTCATGTTACCCCTAAACATCTGTCCCTTAATTCTCTTGTCATGCCCTCTTGTTTGAATCTTCCCTACCCTCAATGGGAAAAGCTTATCTACGTCAACTCTGTCTATCCCTTTCATCATTTTAAAGACCTCAATCAAGTCCCCCCCTTAACCTTCTGCGCTCCAAAGAATAAAGACCTAACTTGTTCAACCTTTCTCTGTAACTTAGTTGCTGCAACCCAGGCAACATTCTAGTAAATCTCCTCCGTACCCTCTCTATTTTGTTGACATCCTTCCTATAATTAGGCAACCAAAATTGTACACCATACTCCAGAATTGGTCTCACCAATGCCTTGTACAATTTTAACATTACTTCCCTACTCCTATATTCAATGCTCTGATTTATAAAGGCCAGCACACCAAAAGCTTTCTTTACCACCCTATCTACATGCGATTCCACCTTCAGGGAACTGTGCACAGGTATTCCTAGATCCCTCTGTTCCACAGCATTCCTCAATTCCCTACCAGACAGCCAAAAATCTGTAGCCTCCCTTTGATCTGGTATTTTGTTGGTTCACAAGCTTGATCAATGGTGTTTTATCATTAATGTTTTATTATTGTTAACGTTTAGTGTTTTCTGAGTCATTCGTAACTGTCACTGTATGTCATGTTGTTACTTATGGGTGGAGCACCGAGGCAAATTCCTTGTATGTGAATACTTTCCTCCCACAATACAACCATGTACAGGTTGGTAGGTTAATTGGCAGGGTATAATTGTAAACTGTCTCAGAGTGTGTATGGGATGGCGTTCGTGTGCGGGGCAGGCTCTGAGGGCTAAATGGCCTGTTTCCGCGCTGTGTCTCTGAACTAAACTAAGGTCACAAAGTGCTGGAACAACCCAGCAGGCCAGGCTGGAATACATGGATGGGTGACGATTCGGGTCGGGACCCATCTTCGGACTAGATTAGACAGAAAGAGAACTAATGGGCCTGTCCCACTTACGCAACTTTTTCCACGACTGCCGGCACCCGTCATAGGTCGTGGCAGGTCATCGAAAATTCAGCGGCGACTGAAAATCCAGCGGCGACCAGAACAAGGTACGACTCTTTGGGTGACAACTCACGACCATACAGGCTTCACCCCGCGACATGTCGCCTGTATGGTCGCGAGTAGTTGCCCAAAGAGTCGTAGCGTCTTTCTGGATTTGTACAGAGTTTGTGCGTTCTCCCCATGACCTGCGTGGGTTTTCTCCGGGTGCTCCGGTTTCCTCCCACACTCCAAAGACGTGTAGGTTTGGAGGTTAATTGGCTTCGATAAAATTGAAAATTGTCCCTAGTGTGTGCGTATGATAGTGTTAGCGTACGGGGTGATCGCTGGTCGGCGCGGCTTCCGTGGGCTGAAGGGCCCGTTTCCACGCTATATAACTCTAAACTAACTCCAAATTGCGCACACCACAATTAAATTTCTCCTCAATCTCCTTCGTTTCAAAGAAAGCAATGTCAACCTACGCAGTTTCCTCCTCAAAGCTATAAATCTTGGCAATTATATCGTCCATGACTGGTACGATTCCAGTCAAAATCCAGACAGCCTTTCACTGGGTAGCGCTGAGGAAAAACTGTACTGTATTTCCCCGAATGCCCTGGCCAGAGTATTACCACTATCGCAGCTTCACCAGGAACAGATAATCGGCTCACAGAAACAGTAGGGCTTGCAGGAGCGGTATCCACACAAACCGTATGCCGTGATTACCACAGTGTCTAAAGGAACAGTGTAGGAAGGAACTGCAGACACTGGCTTAAACCGAAAACCTTCGATATTTCCAGTGTCTACAGTTCATAGAATCATAGAATATAGGTGCAGGAGCAGGCCATTCGGCCCTTCGAGCCTGCACCGCCATTCAATATGATCATGGCTGATCATCCAACTCAGTATCCTGTACCTGCCTTCTCTCCATATCCCCTGATCCCTTTAGCCACAAGAGCCACATCAAGCTCCCTCTTAAATATAGCCAATGAACTGGCCTCAACTACCTTCTGCGGCAGAGAATTCCACAGATTCACCACACTCTGTGTGAAAAATGTTTTTCTCATCTCGGTCCTAAAAGACTTCCCCTTTATCCTTAAACTGTGACCCCTTGTTCTGGAGTTCCCCAACATCGGGAACAATCTTCCTGCATCTAGCCTGTCCAACCCCTTAAGAATTTTGTAAGCCTCTATAAGATCCCCCCTCAATCTCCTAAATTCCAGCGAGTACAAGCCGAGTCTATCCAGTCTTTCTTCATATGGAAGTCCTGCCATCCCAGGAATCAGTCTGGTTTAACAGTTCTACGTTAAGCGTGTTCACAGAAGGTGCGAGGCCGTGCCGGCGGCTTTGAGCAGGATGTGGTATAGCCAGACCTCGGCCGCGCTGGATGATTACGGGGAAAAAAATCCGCCGGCGGGCCGGATGATTTCGGGTTGGGGGCCGCTTTCGGCCCGGGGGCCGAGGGTTGCCGACCCCTGCTCTCGTCTTTACCTTCCACCCCAGCAGCCGTCGCAAACAACACGTAATCCTCTGAGGTTTCCGCCACCTCCAACGGTGCTGGACGCCAGAATGAAACGGGCTATACTAAAGGGAATGTTTAAGAAGGAACTGCAGATGCTGGAAACATCGAAGGTGGACAAAAATGCTGGAGAAACTCAGCGGGTGAGGCAGCACCTACGGAGCAAAGAAATAGGCAACGTTTCGGGTCCAGACCCTTCTTCAGTCCAGAACAAGGGGTCACAGTCTAAGGATAAGGGGGAATTCCTTTAGGACCGAGTTGAGGAAAACATTCTTTACACAGAGAGTGGTGAGTCTCTGGAATTCTCTGCCACAGAAGGTAGTTGAGGCCAGTTCATTGGCTATATTTAAGAAGGCGTTAGATGTGGCACTTGTGGCTAAAGGGATCAGGGGGTATGGAGAGAAGGCAGGTACGGGATACTGAGTTGGATGATCAGCCATGATCACATTGAATGGCGGTGCAGGCTCGAAGGGCCGAATGGCCTACTCCTGCACCTATTTTTCTATGTTTCTATGAAACGTCACCTATTTCCTTCGCTCCATAGATGCTGCCTCACCCACTGAGTCTGTCCAGCATTTTTGTCTACCTTCATACTAAAGGGAATACTCAGTTTATCGATACACCCCAGAAACCTGCCCTTTGGCCCACCGAGTCCACGCCGACCAGCGATCCCCGCACATTAACACTACCTTACATGCACTAGGGACAATTTTCACACTTACACCAAGTCAATTATCCTACAAACCTGTGTGTCTTCGGAGTGTGGGGGAAAACCACCGATCTTTGAGAGAACCCACGCAGGCCACAGAGAGAACGTAGACAGGATGGAACCCGGGTCTCTGGTGCTGTGAGGCAGCAACTCTACCGCTGCGCACCCGTGCCTCCCGATGTAGGATAGCGCTGGTCGGCGCGGACTCGGTGGGCTGGAGGGCCTGTTTATACGATACATCTCGAAACTGAACTGAAGACCTTTGCACTACTGAGGCTTACACTGTTCCCAATTAGGAAGCAATGTTTTTCCATCGACAATGCAAGGAAGTATTTGTGTGGGAAGGAACTGCAGATGCTGGTTTAAATCGAAGATGGACACAAAATGCTGGAGTAACTCAGCGGGACAGGCAGCATCTCTGGAGACGGAATGGGTGACGTTTCGGATCGAGAGCCTTCTTCAGACTGTCAGAAACGCCACCCATTCCTTCTCTTTCAAGAGAGCGCTAGATAGGGCTCTTAAAGATAGCGGAGTCAGGGGATAGCCCCCCCCCCCCCCCCCCGTATCCTTAAACTGTGACCCCCTTGTTCTGGACTTCCCCAACATCGGGAACAATCTTCCTGCATCTAGCCTGTCCAACCCCTTAAGAATTTTGTACGTTTCTATAAGATCTCCCCTCAATCTTCTATTTTTGTGTCAATCTTTGGTTTAAACCAGCATCTGCAGTTCCTTCCTACACATACCATGTGCCTTCTTTGTTTGTATTGTGGTTATTAATGTATTGATTTTTGTTATGTTATGATATATGATCTGCCTGCAGTACATTTACAGGCCTGGTAAGCTGCTGCAAGTAAGAATTTCATTGTTCCGTTGTTGGCCATTCAATGACTCTGGAGCGCAGTGTTCTACATTTCCTTTCTGTGAAGAAATACTTCCTTGCGAAGAGAGAAGACAGACACAAAATGCTGGAGTAACTCAGTGGGACCGGCAGCCTCTCTGGAGAGACAATAGACAATAGGTGCTGGAGTAGGCCCTTCGAGCCAGCACCGCCATTCAATGTGATCATGGCTGATCATCCACAATCAGTTCCCCGTTCCTGCCTTCTCCCCATATCCTATAGCCAAATATATGGCTATATTTAAGTGGGAGTTAGATGTGGCCCTTGTGGTTAAAGGGATCAGGGGGTATGGAGAGAAGGCAGGTACAGGATACTGAGTTGGATGATCAGCCATGATCATATTGAATGGCGGTGCAGGCTCGAAGGGCCGAATGGCCTACTCCTGCACCTATTTTCTATGTTTCTATGTTTCTAAAAAGCTGGAGGAACTCAGTGGGACAGGCAGCACCTCTGGAGAGAAGGAATGGGCGACATTTCGGGTCATGAAGGTGAAGTAACAGAGATGCTGCCTGTCCCGTTGAGTTACTCCAGCATTGTGTGTCTATCTTCAGTTTAAACCAGCATCTGCAGTTCCTTCCTACACAAGATGAAGGACCTTTTCCATGATTGGGACATTGACTGTAAGAGTCAGGAAGGCATGATGTAGCTCTGTCAGACTGTGGACAGGCCACTTTTTTGCAGTATTGCCTGCAGTTCTGGTCACTCCATTACAGGGAGGATGCGGAGGCTTTAGAGAGGGTGCAGAAGTGGTTTACCAAAACCACAGGCGGCACAGCTGCGACCTTACAGTGCCGGAGACCCCTGGCTTGATCCTGACTAAGGGGACTGTCCTTATGGAGTTTGCACGTGTAGGAAGGAACTGTAGGAACATCGGGCCGCCCGTAGCGGCGACTGCGGAGGCCCCGAGCACGGGTGAACAAAGAGAAAGATGCCTCCCCTCACAGTGGGAAACGTTGGTTCCGCTGTGTGGGGATGTTCTATTGTGTATTGTGTTCTATTTATCCGTACGGCTGTATGACGACTTAAATCTCACTGCACCAATTGGAGCATGTGACGATAAATGTAACTTGAACTACTTGAAGGTAGAGAAATTAATATTCATACCGCTGGGCTGTGAGCTGCCCAGGCAAAATATGAGATGCTGTTCCTCCAATTTGCGTTTGGCCTCACTCCGACAGTGGAGGCGGCCCAGGACAGAACGGTCAGTGTGGGAATGGGAATGGGGAATTAAGAGCCTTTGGCAACCGGGAGATCCGGTTGGTCCAGGCGGGCTGAGCGAAGGTGTTCCGCGAAACGATCGCCCAGTCTACGTTTGGTCTCGCCGATGTACGAGTCCACATCTTGAACAACGGATATGGTAGATGAGATTGGAGGAGGCGCAAGTGAACCTCTGCCTAACCTGAAAGGACTGTCGGGGTCCCTGGACAGAGTGCAGTTCAGTTTTTTAATTTGTCATATGTAGGTTATCACAGGGTCAACGGTACAATGAAATGTGTTTGACAAGACAACGGGTCACCTCAGCAATGATATTACAAGGGTTAAAAAATAAAATTAAAAAAATAAGACAATAATAAATAAAATAATCAACATATATGAAGTGTTTATGAGTTCAGAAGCCTGATGGCCTGATGATAAAAACGGTTCTGAATTCTGGTGGTACATGCAGCCCTGCTCCTGTACATCTGCCTGACGGTAGCAAGAACAACAGCCGGCTGAGGTCCTTGAAGGCCCATATGAAGAAAGACTGGATAGACTCGGCTTGTGCTCGCTAGAATTTAGAAGATTGAAGGGGGGATCTTATAGAAACTTACAAAATTCTTAAGGGGTTGGACAAGCTAGATGCAGGAAGATTGTTCCCGATGTTGGGGAAGTCCAGAACAAGGGGTCACAGTTTAAGGATAAGGGGGAAATCTTTTAGGACCGAGATGAGAAAAAATAAATTCAGCCGTCGCAAACAACACATCATCCTCTGACGTTTCCGCCACCTCCAACGGTGCTGGACACCAGAATGAAACGGGCTATACTAAAGGGAATGTTTAAGAAGGAACTGCAGATGCTGGAAACATCGAAGGTAGACAAAAATGCTGGCGAAACTCAGCGGGTGAGGCAGCATCTACGGAGCAAAGAAATAGGTAACGTTTTGGGTCCAGACCCTTCTTCAGTCCAGAACAAGTGGTCACAGTCTAAGGATAAGGGGGAATTCCTTTAGGACCGAGATGAGGAAAACATTCTTTACACAGAGAGTGGTGAGTCTCTGGAATTCTCTGCCACAGAAGGTAGTCGAGGCCAGTTCATTGGCTATATTTAAGAGGGAGTCAGATGTGGCCCTTGTGGTTAAAGGGATCAGGGGGTCTGGGGAGAAGGCAGGTACGGGATACTGAGTTGGATGATCATCAAGGACCCCTCCCACCCTAACCATGGACTGTTTGCCCTCCTACCATCGGGGAGGCGGTACTGGAGCCTCAGGTCCCGCACTAGTAGGATGAGGAACAGCTTCTGCAACAACACCGTCACACTGCTGAACTCGGAGTCCCGCCGATAGATTTCTCCAGTCTCTCCGTCCACATTGTCTGCATTCTGTATTTATTCTCTATATTGCTATCACGAACTGACGCTAAACTGCATTTCGTTGTACCCATACTTGTATCTGTGCAATGACATTAAAGTTGAATTGAATTGAATCAGCCATGATCATATTGAATGGCGGTGCAAGCTCGAAGGGCCAAATGGCCTACTCCTGCACCCATTTTCTATGTTTCTATGTTGATGATGCTGTGTGCCTTCCACAGGCACCGCTGGTGGAGAAAGTCTTGAATGGCCGGGAGACAGTTGCCAGTGATGAGCTGTGCAGCCTTCACCACTCTCTGCAGTGATTGGCGGCTGTGGAACAGCAGAACAGTTCCTGTACCAGACTGGGATGCAGCCCGTCAGCAGCCTCGCGATGGTGCATCTGTAGGAGTTTGTGAGGATGCTGGCGTTCATGCCAAACTCCCTCAGTCTCCTCAGGAAAAAGAGCTGAGGAAGGAGGTATCGGGGCAGGTGATGCATCTCCTGCGGTTGCAGGGGAAGGCACCTGGGGTGAAGATGCAACACCTGTCCCTATACCTCTTACATACAATACACAATAAGTGCAGGAGTAGGCCATTTGGCCCTTCGAGCCAGCACCACCATTCAATGTGATCATGGCTGATCATCACCAATCAGTACCCCGTTCCTGCCTTCTCCCCAAATCCCGTGACTCCACTATCTTTAAGAGCCCTATCTAGCTCTCTCTTGAAAGCAACCAGAGAAACTGCTGCCACCGCCCTCTGAGGCAGAGAATTCCACAGACTCACCACTCTCTGTGAGAAAAAGTGTTTCCTCGTCTCCGTTCTAAATGGCTTACTCCTTATTCTTAAACTGTGGCGTTAAAGAAGGAACTGCAGATGCTGGAGAATCGAGGGTTACACAAAAAGCTGGAGAAACTCAGCGGGTGCAGCAGCATCTAAGGAGCGAAGGAGATAGGCGACGTTTCGGGTCGAGACACTTCTTCGGACTGGACCTGTCTGAAGAAGGGTCTCGACCCGAAACGTCGCCTATCTCCTTCGCTCCTTAGATGCTGCTGCACCTGCTGAGTTTCTCCATTTTCTTAAACTGTGGCTCCTGGTTCTGGACTCCCCCAACATCGGGAACATGTTTCCTGCCTCTAGCGTGTCCAAGCCCTTAACAATCTTATGTGTTTCAATGAGATCCTCTCTCACCCTTCTAAACTCCAGAGTGTATAAACTCCAAGCCCAGCTGCTCCATTCTCTCGGCATATGACAGTCCCGCCATCCCGGGAATTAACCTTGTAAACCTACGCTGCACTCCCTCAATCGCACGAATATCCCCGACGAAGGGTCGCAAATGGAAACGCGTTCCCATTCCCTCTCTCCAGCGCCGCTGCCTGTCCCGCTGAGTTACTCCAGCATCTGCGGCTCCTTCCGACACTAATTGCTCCCGACTTCCACTGACACTCAATGCCCCAACTGATGCGTGAAGGAATGCGACAAGGATGTAAGTGAGATCATCTCGCACTCCCTGTACCCGGAGGGGATCCAAACTGAATACATTACAGAGTTAAGTTCCGTTTCATTCTCCGGACTAAAATAGAATCGATAAATGTATAAAGACCAATGCAACAATTCCCCGTGGAAAGGCCATGTTTTAGTTTAGTTGAGAGGTACAGGGCGGAAACAGGCCCTTCAGCCCACGTTGACCAGCAATCCCCACACATTAACGCTGTCCTACACGTACTAGGCACAATTTACACTGACACCAAAGCTAATTAAACCGACAAACCTGTACGTGTTTGGAGCGTGTGAGGAAACCGAAGATCTCGGAGAAAACACACGCACATACAAACTCCGTACAGACAGCGCCTGTTATCGGGGTCTAACCCGGGTCTCCAAACACTAGTGGGATGAGGATGAGCAATAAGGCAGCAGCCTACCGCTTTGGCCATGTCTTGACTAAACTGTTAACTAACGCAGGCCCCATTCGCAGTACATAGCAACTGGTTTAGCTTCAGAAACCAGCAACCAGAGACTGAAGGTACAGGTTTTAACCAAAGATAGACACAAAAGTCTGGAGTAACTCAGCGGGACAGGCAGCATCTCTGGAGAGAAGGAATGGGTCGGGTCGAGACCCATCTCCAGTTTCGGGTCGAGACCCTTCTCCAGTCTGAAGAAGGGTCTCAACAAGAGATGTCACCCATTCCCATTCTCCAGACATGCTGCCTGTCCCGCTGAGTTACTCCAGCTTATTGTGCCCATAACCAGAGACGGAATCAATTTTCAAGGAGTGATTCAAATAGGGGACTGACCTCGATGTCCAACGGGCAGACTTAGTTTAGTTTATTGCCACGTGTAGCGAGATAGAGCGAAAAGCTTTTTTTGTTGCTTGCCATCCAGCCACCAGAAAGACTGTACATGATTGCAATCAAGCTGTCGACAGTGTACAGTTATAGGACTGAGGGAATATAGTTCAGCGCAAGATAAAGTCCGATTAAAGATCAGCCGAGGGTCTCCAATGAGGTAGATGGTAGCTCAGGACTAGTTGGTGAGAGGACGGTTCAGTTACCTGATAACAGCTGGGAAGAAACTGTCCCTGAATCTGGAGGTGTGCATTTTCACACTTTTGTAACTCGCAGGAAAGAATATATTTCACACATTTTTAAAAAAAACACACACCTTTAAAGAGTAAAGGGTCTGTCCTACAAGCATGCAATTCTATGCGATGAACGCGATCAAACTAGAAGCGGGGGCCGCGCGGAGGTCGGGTGATCCCCTGTACAGGGCCGTTCCCACCAGCATGTGCCTGCATGCGGCAAGCGCGACCAAACCGGCAGCGAGGGCCGCGCGGAGGTCGGGTGAGTGGCGCAACGCGGCGCAAAATAAGGCGAACTTGGAGCGAAGTCTAAGGTAAGTTCGCCAGGACAGAGAGGGGCACAGAGGCACACACACACACAGAGGGCCACGGAGCCACACACATAGAGGGTCACGGAGGCACCTACAGATAGGTTCACGGAGGCACGACGTCGAGGCGGTGTGTAATGCGTCGAGGCGACTGCGAGCCGACAAGCCGTTGCCGCGTGGAATTTTTGGACATAGTCAGTTTTTCGGAGCCCCGCGCGATGTCGGGACGAACTCCGCACAATTCCGCACGGCTCCGGCGATCGAAGTGGGACCGGCCCCTCGACGCCGGACGGCTCAAGCGACCACGTTAGGTCGCGCTAATCGCATAGAGTTGCATGCTGGTGGGACAGGCCCTTAAGAGGGTTACACAAAAAGCTGGAGAAACTCAGCGGGTGCAGCAGCATCTAAGGAGCGAAGGAGATAGGCGACGTTTCTAGTCGAGACCCTTCTTCAGACCTTCACAGGAGTAGAATTAGGCCATTCGGCCCATCTGCTCTGCCATTCAATCATGGCTGATCTATTTTTCCATCTCGGCCCCAGTCGCCTGCCTTCTCCTCACAATCTTTGAAGCCCTTGCTAACCAAGAATCTGTCAATCCCTGCTGTAAAAGTACGTTGCAATCTTTAGATCGGGTTGAAGACTAGTGAGCATAACTTTAAGGTGTAGGAAGGAACTGTAGATGCTGGTTTAAACCGAAGAGACACACACACAAAATGCTGGAGTAACAGGCAGCATCTCTGGAGAGAAGGATTTGGGGATGTTTCGGGTCAAGACCCTTCTTCAGACCTTAAAGGGAGACCATGGACATGTGACATCTCAGGTCAGGACCCCCCCCCCCCTGGTCTAAAGAAGGGTCCTGACCCAAAACGTCACCTATTCATGCTCACCGCTGATGCTGACTGACTCCTCCAACCTCATCTACTGCATCCGCTGCTCTAGGTATCAGCTGCTCTACATCGCTGAGACCAAGCGCAGGCTTGGCGATCGCTTCGCCCAACACCTCCGCTCGGTCCTGATCTCCCGGTGGCTCAGCACTTCAACTCCCCCTCCCATTCCCAATCCGACCTTTCTGTCCTGGGCCTCCTCCATGGCCAGAGTGAGTCCCACCGCAAATTGGAGGAGCAGCACCTCATATTTCGCTTGGGCAGTTTACACCCCAGCGGTACGAACATTGACTTCTCCAATTTCAGGTAGTCCCTGCTTTCTCCCTCTTTCCCCTTCCCAGCTCTCCCACAGCCCACTATCTCCGCCTCTTCCTTTCTTCTTCCCGCCCCCCCCCCCCACCCCCACATCAGTCTGAAGAAGGGTCTCGACCCGAAACGTCACCTATTCCTTCGCTCCATAGACGCTGCCTCACCCGCTGAGATTATCCAGCATTCTTGTCTACCACCGAGTTACTCCAGCACTTTGTGTCTATTTTTGTAAACCAGTATCTGCAGTTCCTTGTCTGTACATCGCTAAAAGCTGGTTATATGATCATTATTTTAGTTTAGTTTAAAGATACAGCGAGGAAACAGGCCCTTCGGCCCACACCGACCAGCTATCCCTGCCCACTAACACTATCCGACACACACTAGGGACAATTTTACATTTATACCCAGTCAATTAACCTACAAACCTGTACGTCTTTGGAGTGTGGGAGGAAACCGAAGACCTCGGAGAAAACCCACACAGGTCACGGATGGAGACCGTACGAATTACGTAGAGACAGCTCCCGTAATCAGGATCGAGCCCGGATCTCTGGCACTGTCAGGCAGAAGCTGTACTGCTACGCCATTAATAGATGCCTGTTGTGGAAGTCATAGTCATAGCACTGCACAAAGCAGGAACGGGCTCTTTGGCCCATCTTGTCCATGTCAGCCAAGTTGGATTGTCGTGCTAGTCCTATTTGCCTGCATTTGGCTCGTGTCCCTCTGACCTCTTCCTATCCATATGTCTGTCCAAAGACAGACACAAACTGCAGGAGTAACTCAGCGGGGCAGGCAGCATCTCTGGAGAGAAGGAATGGGTGACGTTTCAGGACGAGACCCTTCTTCAGACTCCTGTGATTTTATACGTTTCCATAACATTGTTTTACACAAAGCACGGAAAGAGGCCCTTCGGCCCACCGAGTCCACGTTGATCACCTGCACCCTAGTGGCATGCTATCCCACTTCACAAGCCACAGGAGCAGAACTAGGCCATTCAGCCCATCGAGCCTACTCCGCCATTCATTCATGGCTGATCTCTCTTTCCCTCTCGACCCCATTCTCCTGCCTTCTCCCTGTGACATTTGACAAACCAACTCATCCACAATCTGGCAAAAAATCTCCACCTTATAAATACCGAAAGACTTGGCCTCCACGCTGTCGGTGGCATTTTCCCATCCTGCCGTCAATTTCACCGAAGCCAATTCACCTACGAACCTGCACGTCTTTGGAGTGTGGGAGGAAACCGGAGCAGCCGGAGAAAACCCGCGCAGGTCACGGGGAGAACGCCACAGCACAAACACCGCACAGACGGCCACCGTGGTTAGGATTGAACTCCAGCAGCATCCTGCGAGCCGTGGCCACGGCCTGACGGCAGGCCCGGCTCACCCGAAGAAGCTGCGGCGAGAAGGATGGAAGGAGCCGGCGACAAAATTGGTAAGTCCGGTAAGAAGAACAGGGGGGGGGGGGGGGGGGGGGGGTGGTCTGCGAGAGGCGCCACTGAGGAACAAGGGGTGAAGAGGGCATGGAGAGGTACAGCGGTTCGTGGGAGGATCGGAATGGACGCTGTAACGCAATGGAGTTTGGGACTGTAAAATGGTGCCTCTTGCAAGTGTAGTCAGTGGGATGTTCTGCACATACTACCATAGAAACATAGAAATTAGGTGCAGGAGTAGGCCATTCGGCCCTTCGAGCCTGCACCGCCATTCAATATGATCATGGCTGATCATCCAACTCAGTATCCTGTATCTGCCTTCTCTCCATACCCCCTGATCCCTTCAGCCACAAGGGCCACATCTAGCTCCCTCTTAAATATAGCCAATGAACTGGCCTCAACTACCCTCTGTGGCAGAGAATTCCACAGATTCACCACTCTCTGTGTGAAAAATGTTTTTCTCATCTCGGTCCTAAAGGATTTCCCCCTTATCCTTAAGCTGTGACCCCTTGTCCTGGACCTCCCCAACATCGGGAACAATCTTACTGCATCTAGCCTGTCCAACCCCTTAAGAATTTTGTAAGTTTCTATAAGATCCCCTCTCAATCTCCTAAATTCCAGAGAGTATAAACCAAGTCTATGCAGTCTTTGTTTATAAGACAGTCCTGACATCCCAGGAGGATGTCAGGACTGGGGGGGGATTGTGCTTCATGTAAAGTGAAAGTCTTGCCGGGCTGAATGCAAATAAAAGTATTTCACTGGAGCCCGGTACACCGTGAGAATGAAGAGATCATTGCACTGAACTACCCGATGCGCCACTGCGATCTCTCTCCAGGCAGCTCAGTCCAGATACAGGCTGCCCTCCGCTTGAAAAGGTTGCCTCTGGGGTCCCTCTGAAGTCAGCCCCTCTCTCACCTTAAGCCTATGGAGCCTTGGGGAAGTCCAGAACAAGGGGTCACAGTTTAAGGATAAGGGGGAAGTCTTTTAGGACCGAGATGAGAAGATCTTTTTTCACACAGAGAGTGGTCAGTCTGTGGAATTCTCTGCCACAGAGTTGCTGCCTCACAGCGCCGGAGACCCGGGTTCCATCCTGACTATTGGCGCTGTCTGTACAGAGTTTGTACGTTCTCCCCGTGACCGCGTGGGATTTCTCACAGATCTTCGGTTTCCTCCCACACCTGGAGTATTGCGTACAGTTTTGGTCTCCAAATCTAAGGAAAGACATTCTTGCCTTAGAGGGAGTACAGAGAAGGTTCACCAGACTGATTCCTGGGATGGCAGGACTTCCATATGAAGAAAGACTGGTTAGACTTGGCTTGTACTCGCTGGAATTTAGGAGATTGAGGAGGGATCTTATAGAGGCGTACAAAATTCTTAAGGGGTTGGACAGGCTGGATGCAGGAAGATTGTTCCCGATGTTGGGGAAGTCCAGAACAAGGGGTCACAGTTTAAGAATAAGGGGGAAGTCTTTTAAGACCGAGATGAGAAGATCTTTTTTCACACAGAGAGTGGTGAGTCTGTGGAATTCTCTGCCACAGAAGGTAGTATGGGCCAGTTCATTGGCTATATTTAAGAGGGAGTTAGATGTGGCCCTTGTGGCTAAAGGGATCAGGGGGTATGGAGAGAAGGCAGGTACGGGATACTGAGTTGGATGATCAGCCATGATCATATTGAATGGCGGTGCAGGTTCGAAGGGCCGAATGGCCTACTCCTGCACCTATTTTCTATGACTCCAAAGATGTACAGGTATGTAGGTTATTATTGTGTGTGTATGCGTGTCTGCGTGCGTGTCTGCGAGTGTGAGTGTGTGCGTGTCTGCGTGTGTGTCTGCGTGCGTGTCTGCGAGTGTGAGTGTGTGTGTGTCTGCGTGTGTGTCTGCGTGCGTGTCTGCGAGTGTGAGTGTGTGTGTGTGTGTCTGCGTGCGTGTTTGCGTGCGTGTCTGCGTGCGTGTCTGCGAGTGTGTGTGTGTGTGTGTGTCTGCGTGCGTGTTTGCGTGCGTGTCTGCGAGTGTGTGTGTGTGTGTGTGTGTCTGCGTGTGTGTCTGCGAGTGTGTGTGTGCGTGTGTCTGCGTGTGTGTCTGCGTGCGTGTCTGCGAGTGTGTGTGTGCGTGTGTCTGCGTGTGTGTCTGCGTGCGTGTCTGCGTGCGTGTCTGCGTGCGTGTCTGCGTGTGTGTGTGTGTGTGTGTCTGCGTGTCTGCGAGTGTGTGTGTGTGTGTGTGTGTGTGTGTGTGTGTGTGTGTGTGTCTGTGTGTGTGTGTGTGTCTGTGTGTGTGGGATAGCGTTAGTGTGTGGGGATTGCTGGACTGAAGGATCTGTTTCCGCCCTGTATCTCTAAACTAAAACTATCCCTCTAGCATTAGAATCCTCTACCCTGGGGATCTAAAGGTGGCGAGTGTTCACTTACTCCAGCATTATGTGTCTACCTTCGATTTAAACCAGCATCTGCAGTTCTTTCCTGCACATTATGTCTGCTCCGCTGCTAAATCTCCTCGAGGTAGGTCTACTTGGACGTTCTCCAATCTATGTGACAAGCACAACCCTGACATCAGTTTGAAGAAGGGTTTTGACCCAAAACGTCACCCATTCCTTCTCTCCAGAGGTGCTGCCTGTCCCGCTGAGTTGCTCCAGCATTTTGTGTCAGGATTTAATATAATTCAAACAGAAGAACAAATTCACGAGCGGGCAAACGCTCTCACCACCACGGGTGTTCGTTCCACTGCCTCCGGGACCAGGCAGGTGGCAGTCAGCCAAGGGTTTTAAACCATCTTTACCACAGTGAGGATGCTTCAGGTAGAAAATGTGCAGATGCTGATTTATACCAAAGATGGACACAAAGTGCTGGAGTAACTCAGCGGGCCAGGCAGCGTCTCTGGAGAGAAGGAACGGGTGGCGTTTCGGGTCGAGACCCTTCTTTGGACAGAGGGTCAGGGGAGAGGCATAGGAGAGATGTGGAAGGGTAAGGTGTGAAAATGAGAGATCAAAGGGGAGGAAGCTCGAGGAAAATGTTGAATAGATCATTGTCAGCTTGGGGAAGGTGACACTGAGGCATGCAATGGAAAATTGAATCAGGAGGACAGTCAGACTGGTCGGAGAACTGGGATAGGGGAGGGATGGGGAGGGGGGGAGAGAGAGAGAGAGAGAGAGAGAGAGAGAGAGAGAGGGGAGGAAAGGCAAGGGTTTTCACACAGAGAGTGGTGGGTCTTTTTCACACAGAGAGTGGTGGTATAATTGTATACGTTTCTATAAGATTCCCTCTCATCCTTCTAAATTCCAGTGAATAAGGAATAGGTGAAAAGGAACAGCGTCTCTGGGCTTTATCCAACTATCTGCCCAGCTACCCCCCCCCCCCCCCCCCCCCCCCCCCCCCCTCTATCCCAACATCACCATTATCCATTGGGGGAACAGCAGGAAGATTGTTCCCGATGTTGGGGAGGTCCAGGACAAGGGGTCACAGCTTAAGGATAAGGGGGAAATCCTTTAGGACCGAGATGAGAAGGACTTTTTTCACACAGAGAGTGGTGGGTCTCTGGAACTCTCTGCCACAGAGGGTAGTTGAGGCCAGTTCATTGGCTATATTTAAGAGGGAGTTAGATGTGGCCCTTGTGGCGAAGGGGATCAGAGGGTATGGAGAGAAGGCAGGTACGGGATACTGAGTTGGATGATCAGCCATGATCATATTGAATGGCGGTGCAGGCTCGAAGGGCCGAATGGCCTACTCCTGCACCTAATTTCTATGTTTCTATGTTACTTGAAGTTAGAGAAGTCAATATTCGCTTCCCTCTCCCCTGATTCCCAGTCTGCCCGAAACGTCACCCGTTCCTTCTCTCCAGAGGTGCTGCCTGTCCCGCTGAGTTGCTCCAGCATTTTGTGTCAGGGTTTAATATAATTCAAACAGAAGAACAAATTCACGACTGGCACTCAAGCCTGTCGAGTGGGCAAACGCTCTCACCACCACGGGCGTTCGTTCCACTGCCTCCGGGACCAGGCAGGTGGCAGTCGGCCAAGGGTTTTAAACCATCCCAGCCTCCAGCCAACTCACTGCCCAAGTGGCAGCTTGGCACCCGCTGTCACGAATAAGGAATCCACTGCTTGGCAGAACAAACGGGGACTCCTGCCCACTACCAGTGGAAATAAATGGACCGAGGATAAAGCGATTTATGGTTCAGATCTCCCTCCAGTCTGGCTCAGTTGCACACAAAGACTCTGACAACCTTGGCCTCCACAAGTGGGAATAAGGAGGGCATGGAGTCGGAACGGGCGCGGAAGATATTCACCAGCATGTTTTCTGGGTTCAGACACACGGCGGGTCAGGCGGAATTTCTGGAGAAAGGGAATAGGTGACGTTTCGGGCCGTGGTTCTTCCTCAGTGTCCGCCTTCGGTTTCAACCAGCATCTGCAGTTCCTCACTACGCATGTTATCTGGGTTTATGGGCTTGGTTGGATTTAGTCATTATCGATAGGAACGGTTTAGAAGGATATATACGGGCAGACATTCAAACTAGCCGGGACAAATGGGACGGTCTGAAGAATTGTCCTGACCCGAAACGTCACCCATTCCTTCTCTCCAGAGATGCTGCCTGTCCCGCTGAGTCACTCCAGCATTTTGTGTCTACCTCAAGTTCAAGTGAGTTTATTGTCATGTGCCCCTGATAGGACAATGAAGTTCTTGCTTTGCTTCAGCACAACGGAACATAGTAGGCATTGACTACAAAACAGATCAGTGTGTCCATATACCATTATATAAATACATTACACCTTTGGTTTAAACCAGCATCTGCAGTTTTTGCTTACCCAAAGGGGACTAAAGCGATTGGGCAAAACCCATAGGACTGCACAGTAGTACTACCTCCGGCAGCTCGTTCCATGCACCCTATGTGGAAAGGTTTTCCCTCAGATTCCCATTAAATCTTCCCCCTCTCACCTTAAACCTATGTCCTCTGGCTCTTGACTCTGGGTAAAAGACTGCGTCGACCCAGTCTATTCCCCTCATGATCTTTATAAGATCACCCTCTGGTTCCCATCCCCCATACGGGCATTCACGGTGGCGCAGCGGCAGAGTCGCTGCCTTACAGTGAATGCAGCGCCGGAGACCCGGGTTCGATCCCGACTATGGGCGCTGTCTGTACATTCTCCCCGTGACCTGCGTGGGTTTTCTCCGAGATCTTCGGTTTCCTCCCACACTCCAAAGACATACAGGTATGTAGGTTAATTGACTTGGTATGAATGTAAATTGGTGTGTGTGTGTGTGTGTGTGTGTGTGTGTGTGTGTGTGTGTGTGTGTGTGCGTGTGCGTCTGTGTGTGTGTGCGTGCGCGTGCGTGTGTGTCTGTCTGTCTGTGTGTGTCTGTCTCTAAACTAAAACTATCCCTCTAGCCATAGAATCCTCTACCCTTGCGATATAAAGATGGTGAGTGTTTACTTGCTCCAGCATTTTGTGTCCATCTTCGATTTAAACCAGCATCTGCAGTTCTTTCCTACTCATTTTGTCTGGTATGTTGGTTAATTGGCTTGGTAAATGTAAAAATTGTGTCTGGTGGGTATGGGATAGTGTTAAGGTGCGGGGATCGCTGGTCGGCGCGGACCTGGTGGGCCGAAAGGGCCTGTTTCCGCGCTGTACCTCTAAACATGTACTCCCCATATCCTTGATTTCTGGATAAGGCAGGCACAGGTTATAGACAGGGGACGATCAGCCATGATCATTATGAATGGCGGTGCTGGCTCGAAGGGCCGAATGGCCCCCTCCTGCGCCTATTTTTCTATGCACCGTACACACATATACAACAAAGAGTGCAAAGAGGAAAATACTGGAGCGCAGAATATAGTTTAACTGCATTGTAACGTAACAGCTACAGAGGATAAGTCCACCATCTGCAATGAAGCAGATAATTCCTGTTCATCATGACTTTACAATTTCATACACTGCCATTAAATCTCCCTCGACCACATTCCAGTAGCCACCCAACCTTGACACAAAGGACCTGCTTTTATACACAGCTTTTCACACCTTTTCAGTTAATGCTGTCAAAAGAAAAAGGCATACCAGTTAAACCGAGCACTTAAAACGTATTTATGGATTTGAGAGGCAAGAATGAACATTCTGGTTTGCCGCTGGGACACCAGATAAATGGAATCACATTCCACCCACTCACGCTGCATAAAACGAATCACACCCAGTCTGAGCCACCAACAGACAGATCATAATACGCTGCCGTACAGAAAGGGATACACCTTGCATGCAGAGGGAAATCCAACCAAACCTCCCCTCTCCCGTCGGGCAAAAGGTGGAGATGTGTGACAACGCATCGCCACACCTCCAGATTCAGGGAGAGTTTCTTCCCGGCTGTTATCAGGCAGATGAACCATCCTACCACAACCAGAGAGCGGCGCTGGAAGCGTCTCGACCCGAAACGTCGCCTATCTCCTTCGCTCCTTAGATGCTGCTGCACCCGCTGAGTTTCTCCAGCTTTTTGTGTAACCGCTGAGCTACTATCTACCTCTTTGGTGACCCTCAGATTATCCTGGATCGGACTTTGCTGGCTGTTATCAGGCAATTGAACCATCCCACCACAACCAGACAGCAGTGCTGAACTACTATCTAAAGTCTGAAGAAGGATCTCGACCCGAAACGTCGCCCATTTCCTTCGCTCCATAGACGCTGCCTTACCCGCTGAGTTTCTCCAGCATTTTTGTCTACCTACTATCTACCTCTGATGGCACTCGGACTATCTTTGATCGGACTCTGCTGGCTTTACCTTGCACTGAACGTCATTCCCTTATCATGAATCTACACACTGTCGGTGGATCCCCTTGGCCCTTGTGGGTAAGGGGATCAGAGGGTATGGAGAGAAGGCAGGTACGGGATACTGAGTTGGATGATCAGCCATGATCATATTGAATGGTGGTGCAGGCTCGAAGGGCCTAATGGCCTACTCCTGCACCTAATTTCTATGTTTCTAATTGTAATCGCGTATTGTGCTTTCTGCTAACTGGTTAGCACGCAACAAAAAGCTTTAGAGTGTACCTCGGCACACGTGACAATAAAAACTAAAGATGGACACAAAAAGCTGGAGTAACTCAGCGGGAGAGGCAGCATCTCTGGAGAAAAGGAATGGGTGACGCTTCGGGTCGGGACTCAAAAGGGTACTCCAGCTTTTTGTGTCTATTGTCAGTTTTAACCAGCATCTGCAATTCCTTCCAACACCATAAAAGCTAAACTGGACTGGTACCAAGACGACAATATCCATGTCGGAAGAAGGGTCTCGCCCCGAAACGTCGCCTATCTCCTTCGCTCCTTAGATGCTGCTGCACCCGCTGAGTTTCTCCAGCTTTTTGTGTAACCCTCGATCCTCCAGCATCTGCAGCTCCTTCTTTAAGACAATATCCATGTACCTGCCTAAATGTTTCTTAAACATTGAGGTAGTGTCTGCCTCGACTACCTCCGTTCCATACACCCACCCCTTTCACTTTTTTCTACACAAAGGGTGGAACGATCTGGAGGTAGTTGATGCTATCGTAACTTTTCAGAAACATTTAGACGGGTACATGGATAGGACAAGCTTAGAGGGATATGGGCCAAATGTAAGCAGGTGGGACTGCTGTAGATGGGCAAGTTGGTCGGTGTGGACAAGTTGGGCCGAAGGGCCTGTTTCCACGCTGTATCACTCGATAGCACCACCCACACCCCAATTACCAAAGGGGGCAATCTCCTACCCCACACGTTTGCCCCGTAGTTTTTTTCAAACATTTATTAGAAGCCGTGTACAAAAATGTAAACAGCGGCATATGACATAATACAATTATTGTACAGCTTCAGTTTTAACTTTTAGCTAAAGATGAAAGAAGAGAGAGAGAAAGCAGGAGAGAAAAAAAGTGGATGTGCAAGAATAGAACCCCTAAACTACCGAATTGGTGTAGCCAAAGAGTAAAAGAAATAAGAAAGATGTAGAGAAATAAAAATTTAAAAACAGAAAGAAAAAAAAAGGTGATGAGATACCTGCTTTGTATCCGTCCCAACCCATCACCCAACCCAGAATTAAATTTAACTTCAAAATTGTGTTGCACCATACTATCCTTGTAATAAATCAATGAATGGTGTCCAAGCCCCATAGTTTATAAACAGTTTATAGACAATATACAATAGGTGCAGGAGTAGGCCGTTCGGCCCTTCGAGCCAGCACCGCCATTCAATATGATCATGGCTGATCATCCGCAATCAGTGCCCCGTTCCTGCCTTCTCCCCATATCCCCTGACTCCGCTATCTTTAAGAACCCTATCTAACTTTCTCATGAAAGCAACCAGAGAATTGGGCTCCACTGAATTCCACAGATTCACAACTCTCTGGGTGAAAACGTTTTTCCCTTATCTCCGTTCTAAATGGCCGACCCCTTATTCTTAAACTGTGGCCCCTGTTTCTGGACTCCCCCCAACAGCGGGACATGTTTCCTGCCTCCAGCGTGTCCAATCCCTTAATAATCTAATACGTTTCAATCTTATTGGCACAGGTATACATCATAATTTGGGCAGCACAATGGCGCAGGGGTAGAGTTCCACTGCCAGAGACCCGGGTTTGATCCTGACTACAAGCACGGTCCCTACAGAGTTTGCACGTTCTCCCTGTGACCGCGTGGGTTTTCTCCGGGTGCTCCGGTTTCCTCCCACACTCCAGAGATGTACAGGTTTGTCCGCTAATTAGCTTGAGTAAAATTGAGAATTGTCCCCAGTGTGTGTAGGATAGTGCTAGTGTACGGGGTGATCGTTTGTCTGCGCGAACTCGGTGGGCCGAAGCAAAGATCCTATAGCGGAGCAAGATAGACCACTCCTGCTAAATGCAATGGGCTGACGTGTAGTACGCAACGGAACGGAACGTGGGCCTGTTTTCCATCCATTTCCGTGACCCGACCCGCAGTGTAATCAACGTTGCGGGGGGACAGTTTGTGTTAACAAATTAAAATTCAGAAAATGAGGAGAAGATTTTTACCAAATAACTTTTATTTTTACGAGGATGTTTCCGTAACCGGCTTCCGTCTCCGCACTAGTATCCTACGGGATCTTTGGTGCATAGACGGAAGCCGGTTACGGAAATGGGGCCGAAAATTACCCATGAATCTGCCCATGACCGCACTACGTCTTTTTCGTCGAGTGGACTATCTTGGACATCTATAGGATCTTTGGGCCGAAGGGCCTGTTTCCACACTGTATCTCTATTTTTTTTTTAAAGAGAGATTTGGAAGCTTGGAACCCATTGCCAAGGTTGGTGGTGAAGGCAGATGCTGGTGCTAGTGTATGGGGTGAATGCTGGCTGGCGCTGACTCGATGGGCCAAAGGGCCTGTTCAACATGTGTAGGAAGGAACTGCAGAAGCAGGCTTACGTTGAAGATAGACACAAAACGCTGGAGTAACTCTGTGGGACAGGCAGCGACTCTGGATAGAAAGGATGACGTTTCAGGTCGAGACCCTTCTTCAGACTGAGAGTGTGGGGAGAGGGAGACACAGAGGCCTGTAGCAATGCTGTATCTCTAAACTAGACCAGACACCATCGGCACATCCATCACCGAATCCTGCTGCTTCCCAACGTGGAAAAACACTGCAGTCCAATTGGGGCTAAACCCTGGAACAATGTAGCCACCCGCAGCACTGTGGCCGGACAGACACAAATAAGGCCTGTGGAGAGGATGTTTCCACTAGTGGGAGAGTCCAGGACTAGAGGTCACAGCCTCAGAATTAAAGGACGTCCTTTTAGGAAGGAGATTAGGAGAAATTCATTTAGTCAGAGGGTGATGAATCCTGTGGAATTCTTGCCACAGAGGGCTGTGACTATCGACCAGTGGCACTAACGCCTGTGGTGATGAAGTGCTTTGAGAGGTTGATCATGGAGCAAATCAACTTCTAGCTCGACAAAAACCTGGACCCACTGCAGTTCGCTGACCGCCACAACAGATCAACGGTGGACGCGATCTCACTAGCCCTCCACTCCGCTCTGGACCACTTGGACAACAAAGACTCATATGTCAGGCTGTTATTCATTGATTACAGCTCGGCATTTAACACAATCATCCCCTCCAAGCTGGTTACCAAACTGGGTCTCTGCGCATCCCTCTGCAATTGGATCCTCGACTTCCTCATTCACAGACCACAGTCTGTTCGTATTGGTGGAAATGTGTCAGCCTTGATAACAATCAGCATGGGAGCACCTCAAGCCTGCGTGCTCAGCCCCCTGCTGTACTCACTCTATACTCATGACTGCGTAGCCGGTCACAGTGTGAACTCCATCATCAAGTTCGCTGACGACACCACTGTTGTGGGACGTATCACTGATGGGGATGAGTCAGAGTATAGAAGAGAGATCGAGCAACTGTCCATATGGTGCCAGCACAATAACCTGGCCCTCAACACCAGCAAAACCAAGGAACTGATTGTGGACTTTGGAAGGAGTAGGATGGGGACCCACAGTCCCGTTTATATCAACGGGTCGATGGTTCAAAGGGTCAAGAACTTCAAATTCCTAGGCGTGCACAGCTCTGAAGATCTTTCCTGGTCCAAGAACACTGATGCAATTTTCAAGAAAGCACATCAGTGCCTCTACTTCCTGAGAAGATTACGGAGTCGGTCTGTCAAGGAGGACCCTCTCTAACTTCTACAGGTGCACAGTAGAGAGCTTGCTGACCGGTTGCATCGTGGCTTGGTTCGGCAACGTGAACGCCCTGGGGAGGAAAAGACTTCAAAAAGTAGTAAACACTGCCCAGTCCATCATCGGCTCTGACCTTCCTTCCATCGAGGGGATTTACCACAGTCGCTGCCTCAAAAAGGCTGGCAGCATCATCAAGGACCCACACCACCCCGGCCACACACTCATCTCCCTGCTACCTTCAGGTAGAAGGTACAGGAGCCTGAAGACTGCAACGTCCAGGTTCGGGAATAGCTACTTCCCCACAGCCATCAGGCTATTAAACCTGGCTCGGACAAAACTCTGATCATTAATAACCCATAATCTGTTATTTGCACTTTATCAGTTTATTTATTCATGTGTGTATATATTTATATAATGGTATATGGACACACTGATCTGTTTTGTAGTCAATGCCTACTATGTTCTGTTGTGCTGAAGCAAAGCAAGAATGTCATTGTCCTATCAGGGACACACGACAATAAACTCACTTGAACTTGAACTTGGAGGCCAAGTCGGTGGATATGTTTAAGACAGAGATAGATAGATTCTTGATTAGCGCGGGTGTCAGAGTTTATCGGGGGAAGGCAGGAGAATTGGGTTTTGAGGGAGAGATAGATCAGCCGTGATTGAATGGCGGAGTAGACTTAATGGCCTAATTCCACTCCTATCTCTAATGACCTAATAATATTAATCTGGAGGATCAAGGCAGGGCAGTCTACTCCTGGGTGCATTTTGATAATAAAGCCCCAGATTCCAAAATATGGTAGAATACCAAAAATAACCCCTGTAATAGGATGTGTGGGAAGGAACTGCAGATGCTGGTTTAAACCGAAGACAGGCGCAAAATGCTGGAGTAACTCGGCAGGATAGGCAGCATCTCTGGAGAGAAGGAATGGGTGATGTTTCGGGTCTGACGGAGGGTCTCGCCCCGAAACGTCACCCAGTCCTTCTCTCCAGAGATTCTCTCCGGTCCCGCTGAGTTACTCCGGCATCTTGCGTCTGTCTCCCTGAAATAGGATCACAGCCCATCTGGCGTTTGGTCAGAGTGGATCAAGGCCCGTTCAACATTGCTTTTGAGAGAATCGCTGTGTTTAACAAAGGGGATTGCAGCCCTCCTCGAGTACAATGGGGGATCATATTCCACACCTGCTCAAGATTCAAGAGAGTTTATTGTTATGTGTCCCAGACAGGACAATTAAATTCTTGCTTTGCTTCAGCACAACAGAATATAGAAGGCATGAATCAACCCACATCCGCCCCACAGAACACAAAGAGATCAAAGCCCCGACTCCAACTTCCGATCAAAGGGAATTACAATGGGTAGAGTTGCTGCCTCCCCGCGCCAGAGACCCGGGTTCGATCCTGACTACAGGTGCTGTCTGTGTGGAGTTGGCACGTTCTCCCTGTGACCGCGTGGGTTTCCTCCAGGTGCTCCGGTTTCCACCCACACTCCAAAGACGTGCAGGTTTGCAGTTTAATTGCCTTCTGCAAATTGTCCCTGGTATGTAGGATAGAACGAGGGTTACACAAAAAGCTGGAGAAACTCAGCGGGTGCAGCAGCATCTAAGGAGCGAAGGAGATAGGTGACGTTTCGGGTCGAGACCCTTCTTCAGAACGAGTGTATGGCTGATCGCTGGTCAACATGGACTTAGTGGGCCAAAGGGCCACTCCCTCTTCCTCTTCCCCCTCCTCCAACGGGCAAAAGGTGTAGAAGTGTGAAAACGCACACCTCCAGATTCAGGGACAGTTTCTTCCCAGCTGTTATCAGGCAACTGAACCATCCTACCACAACCAGAGAGCCGTGCTGAACTACTATCTACCTCTTTGGTGACCCTCGGACTATCCTTCATCGGAGTTTGCTGGCTTTGCCTTGCACTAACATTATTCCCTTATCATTTGTACACTGCAAATGGATCGATTGTAATCATGTATTGTCTTTTTGCTGACTGGTTAACACGCAGGCTGTTCACTGTACCTCGGCACACGTGACAATAAACTAGGCTGAACGCAAACTGGAGTAAAAAATAAACTAAAGATAGAACTAGTGTGCGGGCGATCGCTGGTCGGCGTGGACTCGGTTGGCCGAAGGGCCTGTTTCCACGCTGTGTCTCTGAACTAAACTAAACCCGCTCAATATTCTTGCTATTGAGGGAGTGCAGCGTAGGTTTACAAGGTTAATTCACGGGATGGCGGGACTGTCGTATGCTGAGAGACTGGAGCAGCTGAGCTTGTACACTCTGGAGTTTAGAAGGATGAGAGGGGATCTTATTGAAACATATAAGATTGTTAAGGGTTTGGACACGCTGGAGGCAGGAAGCATGTTCCCGATGTTGGGGGAGTCCAGAACCGGGGGCCAGTTTAAGAATAAGGGGTAAGCCATTTAGAACGGAGATGAGGAAAGACTTTTTGTCACAGAGAGTGGCGAGTCTGTGGAATGCTCTACCTCAGAGGGCGGTGGAGGCAGGTTCTCTGGATGTTTTCAAGAGAGAGCTAGATAGGGCTCTTAAAGATAGCGGAGTCAGATATGGGGAGAAGGCAGGAGCGGGGTACTGATTGGGGATGATCAGCCATGATCACATTGATTGGCGGTGCTGGCTCCAAGGGCCGAATGGCCTACTCCTGCACCTATTGTCTATTGTCTAATCCAAGAAATATCAAAGCCATGAACGTCCATGAAGGTATCAAAGCCCCGACTCAAACATCCGATCGAAAGGAATTACAACCCGTGGCAAGTTAAGACAAAGAGGACCAACACACAACCGATAGGAGGTCGCGAGGCCAAGCTGGTGTACACGCTCCGGTCAGCATCAATGGTGCCGAAGTGGAGATGGTCATTTGCTTCACGTTCCTGGATAAAAATATCACCAACAATTTGTCTGGACTAGCCCCCCGTCGGAGCTATGGGCAACAACCCAGATGCCCAAGAAATTCCACCGTGGAGTTTGCAGATGGGACAAACGTGGGCAGCATTGTCGATAGTGAAGGCGGTTGTCACAAATTGCAGCAGGATCTCGATCGGTTGGGCAGGCGGGCCGAGGAATGGTTGATGGAATTCAATGCAGAGGAGTGGGAGGTCTTGCATTTTGGGACGTCTAACAAGGGCACGACCTACACAGTGAACAGCAGGGCTGTTGTAGAGCAGAGGGATCTAGGAGTCCAGGTACATCGTTCCTTCAAAGTGGCATCACAGGTGGAGAGGGTGGTCAAAAAGGCTTTTGGCACCTTGGCCTTCACCAGTCAGAGCATTGAGAGCAGAAGTTGGGAGGTCATGTTACAGTTGTATGAGACGTTGGTGAGAGGGCATTGAGTATAGTGTTTCATTCTGGGCACCGTGTTATAGGAAAGATGATGTGAAGATGGAAAGGGTGCAGAGAAAATTTTATGAGGATGTTGCCAGGACTAGAGGGCTTGAGCTACAGGGAGAAGTTGAGTAGGCTGGGTCTCTATTCCTTGGAGCGCAGCAGGATGAGGGGTGATCTTATAGAGAGATGTATAAAATCATGAGAGGAATAGATCGGGTAGACGCACAGTCTCTTAGCGAGAGTAGGGGAATCGAGGACCAGAGGACATAGGTTCAAGGTGAATGGGAAAATATTTAATAGGAATCTGATGGGTAACTTTTTTCACACAAAGGGTGGTGGGTGTTTGGAACGAGCTGCCAGAGGAGGCAGTTGAGGCTGGGACTATCCCAACGTTTGAGAAACATTTAAACAGGTACATGGATAGGACAGGTTTGGAGGAATATGGGCCAAATGCAGGCAGGTGGGACTAGTGTAGATGGGAAATGTTGGCCCGTGTGGGCTGAAGGGCCTGTAACCACATGTACGACACTACGATTATGCCCCCGACGACTCTTACAACATCTGCACATGCACCGTGGGCATCATCCTAACAAGGTGCATCACAGCTTGGGTTTGGCAACATCTCTGCCCAAGACCGCAAGAAAATGCGGATAGTTGTGGATGTAGTCCAGTCCAACACACAGACCATGTGTTTAAGAAGGAACTGCAGATGCTGGAAAATTGAATGTAGACAAAAATACTGGAGAAAATCAGCGGGTGAGGCAACATCTATGGAGCGAAGGAAATCGGGTCCAAACCCTTCTTCAGACTGATGTGAGACCATCTTATTTTGCCGCCCCCCCCCATTAACTCCATCCACACTCGAGCTGCCTCCAGAAGGCAGCCAACATAATCAAGGCCTACTTGCCTCTTGGTTGCCCCCTCTTCTCCTGTCGGACAGAAGATACAAAAGTTTGAAAGCACGTTCCACCAGGTTTAGGAACAGCTTCATCCCCGCTATTACGTGGTGACCACTGAACTCCTCGTTCCATTAGCCCATCTCCCAACCTACCTCATTGCAGACCTTGCAGTTTTTTCTCTCTGCACTTCCCCTGCGACTGTGTAATGCTTTACAATGCTGTGAAATCTGGAACTTTTCACTTTGCACTCCCTGCGTATGGCCCGATTGTACTCGTGTATGGCACACTTTGAGTGGATAGCACACAAAACAGAAGCTTTTCACAGTATCTCGGTACTCGTGACAACAATAATAAACCTTAACAAACACATACTAATCCCCTTCAAAAGGATGACCCTGACCACTCATGGGGGGGGGGGGGGGGGGGAAAGGGGGAATCACAGCACACAACATGGTGTGTGGCACAGTGGCATTGCTACTGCCTTATAGGGCCAGAGACCCAGGTTTGATCCTGACTATGGGGACTTGACTGTACGGTTTGCACGCTCTCCCCGTGGGTTTTCTCCTAGATGTTTGGTTTCCCTGCACAATCCAAAGACGTACAGGTTTGTAGGTTAAATGGTTTGGTATCAATGCAAGATTGTGTGCGTAGGATAGTGTTAGTGTGCGGGGTGATCGCTGGTCCGTGCGGACTCGGTGCTACAAAGGACCCGTTTCCACGCTGTATCTCCAAAGTAAACTAAACACTTCAAGACCTCAGACCACATAATTACTATATCTCCCGAGTCCTAATTCCCTCCCTCACAGAGCAGGGTGTCTTCGATGTGGACCCGGTGGGCTGAAGGGTCTGTTTCCACCCTGTATCCCTAAAGTCAAGTAGTGTGTGTGTGTGTGTCTGCGAGTGTGTGTGTGTCTGCGAGTGAGTGAGTGCGTGTGTGTGTGTGCGCGAGTGGGTGTGTCTGTATACATGTGTGTGTTTGTATGTGTGTGAGTGTGTGTGTCTGAGTGTGTCTGTGAGTACGTGTGTGAGTACGTGTGTGAGTACGTGTGTGAGTGAGTGTGTGTGTGTGTGTGTGGCGAGTGTGTGTGAGAGTGAGAGTGTGTGAGTGCGTGTGGGAGTGAATGTGTGAGTGCGAGTGTGTGTGAGAGAGTGTGTGTGTGTGTGTGTGTGTGTGTGTGTGTGTGTGTGTGTGTGTGTGTGTGTGTGTGTGGTGTGTGGTGTGTGTGTGTGTGTGGTGTGTGAGTGCGAGTGTGAGTGTGTGTGTGCGAGTGAGAGTGTGGACGTGCGTGTGAGATGAAGGTAGAATCCTACTTGCATACAAAAAATGCCGACAGTTAAGGGCCTGTCCCACTTACACTATTTTTCCGGCGATTTGCCGGCACCCGTCATTGTCGCAGCAGGGTGCCGAAACTTTTCAACATGTTGAAAATCCAGCGATGACCAGAAAAAAGTACGACTCTTTCAGCGACCATTCATGACTATACGCCGCGAGGTGTCGCCTGTTTGGCGGTGAATAGTTGCCCAAAGAGTCGTACCTATTTGTGGTCACCACTGGATTTTCAACATGTTCAAATTTTTTGGCAACCTGCTGCGACTTTGACGGGTGCCGGCAGTCGGCAAAAAAACTTGCGCAAGTGGGACAGGCCCTTTACAATATCCATCATGGTTGCTGACCTCCCCACCAGCAAAGGAATCTACAGGAGGCACTGCCTCAAAATTATCAGCCAGCATCGTCACAGACCCACACCACCCTGGCCACGCTCTCATTTCACTCCTGCCATCGGGAAGAAGGTACAGGAGCCTGAAGACTGTAACGTTCAGGAGCAGCTTTTTCCTCTCAACCATCAGGCTATTTTACTTCGGAGTCACGTGAGTGACTACGTGAAGACCCCGCCAGCACGCATGCGCGACATATCGTCGTACGCATGCGGAAGCGACGGTCGGGAGGAGCGGGGCTCCTCCAGCGCAAGTTTAAATAGCTTACGCCAGGTAAGTCTCACCGGAGGTAGTGAGTCGACGACTAGCGAATTGAAATGGAAAGGAAATCGAAGAGAACAGCGGCCAAAGCAGCTGCCAAGGAGAGCAGCCAGCAGAGAGCCGCCTCTCCAGAGTTACAGGTTTTACCTGCAGCTCCCGACTTTTCGCCCTTTGGGACCGTTGGTACGCCACGGTCGGGCGGGAAAACCACCCGGAAGTCGGCTGGGGCCGACTCAGCGGAGTCCGGTCCCGAGGACACCCCGTTCGCAGATTCCACAGATTCACTGTCCACTGGCGAACGGAATTCCCCCTCATCCCCATGCTGAAGGTGCGTCCTTTTGTTCTGAGGCTGTGCCCTCTAGTTCTACCCTCCCACCACTGGAAATATCCTTTCCACGTCCAAGGTTTCGAGGGATACGAGATTAGCTTTGATGGGCATACATTGGTCGGCAAGGAAGAGTCGGGCCAAAGGGCCTGTTTATGGCTCTCTGACTATGTTTGGTTTAGAGATACAGCGCGGAAACAGCGTTGGTCCGCGCTGACCAGCGATCCCAGCATAGTAACACACACACACACACACCAGGGACAATTTTTACATTTACCAAGCCAATTAACCTACAAACCTGAGATACACAAAAATGCTGGAGAAACTCAGCGGGTGCAGCAGCATCTATGGAGCGAAGGAGATAGGCAACGTTTCGTCCCGAAACGTTGCCTATCTCCTTCGCTCCATAGATGCTGCTGCACCCGCTGAGTTTCTCCAGCATTTTTGTGTACCGTTGACTCTCCAGCATCTGCAGTTCCTTCTCAAACAACCTACAAACCTGTACGTCTTTGGAGTGTGGGAGGAAACCCGAAAATCTCTGAGAAAACCCATGCAGGTCATGGGGAGAACGCGCAAACTCCGTACAGACAGCACCCGTAAACGGGATGGAACCCGGGTCTCCGGCACTGCAAGGCAGCAACACTACCACTGCGCCTCCGTGCCACCCTGCCCTCCGATAGTGATTGTGGCTCCACGCTGGCAACACTCATCTCACTGCTCTCATCGAGAAGATAGAAACATAGAAAAATAGGTGCAGGAGTAGGCCATTCGGCCCTTCGAGCCTGCACCGCCATTCAATGTGATCATGGCTGATTATCCAATTCAGTATCCCATACCTGCCTTCTCTCCATACCCCCTGATCCCTTTAGCCACAAGTGCCACATCTAACGCCCTCTTAAATATAGCCAATGAACTGGCCTCAACTACCTTCTGTGGCAGAGAATTCCAGAGACTCACCACTCTCTGTGTAAAGAAAGTTTTACCTCATCTCGGTCCTAAAGGAATTCCCCCTTATCCTTAGACTGTGACCCCTTGTTCAGGACTCCCCCAACATCGGGAACAATCTTCCAGCATCTAGCTTGTCCAACCCCTTAAGAATTTTGTAAGTTTCTATAAGATCCCCCCTCAATCTTCTAAATTCCAGCGAGTACAAGTCGAGTCTATCCAATCTTTCCTCATATGAAAGTCCTGACATCCCAAGATGATTGAGGAGCCCATGAACCAATACCTCCAGGTTCAAGAACTGCTTCATCAGACATCAGGCTCTTGAACCAACCTGCACAGCGTTGCCTCAACACCAGCCTCAACTACTGAGGTTGCACCGTGTACTTTGACTTGCATCAATACGGTCTTGAGAAGACACAAAGTGCTGGTGTAACTCAGCGGATCAGGCAACATCTCTGGACAACGTGGACAGGTGACGTTTCGGGTTGGGACCTTCCCTCAGACTTTAGACCCAGAACGTCGCCGACAAATACTTCTCATAGCTGAAGACGACAAGGAAGTGCAGATGCTGGTTTACACAGAAAGACACTGAGCTCTGGAGTAACTCAGTTGACGGGCAGCATCTCTGGCGAATGATGTTTCAGGTCAGGGCCCTTCTGGAAGAGGAGGAGAATGTCTTCAAGTGCCAGGAACCTGGTTTCGGGTGAGGACTCTACCTCGGTCTGAAGATGGGTCTCGACCTGAAACATTACATATCCATGTTCTCCAGAGATGCTGCCTGACCTGCTGAGCTTCTCCAGCACTTTGTCTCCTATTTTGCAAACCAGCATCTGCAGTTCCTTATTTCTTCATTATGGTCTTGTTTACCTAGATAACCAGGAATTTATTGCACAGTAACAGACCTCTCTATAACGGATTTCTCTCATTGCCCCGACACCCCACTTCCGCCAGTCACGCGGTGAGAGCGGAGAGAGCAAGCGGCGTCAGTACCGAGCCCGTCCCTGGCGCACTGCGTGAGGGCCGGGGGGCTCTGTGGCTCCTTGGCCTGTGAATTACGCTTGTTCACCCCCCACCCCCACCTATCCCCCCCAACACTGTGTTTCTTCACTCCCAGCCTTGGGTTAAACTTTACCTCGAAGAAAGACACAAAGTGCTGGAGTAACTCAGCGGGACAAGCAGCATCCGACCTGAAACGTCACCCATTCCTTCTCTCCAGAGATGCCGCCTGTCCCGCTGAGTTACTCCGACATTTTGCGTCTACCTTCGGCGTAAACCAGCATCTGCAGTTCCTTCCTACACACTTAAAACTTTACCCCCCCCCCCCCCACCTGCTGGGTTATATAACGGACAATCAGCAATAACGGACACCATCACCTCTCGCCATGGTCCACTATTGTGAGGGGTTCCTGTATATTTATTTGTTATACTTGTAGATCGGCAGCGAGTAAAAATGTCATCGTTCCGCTACATATGACAATTAAAGACACTCGTCAAGGGTCTCGACTTGAAACGTCACCCATTCCTTCTCTCCAGAGATGCTGCCTGTCCCACTGAGTTACTCCAGCATGTTGTGTCTACGGTTTAAACTGGCATCTGCAGTTCCTTCCCACAAACTTGACTTGACATTTTGAGAATAACACATTTCAGTTACAAAGGGATTATAGTTCCTATTTGGTCAATGGTGTGTTATCATTAATGTTTAATTATTATTAATGTTTCGTGTTTTCTGAGTCATTCGTAACTGTCACTGTATGTCACGTTGTTACTTGTGGGCGGAGCACCAAGGCAAATTCCTTGTATGTGAATACTTGGCCAATAAACTTATTTACTTTACTTACTTATTTCCCCCTCTCTACTTCCTTGAAAGGCGTAGGAGGTTCGGCACGTCCCCGACAACTCTCACCGACTTCTACAGATGCGCCGTAGAAAGGGCCAATTTACCAGGAAGCATCACAGCACGGTTTGGGAACAGCACCGTCCAAGACCACAAGGAATGTGGACGCAGCCCAGACCGTCACACACACAAACCAACCTCCCTTCCACCAACTCCATCTACCCCTCACGCTGCCTCGACAAGGCCGGCAGCATCATCAAGGACCAGTCGCACCCCAGGCCACTCCCTCTTCTCCCCTCCCTTTGGGCAAAAGGTACAGAAGTGTGAAAACCCACATCTCCAGATTCAGGGACAGTTTCATCCCAGCTGTTATCAGACAACTGAACCATCCTACCACAACCAGAGAGCAGTGCTGAACTACTATCTACCTCATTGGTGACCCTCGGACTATCTTTGATTGAACTTTGCTGGCTTTACCTTGCACTAAACATCATTCCCCTATCAGGTATCTGTACACTGTAAATGGCTGGATTGTAATCATGTATTGTCTTTCTGCTGACTGGTTAGCATGCAACAAAAGCTTTTCACAGTACCTCAGTACACGTGACAATAAACTAAGCTGAACACCAAACTAAATTAAACTCCATACAAAATGGATCACAAAATTGCCACCTGCCATAAAAACAGTCATCACAGGGCACAATCAACCATACAAACATAGACAATAGGTGCAGGAGTAGGCCATTCGGCCCTTCGAGCCAGCACCGCCAGTCAATATGATCATGGCTGATCATCCAAAATCAGTATCCCGTCCCAGCTTTCTCCCCATATCCCTCGATTCCGTTAGCCCTAAGAGCTATATCAAGAGTCGAGTTGTATTGTTATATGTCCCAGATAGAACAATGAAATTCTCACTTGCTGCAACACAACAGAATAAGTAAACATAGCACACTGTAAACAATATGATAAATGAGGGAGAAAATAAAGATCCGTGTGTATATATACACACACACTCACGTACAAGACAGGTACATGGATAGGAGAGGTTTGGAGGGATATATAACTAGATGCACAGAGTCCCTTGCCTAGAATCGAGGACCAGCGGACAGGTTTAAGGTGAAGGGTAAAAAATTTAATAGGAATCTGAGGGGTAACATTTTCACACAAAGGGTGGTGGGTGTATGGAATGAGCTGCCAGAGGAGCAGTTAGACAGGTACATGGATAGGACAGGTTTGGAGGGATATGGACCAAGTGCTGCCAGATGGGACCAGTGTAACTGGGACACGTTGGCCAGTGCGGGCAAGTTAGGCCGAAGGGCCTGTTTCCATGCTGTGTCACTCTATGATTCTCTCACAACCTGTCCAAGTCATTCTGCAGAGTCCCTGCTTACTCTAAACTAGGCTCTATGACTCAATGACAACCCAGAAGCTTCCACCACCCCCCCCCCCCACACACAGGGAACCCCTCCCACAAGAATGGGATAACCAGCGTCTTGTCTCTCGCCATTCAGCCCACAAATAACTATTCTCCCATTGCTCTCGACCGAAAATGTCACCCGTTTCCTTTTCCTCCAGAGATGCTGCCCACTACTCCAGCTTTCTGTGCCTATCTATTCTCCCAATCCCTTCGAGCCAGCACCACCATTCAATGTGATCATGGCTTATCATCCACAATCAGTACCCTGTTCCTGCCTCCTCGCTGGAGAATTGACTGCAGTTTCAGGATAACCCACCAGCCAGCCCACAGTCTCCGACCCGTCACTGTCCAACTATCTCATAGAGTCATTCAGCACAGAAACAGGCCCTTCGGCCCAACTTGCCCATGCCCACCAACATGCTCCATCCACACTAGTCCCACCTGCCCGTGCTTTACCCATATCTCTCTACACCTTCCCTATCCATGCACCTGTCCAAATGTCGTTTTGTTATAGTCCCTACCTCCTCTGGCAGCTCATTCCATACACCCACCACCCTCTGGAAAAAAGTTGCCCCTCGGGTTCCTATTAATTCTTTCCCGTTTCATCTTAAAACTATGTCCTCTGGCGCTCAATTCTACTACTCTGGGCAAAACGTAGGTGCTGCCTCATCCGCTGAGTTTCTCCAGCATTTTTGTCATACTGTCTACCTCTATGGTGACCCTCAGACTATCCATGTTCGGACTTTCCTGGTTTTACCTTGCCCTAAAATTCCCTTATCATGTATCTATACACTGTAAATGGCTCGATTGTAATCATGTATTGTCTTTCCGCTGACTGGTTAGCACGCAACAAAAGCTTTTCACTGTAGCTCTCGACCCCAAACGTCACCCGTTCCTTCTCTCCAGAGTTGCTGCCTGTCCCACTGAGTTACTCCAGCATTTTGTGTCTATCTTCAGTTTAAAACAGCATCCGCAGTTCCTTCTCATAAACTAAACTTGTGAGGGAGTTCCTGACCCCAAACCCTCGGAAATGGAGGGGATGTTGACCCAATTCCCTTCCCATGGGAGGTGGGACCACTAAGGCCACGTTCTCCCCTCTCCCTCAATATAGGGGGTCTTACAACCCAAATCTCACCCTCTCCTCTCAAGAGAGGGGGTCTTCCCCACTTGTTTGGGGGCAAACCCCTTAAAGGACCAGGGGGGGGGGGGTTAGACCCCATTCTCTACCCCTTCCCAGAGGTGTCTCCCCCAATAATCTCCCTTGAAGAACACAATTCACTCCCCCACTCCCCTCAAGAGAGGTGGGAGGGGAGGAGGGAGTTCCTGACCTCTGACACAATTTTATCTCCGCCCCCCCCCCAAAGTGAGGGGATCTCCCCCAACCTTCCTGGGGGGGGGGGCGGCAGGAGCGGGTAACCAAATCCACCCCCCCCCATCTGTCTCAGGATGAGGAGGGGGGGGGTCTCATAACCTCATTATCCCCGACAAGTGGAATTGTGAACCCCAGTCTCCCCCCATCCCCGTGTCTCATTCCCCCCTTTCCACACTCGTCTCCTTCCCCCCAGTTACCTCCTCTTCCACCACAGTGTCTCCCCCCACCAGTTGTCTCCTTACCCCCTCTCCCCCATCCCTAGTGTCTTCTTCCCCTACCCCAAGCATCTCCTCCAACCTCCTCTCCCCCCCTTCAAGTGTCTCTTCCACCCCACCCCCACTTGTCTCCTGTCCACCAGTTGACAACTACCCCCCCCACACCCCAGTTGTCTCCCCCCCCTCACACCCCAGTTGTCTCCCCCCCTCACACCCCAGTTGTCTTCCCCCCTCACATCCCAGTTGTCCCCCCCCCTCACACCCCAGTTGTCCCCCCCCCTCACACCCCAGTTGTCCCCCCCCTCACACCCCAGTTGTCCCCCCCCCCTCACACCCCAGTTGTCCCCCCCCTCACACCCCAGTTGTCTCCCCCCCTCACACCCCAGTTGTCTCCCCCCCCTCACACCCCAGTTGTCCCCCCCCCCCTCACACCCCAGTTGTCCCCCCCCTCACACCCCAGTTGTCCCCCCCCTCACACCCCAGTTGTCCCCCCCCTCACACCCCAGTTGTCCCCCCCCCTCACACCCCAGTTGTCCCCCCCCTCACACCCCAGTTGTCTCCCCCCCTCACACCCCAGTTGTCTCCCCCCCCTCACACCCCAGTTGTCTCCCCCCCTCACACCCCAGTTGTCCCCCCCTCACACCCCAGTTGTCTCCCCCCCTCACACCCCAGTTGTCCCCCCCCTCACACCCCAGTTGTCCCCCCCCCCCTCACACCCCAGTTGTCCCCCCCCTCACACCCCAGTTGTCCCCCCCCCCTCACACCCCAGTTGTCCCCCCCCTCACACCCCAGTTGTCTCCCCCCCTCACACCCCAGTTGTCCCCCCCTCACACCCCAGTTGTCTCCCCCCCTCACACCCCAGTTGTCTCCCCCCCTCACACCCCAGTTGTCCCCCCCCTCACACCCCAGTTGTCTCCCCCCCCCCCTCACATCCCGTGTCTCCCTTCCCCACCCCGTGTCTCCCTTCCCCACCCCGGGCTGTCACGGTGCCAGGGCCGCGTACAGAGAGCCCCAGCCCCCCCCCCCCCTGTCCCGGGGCCCCGGTACCCACTTGAATCCCAGGCCCCGCAGGTGCTGCCCGATGAGGCGGATGACGTCCTCGTCGGCCCGGGTGAGGCGCTTCTTCTTGCGGCCGGTGGCGGTGTTGGGGTCGGGGCCGGGGCCGGGGCCGTCGGGCTGGAGGCCGAGGGCCGGGTGAGGAGGCGGCGGTGGAGGAGGAGGAGGAGGCGGCGGCGGCGGCAGCTGTCCGTTGGCGGCGGTCAGTGACTGTGACTGTGCGCCGTTGGTGCTGGGGGCCGGGGATGGGGCCGGTGCCGAGCCCGAGGCCGCCTGGTGCTGCTGCTGCTGCTGCTGCTGCTGCTGCATGGCGATGACGGTGCTGCTGCTGCTGCTGCTGCTGCGGCGGCGGTGGCGGCGGCGGCGAGGGCGAGGCCCGGGCCCGGGCCCGCTGGCGGACACTCGCTGCTTCTTCCTGGGGGGAGGCGGCGGCGGCGGCGAGGGTGACGGAGAGGGAGACGCTCCACCGGGCTCCGAGTCCGACGACGAGGCCAGAGTGGTGCGTTGGGCGGCGCCGGGGAAAGGCCGCGGTCGGCAGCTGCCGGAGTGGGCCCCGCGTCTGCGCGGCGCGTCATCAAAACAACGCGCTCGCGTCACGTCGCCTCACGTCACCCCAGGACGTCACGTCACCCCGCGGCCTCACGTCACCCCGCTACATCACGGCGCCTCACGTCACCCCAGGACGTCACGTCACCCCGCTCCCTCGTCGCCTCATGTCACCCCACGACGTCACGGCACCACCCCGCCGTGTCATCCCCAGTGATGTCACCCTCCCTCCTGCCTCACATCACACCGCGCCTCACGTGGCGTTACGTCACTCACCCCGTGATCCATACCACAGTGCGGCCATCGCCCAATTGCTGTGACATCACTCTGAAGTTAGTTTGGTGACATTTACAGGCAACCTATGACATCATCCCCGTGACATAATTCCCGTGACATCATCCCCCATTGACATAATCTCTCAGTTACCTCATCCCCAGTGACATCATCCTCCAATGACATCATCTTCCAATGACATCATCCCCATTGACATAATCTCCCAGTGACCTCATCCCCAGTGACCTCATCCCCAGTGACCTCATCCCCAGTGACATCATCCTCCAATGACATCATCCCTCATTGACATCATCTCCCAGTGACCTCATCTCCCAGTGACCTCATCTCCCAGTGACCTCATCTCCCAGTGACCTAATCTCCCAGTGACCTCATCCCCAGTGCCATCATCCCCAGTGCCGTCATCCCCAGTGCCATCATCCCCAGTGCCATCATCCCCAGTGCCATCATCCCCAGTGCCATCATCCCCAGTGACATCACCCCCAGTGACATCAACCCCAGTGACATCAACCCCAGTGACATCGCCCCCAGTGACATCGCCCCCAGTGACATCGCCCCCAGTGACATCGCCCCCCAGTGACATCGCCCCCCAGTGACATCGCCCCCCAGTGACATCGCCCCCCAGTGACATCGCCCCCCAGTGACATCGCCCCCCAGTGACATCACCCCCCAGTGACATCACCCCCCAGTGACATCACCCCCCAGTGACATCACCCTCCAGTGACATCACCCTCCAGTGACATCATCCCCAGTGACATCATCCCCCAGTGGCATCACCCCCAGTAACATCATCCTCCAATGACATCATCCCCCAGTGACCTCCCACCATCTGGGCCCTGTATCAATACAACCACTATGTCATCGCGCCGCCTCCTCACGTCAATAGATAACAGGTGCAGGAGCCAGCACCGCCATTCACTGTGATCATGTTCCAGAGTCCAATGTCCACAAAGGGGTAGAGGTGAATCAGACAGCACCCTAGCTGATGGAAAGGCCGTTCAGAAGCCTGATAACAGAGGGGAAGAAACTGTTCCTGAGCCTGGTGGTGCGTGCTTTCAAGCTTCTCTACCTTCTGCCAGACGGGAGCGGGGAGAAGGGGGAATGACCTGTCTGGGACGAGTCTTTTATTATTTTAAAAAATGACAAAGTGCAGGAGTAACTCAGCAGGATAGGCAGCATCTCTGGAGAACATGTTCAGTTTTAGACAATGGACGATAGGTGAAGGAGTACGCCATTCGGCCCTTCGAGCCAGCACCGCCATTCAATATGATCATGGATTATCATCCCAAATCAGTACCCCGTTCCTGTCTTCTCCCCATATCCCCTGACTCCGCTATCTTTAAGAGCCCTATCTAGCTCTCTCTTGAAAGAATCCAGAGAACCGGTTTCCACCGCCCTCTGAGGCAGAGAATTCCACAGACTCACAACTCCCTCTGTGAAACAGTGTTTCCTCATCTCCGTTCTAAATGGCTTATCACTTATTTTTAAACTGTGGCCCCTGGTTCTGGACTCCCCGACATCAGGAACATGCCTCGAGCGTGTCCAAACCCTTAATAATCTTATATGTTTCAATAAGATATCCTCTCATCCTTCTAAATTCCAGAGTGTACAAGTCCAGCCGCTCCAATTTCTCAGTATATGACAGTCCCGCCATCCCGGGAATTAACCTTGTAAACCTACGCTGCACTCCCTCAGTAGCAAGAATGTCCTTCCTCAAATTAGGGTACTAAAACTGCACACAATACTCCAGGTATGGTCTCACTAGGGCTCTGTACAACTGCAGAAGGACCTGTTTGCTCCTATACTCGACTCCTCTTGTTATGAAGGCTGACGTGCCTTCACTTTCTTCACTGCCTGCTGTACCTGCATGCTTACTTTCATTGACTGATGAACAAGGACCCCCAGATCCCGTTGTACTTCCCCTTTTCCCAACTTGACACCATTTAGATAATAATCTGCCTTCCTGCTTTTGCTACCAAAGTGGATAACCTCACATTTATCCGCATTAAACTGCATCTGCCATGCATCTGCCCACTCCCCCAACCTGTCCAAGTCACCCTGCATTCTCCTCACAGATCACACTGCCACCCAGCTTTGTATCATCTGCAAATTTGCTAATGTTACTTTGAATTCCTTCATCTAAATAATTGATGTAAATATTGTAAATAGCTGCGGTCCCAGCACCAAGCCTTGCGGTTCCCCACTAGTCACTGCCTGCCATTCAGAAAGCGACCCGTTAATCCCTCTTGTTTCCTGTCTGCCAACCAATTTTCTATCCATTTCAGCACTCTACCCCCAATACCATGTGCCCTAATTTTGCCCACTAATCTCCTATGTGGGACCTTATCAAATGCTTTCTGAAAGTCCAGGTACACCACATCCACTGGCTCTCCCTTGTCCATTTTCCTATTTACTTCCTCAAAAAATTCCAGAAGATTAGTCAAGCATGATTTTCCCTTTGTAAATACATGCTGACTCAGACCGATCCTGTTACTGCTATCCAAATGTGCGGCTATCTCATCTTTTATAATTGACTCCACCATCTTCCCCACCACCGATGTCAGGCTAACTGGTCCATAATTCCCTGTTTTCTCTCTCCCGCCTTTCTGGATGATAACATCACAGCACATTGACGTTATCATCCAGTAACAGTGACGTCACCCACCAACCCGGATCCAGGCAACTAGGCTGCGGCACGGTGCATCATCAAAACACCGCACTGGTGTCAGTCCCATGATGTCATAACCCAATGCCAGTGACGTCATCATATTGTCTCCCGTCTCCAGGCAACCCGTGTCATCCCGTGACACCATCACCCGTGACACCATCGCAAGTGGCTGAAGCTAGTGTGGTCTCCCGCCAACCTGTGTCCAGGCAACCCCTCTCCCACCAACTGCACCCTGACTCAGCGCGACACGTCACCAAACCACCGTGCTGGCGTCATCCCGTTACATCACACCGCCCCACGACGTCACCGATCTGTGATATCACCCTGAACCTGTGTGCACAGAAAACTTGACACCCGGCAAGCCGTCACCCGGCAAGCCGTCACCCGGCAAGCCGTCACCCGGCAACCCGTCACCCGGCAACCCGTCACCGGGCAACCCGTCACCCGGCAACCCGTCACCCGGCAACCCGTCACCCGGCAACCCGTCTCCCGGCAACCCGTCACCCGGCAACCCGTCACCCGGCAACCCGTCACCCGGCAACCCGTCACCCGGCAACCCGTCTCCTGGCAACCCTTAGCTAAATGGTTACCTGGCAACCAGTCACCTGAGAACCTGCAGAGAATTAGTTACCTGGCAACCAGCCTCCTGGCAACCGGTCTCCGTGCAACCAGTCACCCGGCAACCAGTCACCTGGCAACCAGTCACCCGGCAACCCGTCTCCCAGCCAACCCGTCACCTGGCAACCCTTAGCTAATTGGTTACCTGGCAACCAGTCACCTGAGAACCTGCAGAGAATTAGTTGCCTGGCAACCAGCCTCCTGGCAACCAGTCTCCTAGCAACAAGTCTCCTAGCAACCAGTCTCCAGGGAACCCACAGGGAACTAGTTACCTGGCAACCAGTCACCCGGCAACCCGTCGCCCGGCAACCCGTCGCCTGGCAACCAGCCTCCTGGCAACCAGTCTCCTAGCAACAAGTCTCCTAGCAACCAGTCTCCAGGGAACCCACAGGGAACTAGTTACCTGGCAACCAGTCACCCGGCAACAAGTCACCTGGCAACCAGTCACCTGGCAACCAGTCACCCGGCAGCCAGTCACCTGGCAACCAGTTGCCTGGCAACCTGTTTGTGGGGGGGAGTCCACAGACAAACAGTCGCTGGGGTAAAACAAGGGGGGAAGGTCGATGAGGAATGACGGGAGGAATTATTTTGTGGGGTGGATTGTGGAGTGTAATTGCTACAGTGGTGGAGGCAGGTTCATTGTGCTGGGGGAACTGCATCACTATATGGAGAGGGGAAAGTTGTAAAATACAGGGAGCTGAATGTGGGCGGCACGGTGGCACAGCGGGTAGTGCTGCTGCCCCACAGACCCGGGCTCCTTCCTGACTACGGGTGCTGTCTGTGTGGAGTTTGCACGTTCTCCCCGTGACCTGCATGGGTATTCTCCGGCTGCTACCTATGACGTACGGGTTTGTAGGTTAATCGGTCCCCTTTATAGAATTGTCCCCGAGTGTGTAGGGAGTGGCTGAGAAAGTGGGATAATGTAGAACTAGTTAGTAGGTTAACTGGTTTCAGTAGATGGTGTAAAATTGTCCGTAGTGTGTGTGTGTGTGTGTAGGATAGTGCTAGTGTATGGGGTGGTAGCTGGTCGGCGCGGACTCGTTGGGCCGATGGGCCTGTTTCCGCGCTGTGTCTCTTGCGGCTAAAGTAAAAGTCTGAAGGCTTTCATGGCTGAGAGTCTTATTTTTAGACTCAGCACGGAAACAGGCCCTTCGGCCCACCGAGTCCACGCCGACCATCGATCGATCACCCGTTCACACACTGGTTCTGTGTTATCCCACGTTCCCATCCACTCCATACACACTAGGGGACAATTTTACAGAGGGGACGATTAACCTGCAAAGCCGCCGCCTCAGAGCGCCCGGAGGAAACCCACGCAGGTCACGGGGAGAACGTACAAACTCCGTACAGACAGCACCCGTAGTCAGGATGGAACCCGGGTCTCTGGCGCTGTGAGGCGGCAACTCTACCGCTGCGCCTCTAGAATTATCAAATAAAGGAAGAAGGAAGAGATGTTTAAGAAGGAACCGCAGATGCTGGAAAATCAAAGGTAGACAGAAATGCTGGAGAAACTCAGCGGGTGAGGCAGCATCTATGGAGCGAAGGAAAAAAGGCAACATTTCGGGTCGAGACCCTTCTTCAGCGGTCAAGGATCAGAGGTCAGTTAAACCTGGCCCTCCATTCAATATTACCTGACTATAAGAATATAAACCATCGGGACTTCTCTCCCCTCAATCGGGGATATTGCGACCAAACGTTGCGTGTCTAAGGCCAGCAGTATTATAAAAGACCCCACACATCTCCATCACGGACTGTTCACTCTGCTGCCCTCGGGCAAAAGATATCGCAGCATAAGGAGCAGAACATCAAGGTTCTGCAACAGCTTCTTCCCACGAGCCATCAGACTCCTGAATGCCATGTAATGGGCTGCCACCATTGTCTATTTATCCTTTTTATCCATGTTTATCCTTCTGTTAATTATCGTGTTGCACAGGGAGCCAAATGCAACGGAATTTCGTTTGGAATTGCATATATCAATGTATTTCTAAATGACATTAAAGTTTGTTTGACTTGACTTGACTTTTTGACTGATATCATGTTTAATAGCCTGATGGCTGTGGGGAAGTAGCTATTCCTGAACCTGGATGTTGCAGATTTCAGGCTCCTGTACCTTCTACCCGATGGCAACGGAGAGATGAGTGTGTGGCCATGATGTTGTGGGTCCTTGATGATGCTGCCAGCCTTTTTGAGGCAGCGACTGCGATAGATCCCCCCCGATGGTGGGGAGGTCAGAGCCGGTGATGGACGGGCCAGTGTTCAAAACTTTCTGCATTCTTTCCCTGTTTTTGTATACAGGCCCTCTCGAAATAAAGTCCTGACAACTCAAGGCTTGGCAACCAATTTTGCTAGACAAGGTCTCGACGATGGGCCACAGATGGTCCAAAATTTAAGTCAGCCTGAAGACATGTGGTCAGACCACATGTGGAGTTTTGTGAGCATCGTTGAGCCCCGTGTCTGAGGAAGGAATTCCTGACGTTGGGGAGGGCCCAGAGGTCGGGGGTGATTGACGGCTTTCTGTTCCCGTTTCACAATCACAATCACAATCATACATTATTAGCCAAGTATGTTTTGCAACATACGAGGAATTTCATTTGCCAAGATTTGAGTCTAGGAGCAGGGAGGTTCTGCTGCAGTTGTACAGGGTTTTGGTGAGGCCACACCTGGAGTATTGCGTACAGTTTTGGTCTCCAAATCTGAGGAAAGACATCCTTGCCATAGAGGGGGTACAGAGAAGATTCACCAGACTGATTCCTGGGATGTCAGGACTTTCATATGAGGAAAGATTGGATAGACTCGGCTTGCACTCGCTGGAATTCAGAAGATTGAGGGGGGATCTTATAGAAACTTACAAAATTCTTAAGGGGTTGGACAAGCTAGATGCTGGAAGATTGTTCCCAATGTTGGGGGAGTCCAGAACAAGGGGTCACAGTCTAAGGATGAGGGGGAATTCCTTTAGGACCGAGATGAGGAAAACATTCTTTACACAGAGAGTGGTGAGTCTCTGGAACTCTCTGCCACAGAAGGTAGTTGAGGCCAGTTCATTGGCTATATTTAAGAGGGCGTTAGATGTGGCACTTGTGGCTAAAGGGATCAGGGGGTATGGAGAGAAGGCAGGTACGGGATACTGAGTTGGATGATCAGCCATGATCACATTGAATGGCAGTGCAGGCTCGAAGGGCCGAATGGCCTACTCCTGCACCTATTTTTCTATGTTTCTATGTTTCTAAGTCAGTCATAGAAACAAAAAGCAACAGAACACACAAAACACACTTTAACATAAACATCCACCACAGTGACTCCTCACATTCCTCACTGTGATTGAAGGCTTTGCTGACGGGACGATCGTGACTCCCGTAGTTGGTGGCGTTTTGGGCCCTACGAGTCGGGGCGATCAGCTCCTACATCCGGGGGGGATCTCAGCTCCCCCGCACCGGGCGATCAAACCGCTCTGTGGAATTCTCTGCCTCAGAGGGCGGTGGAGGCGGTTCTCTGGATGCTTTCAAGAGAGAGCTAGATAGGGCTCTTAAAGATAGTGGAGTCAGGGGACATGGGGAGAAGGCAGGAACGGGGTACTGATTGGGGATGATCAGCCATGATCACAGTGAATGGCGGTGCTGGCTCGAAGGGCAAAATGGCCTCCTCCAGCACCTATTGTCTATTGTCTATTGTCTAACCCAGCGTCAGGGATGGTCGAGCCTCTGTGTTCGTCGGAGCCTCCGACTAGACTGCGAGCCCTTGATGGTAAGTCCACAGGCCGCGGTTGGAGCAAGGGATCGTCTCCGATGTTAAGTCCGCGCCCCGCGGTGGGGCCAAAGGTCGGTCCGAGGAGGCCTCCAGCTCCATCGATGGTAGGCCGCAGAGTGACCGGAGATGCGATCCGGAAACATCACGTCTCCGGCAAGGTAAGAAACTGAAAAAATAGCTCCCCCCTCTCCCCCCCCCCCCCCCCACCCGACATAAAACAAACCGCACTTTAAAAAAAAGACGAAGAAACAAACAGACTGTTGGCGGGGCTGTCAATCGTGCGGCTCCCCCTGGTGGCCCCTTTGGTGGAGGGGCAGGAGGTATAGAGTAAAGGGCCTGTCCCACCAGCGTGCGACTCCATGCGATGAGCGCGACCTAACGTGGTCGCTTGAGCCGTCCGGCGTCGCGGGGCCGGTCCCACTTCGATCGCCGGAGCCGTGCGGAATTGTGCGGAGTTCGTTCCAACATCGCGCGGGGCTCCGAAAAACTGACCGTGTTCAAAAATTCCGCGCGGCAACGGCTTGTCGGCTCGCAGTCGCCTCGACGCATTACACACCGCCTCGACGTCGTGCCTCCGTGACCCTCTCTGTAGGTGCCTCCGTGACCCTCTCTGTGTGTGGCTCCGTGGCCCTCTCTGTAGGTGCCTCCGTGGCCCTCTGTGTGGGTGCCTCTGTGCCCCTCTCTGTGTGTCCCTCTCTGTCCTGGCGAACTTACCTTTAAGACTTCGCTCCAAGTTCGCCTCACTTTGCGCCGTGTTGCGCCACTCACCGGACCTCAACGTGCGGCCCTCGTTGCCGGTTTGGTCGCGCTTTGGTGCAGGCGCATGCTGGTGGGAATGGCCCTGTACAGGGATCACCCGACCTCCGCGCGGCCCCCGCTTCTAGTTTCATCGCGCTCATCGCATGGAGTCAGATGCTGGTAGGACAGGCCCTTAAGCAAGGACTCTGCAGAATGACTTGGACAGGTTGGGAGAGTGCCATAGAGTGACACAGCATGGAAACAGGCCCTTCGGCCCATCTTGCCCACACCGGCCAACATGTCCCAGCTACCCTAGCCCCACCTGCCAGCATTTGGTCCATATCCCTCCAAACCTGTTCTACCCATGTACCTGTCGAACTGCATCTTAAATGTTGGGATAGTCCCAGCCTCAACTACCTCCTCTGGCAGGTAGACAAAAATGCTGGAGAAACTCAACGGGTGAGGCAGCATCTATGAAACGAAGGAATAGGTGACGTTTCGGGCCGAGACTCTTCATCAGACAGCTCCTCTGGCTTGTTCCTTTCACCCACCACCCTCTGTGTAAAAAAGTGACCCCTCAGATTCCTATTAAATCTTTCCCCCTTCACCTTAAACCTATGTCCTCTGGTCCTCGATTCCCCTACTCTGGGCAAGAGACTGTGCGTCTACCCGATCTATTCCTCTTATGATTTCGAACACCTCTATAAGATCACCCCTCATCCTCCTGCATTCAATTCCATCAACCATTCCCTCAGCCCACTAGGCAAGGAAGTGGCAGATGGAATACAGCGTAGGAAAGTGTGCGGGCATGCACTTTGGTAGAAGGAATAAAGGCGTAGACTATTTTCTAAACGGGGAGAGGATTCCGAATTCAGATGCAAAGAGACTTGGGAGCGCTGGTGCAGGATTCCCACAAGTTGCATCGGCAGTAAGGAAGATAAATGTAAAATGTTCAATGCATTATTTTCAAGAGGACTAGAATAGAAAAAGCAAGGATGTTGTGTGGAGGCTCTAGAAGGCCACATTAAGGTCAGGCCGCATTTGGAATATTGTGAGCAGTTTTGAGCCCCGTATCTGAGGAAGGATGTGCCGGCTCTGGAGAGGGTCCAGAGGAGGTTTACAAGAACGATCCCAGGAATGAGTGGGTTAACGTACGATCAGCGTTTGACGGACCTGGGCCTGTACTCGCTGGAGTTTAGAAGGATGAGTGGTGGGGGGACCTCATTGAAACTTACCGAATAGTGAAAGGCCTGGATAGAGTGGATGTGGAGAGGATGTTTCCACCAGTGGGAGAGTCTAGGACCAGAGGGCACAGCCTCACGAATAAAAGGACGTTCTTTTTGAAAGGAGATGATAAGGAATTTCTTTAGCCAGAGGGTGGTGAATCTGTCAAATTCATTGCTACAGACGGTGGTGGAGGCCAAGTCAACGGATATTTTTCAAGGCAGAGGTAGATAGATTCTTGATTAGTGCGGGTGTCAGGGGTTATGGGGAGAAGGCAGGAGAATGGGGTTGAGAGGGAGAGATAGATCAGCCGTGATCGAGTGGTGGAGTAGACTTGATCGGCGGAATAATCAAAGTCTAGGCCTAAGAAGGCCCCGAACCAGAATGTCACCTATCCATGTCCTCCAGATATGCTGCCTGACCCCACTGAGTTACTCCAGCACTGACCACAGGTACCAGTCCCCTGGTAACCAGTCTGCAGTCATGTTGCCACCCAGGCAACAATAGTCCTGGCAACCAATCGCCTGGTAACCCATCCACATGTACAGTCAGCCACTTTGAAACCAGTTGACAGTCTCACCGTCCCCTGGTCGATAGTTTCTGGGCAGCCTGGGCGACACTGTGGGTGGTGTTGCTGCCTCACAGCGACAGAGGCCCAGGGTTCGATCCCGATCTCGGGTGCTGTCTGTGTGGAGTTCGCACGTCCTCCCCGTGACCCACCTCCCAAAAACGTGCAGGTTTTTTTAGGTTTAGTTTAGTTTAGAGATACAGAGCAGAAACAGGCCCTTCGGCCCACCAGGTCCGCGCCGACCAGCGATCCCCGCACACTAATGCCATCCTACACACACTACATTTACCAATCCAATTAACCGCCAAGCCTGTACGTCTTTGGAGTGTGGGAGGAAACTGGAGATCTCGGAGAAAACCCACGCAGGTCACGGGGAGAGAGCGTGCAAACTCCGTACAGACAGCACCCGTAGTCGGAATCGAACCCGGGTCTCCGGCGCTGCATTCGCTGTAAGGCAGCGACTCTACCGCTGCGCCACCGTGACCGCCCGAATCGTTCCTTTATTTGCAGGGAGTGGATGAGAAAGTGGGCTGGCGTAGAACTAGTGTGAAGATAAGACACAAAGCGCTGGAGTAACTCAGCGGGACAGGCAGCATCTCTGGAGGAAAGGAATGGGCGACGTTTCGATGGTCGACGCAGACTCGGTGGGCCGAAGGGCCTGTTTCCAGGCCGTGTCTTCAAATCAATACATTCAATTAATTAAAATTTTTGAAGGGACAAAAATCAGGAGGGAAGGGGGAGAGGGACAGTGGAGGAGGGGGAGGGAGAGTGAGAGGTGAAAGGGAGGGGAGGGGGAGAGAGGAGGGAAGAGAGGGAGGGAGTAGGAGAGAGTGGAGGAGTAAGGGAGGGAAGTGAGGGGAGGAATGGGAGGGGGAGGGAGGAAGAGGGGGAGAGAGGAGGAGAGAGGAAGAGGGGGAGAGAGGGGGAGGGGAGAGGGAAGGGGGAGAGAGGAGGGAGGGAATTTCAATGATCAGCCATGATCGTATTGAATGGCAATGCTGGCTAGAAGGGCTGAATGGCCTACTCCTGCACCTATTTTCTATGTTTCTGTGACACCCAGTATCCGGTCAACTAGCCGTCAGGAATCCTGTCGCCTGGCAACAAGTCTTCTAGCAAAAGATAGACACAAAATGCTGGCGTAACTCAGCGGGACAGGCAGCATCTCTGGAGAGAAGGCGAATTGGTGACGTTTTGGGGTTGAGACCCTTCTTCAGGCTGAAAGCCACCGGATGTTTACCTTCAGTTTAAACTAGCATCTGCAGTTCCTTCCTGCACAAGTCTTCTAGCAACCTGTCCCAAGGCAACTGGATCACAAACAACCTTCCTCCATGGAACCTGTTCATAGAAAGCCAAATACCGAGGGGGCGGCAGGGTGGTGCAGCAGAGTTGCTGCCTGTACGGAGTTTGCACGTTCTCCCCGTGACCTGCGTGGGTTTTCTCCAGGTGCTCCGGCTTCCTCCCACACTCCTACAAAGACGTGCGGGTTTGTAGGTGAATTGGCTTCGGAGAAGCATTGAAGGTGGTTGAGGTAGTGGGATACCTGAGAACTAGTGTGAGCGGGTGATCGATGGTCGGCTTAGAACAGGCTGAGTGGGCCGAAGGGCCTGTTTCCACGCTGTATTTCTGAACAAAACTAAACCTGGCAAAACAGTTGGATAGCAGTTAGCCTTCAACTATTTTATGGATACAAAGTGCTGGAGTAACTCAGCGGGTCAAGCAGCATCTCTCTGGAGAACATGGACAGGTATATAGAAACATAGAAACATAGAAATTAGGTGCAGGAGTAGGCCATTCGGCCCTTCGAGCCTGCACCGCCATTCAATATGATCATGGCTGATCATCCAACTCAGTATCCCGTACCTGCCTTCTCTCCATACCCTCTGATCTCCTTAGCCACAAGGGCCACATCTAACTCCCTCTTAAATATAGCCAATGAACTGGCCTCAACTACCCTCTGTGGCAGAGAATTCCAGAGACCCACCACTCTCTGTGTGAAAAAATTCCTTCTCATCTCGGTCCTAAAGGATTTCCCCCTTATCCTTAAGCTGTGACCCCTTGTCCTGGACCTCCCCAACATCGGGAACAATCTCCTGCATCTAGCCTGTCCAACCCCTTAAGAATCTTGTAAGTTTCTATAAGATCCCCTCTCAATCTCCTAAATTCTGGAGAGTATAAACCGAGTCTATGCAGTCTTTGTTCATAAGACAGTCCTAACATCCCAGGAATCAATCTTGTGAACCTTCTCTGCACTCCCTCTATGGCAATAATGTCCTTCCTTAGATTTGGAGACCAGAACTGTACGCAATACTCCAGGTGTGGCCTCACCAAGACCCTATACAACTGAAGTAGAACCTCCCTGCTCCTATACTCAAATCCTTTTGCTATGAAAGGTACAAAGTACTGGAGTAACTCAGCGGGTCAGGCAGCATCTCTGTGGAGAACGTGGACAGGTACAAAGTGCTGGAGTAACTCAGCGGGTCAGGATAACCTAGTAACTTGGTCACAAACAGTAACCTGGTGGCTGGTTTCTGCGGAAGCCAATCCCTCAGCAGACAATCATTGCGCAGATATCTGTCATGGTGCCGCTGTTGCCATGGCGACCAGTCGCCTAGCAATATGATGAAAGGATGGGTCGACTGGGCTTGTATTCACTGGAATTTAGAAGGATGAGAGGGTATCTTAACAAACACATCTAAAATCCTTAAAGGATTGGACAGGCTAGATGCAGGAAAAATGTTGGCGGGAGTCCAGGACCAGGGGCCACACAGTTTAAGAATAAGGGGTCGGCCATTTAGGACTGAGATGAGGATATTTTTTTCCACCCAGAGAGTTGTGAATCTGTGGAATTCCCTGCCACAGAAGGCAGTGGAGGTCGATTCACCGGATGTTTTCAAGGGAGAGTAAGATTTAGCTCTTAGGGCTAACGGAATCAAGGGATATGGGGAGAAAGCAGGAACGGGGTACTGATTGTGGATGGTACACAAAAGGCTGGAGAAACTCAGCGGGTGCAGCAGCATCTAAGGAGCGAAGGAGATAGGCGACGTTTCGGGTCGAGACCCTTTTTCAGAAGAAGTCTGAAGAAGGGTCTCGACCCGAAACGTCGCCTATCTCCTTCGCTCCTTAGATGCTGCTGCACCCGCTGAGTTTCTCCAGCCTTTTGTGTACCCTCGATTCTCCAGCATCTGCAGTTCCTTCTATAATACTGATTGTGGATGATCAGCCATGGTCATATTGAATGGCGGTGCTGGCTGGACCCATTCTTTCGTCAGATGTCATATTCGGTCTACTCTGCCATCCAATCATCGCTGATCTATCTCTCCCTCCCAACCCCATTCTCCTGCCTTCTCCCCATAACCCCTGACACCCGCACTAATCAAGAATCTATCGATGACTTAAAAATACCCAATGATGTGGCCTCCACCGCCATCTGAGAGAGAGAGGCAGCCCCACCAACAGCCTGTCTTGTCCCTTTCTTCCTTGTTGTTTTTTATCCTGTTTCATTTGTATGTTTTAGGTAATCTTTAGTTTTTGAATTATGTTGGGGGGGCGGGGGGAAACTTTTTAAAATCTCTTTCCACGACGGAGGTGAGACTTTTTCCGAGTCGACCGCTGCGGCCTAACATCGTGGAGCTGGCGGTCCCTTTGTTACGGACTGGCTTTGGGAGCTCCAACCACAGGAGCCTCCATCGCCCCGACTGGGGATAGGCAATAGACAATAGGTGCAGCAGTAGGCCATTCGACCCTTCGAGCCAGCACCGCCATTCAATGTGATCATGGCTGATTATCCCCAATCAGTACCCCGTTCCTGCCTTCTCCCCATATCCCCTGACTCCGCTATTTTTAAGAGCCCTATCCTGCTCTCTCTTGAAAGCAATCAAAGAACCGGCCTCCACCGCCCTCTGAGGCAGAGAATTCCACAGTATATCCCTCGAGTCCGATTCATCCCATATCCCTCGAGTCCGTTACCCTAAGAGCTAAATCTAACTCTCCCTTGAAAACATCCGGTGAATCGACCTCCACTGCCTTCTGTGGCAGAGAATTCCACAGACTCACCACTCTCTGTGAGAAAAAAGTGTTTCCTTGTCTCCGTTCTAAATGGCTCACCAATGGATATTTTGTTCGCTCCGACCGCAAGCAGAGGGAGAAGGTATATGTTATTCGCCTTCCGTCACAGTGGGGAATGTGTGGTCACCAAAAGCAAGATGGATGCTGCCTGCGCCGGTGGGAACTTGGAGGGAGGGCCGTGAGTGCGGGGGTCCCGGTGTTTTGCGGGGACATGGCTCCATGAGGACATCCCGGAGTCTGGCGCGAGTGCGGACGGCTTTCTGACCGTTCAGGCGGACAGTGACCGCAGAGAGAGTGACAGCAGTCGGTACAACTCTGGTCACACCACGGTGAAGGAGCGTGTGTGTGTGCGTGTGTGTGTGTGTGTGTGTGTGTGTGTGTGTGTGTGTGTGTGTGTGTGTGTGTGTGTGTGTGTGTGTGTGTGTGTGGCCCGGACATTGAACTGATGGCGGGTCCACAAAAGGCTGGAGAAACTCAGCGGGTGCAGCAGCATCTAAGGAGCGAAGGAGATAGGCGACGTTTCGGGTCGAGACCCTTCTTCAGTGGATTCCATTGAACTGATGGCTGTGGGTCCCCGCTTGTGCTGTGTTCCCTGGGGATTCTCACATGTCGCTGTGGTGGCTGTTTATGTTTAATTTTTATATAATTTTGTTTCTAGCTACTCTTTTTCGGGATGACTGTATGGTAAAATTCTCTGTACCTCACGTTACACCTGACAATAAAGGACTATTTAACTATTGAATTCCACAGATTCAATCTCTGCCTATCGATCTCTGCCTTAAAAATATCCACTGTCTTGTGGCCTCCACAGCCGTCTGTGGCAAAGAATTCCACAGATCCACCACCCTCTGGCTAAAGAAATTCCTCCTCATCTCCTTCCTAAAGGTACGTCCTTTTATTCTGAGGCTGTGACCTCTGGTCCTAGACTCTACCACCAGTGGAAACATCCTCTCCACATCCACTCCTTTGACTATTCGGTAAGTTTCAACGAGGTTCCCCCCTCATCCTTCTAAACTCCAGCGAGTACAGGCCCAGTGCCGTCAAACGCTCATTATGTGTTAGACAGAAAATGCTGGAGTAACTCAGCGGGACAGGCAGCATTATATTCAATGTTATTGTACTGTATTGAATTTATTGTCATTATCTCATTTTAGAGCAACAAAATGGATTTTCCTTACAGTCAGTGACGTAAAAATAAATAATAAATAAATAAACATATTTTTAAAAAGCACAAACACTAGACGTCCACACACAGCATAACCCCCCAGCGGCGCCAAATGTGGAGAGAAGGAATGGGTGGCGTCGAGACCCCTTCTTCAAACTGATGGGAGGGGAGAGGGAGATAGATAGATAAGGAGGTGTAAGGTGTGAAAACTGGACAAAGGGGATGGGGATTAAAGAAAATGTAAAATAGATCTTTGTTAGGTGGAGAAACTCAGCGGGTGCAGCAGCATCTAAGGAGCGAAGGAGATAGGCGACGTTTTGGGTCGAGACCCTTCTTCAGGTCTCGACCCGAAACGTCGCCTATCTCCTTCGCTCCTTAGATGCTGCTGCACCCGCTGAGTTTCTCCAGCTTTTTTGTGTAGCCCTCGATTCTCCAGCATCTGCAGTTCCTTCTTTAACACAAGAGATCTTTGTTAGTTGGGAGAAGGTGACACCAAAACAAACAGAGGTAGAATGTAGTCGGAGACAATTTTTTTGTAGGTTATCTTTTATTGTCATTCAGACCTTTCGGTCTGAACGAAATTTCGTTACCTTGCGGTCATACATATAATAAAAAACAAACCACACGATAAACACGTATTTAACATCCACCACAGTGAGTTCACCAGGCACCTCCTCACTGTGATGGAAGGCAAAAGTCTTAAGGGCCTGTCCCACCAGCATGCAACTCTATGCGATGAGCGCGATCAAACTAGAAGTGGGGGCCGCGCGGAGGTCGGGTGATCCCCTGTACAGGGCCGTTCCCACCAGCATGCGCCTGCATGCGGCAAGCGCGACCAAACCGGCAGCGAGGGCCGCGCGGACGTCGGGTGAGTGGCGCAACGCGGCGCAAAGTGAGGCGAACTTGGAGCGAAGTCTAAGGTAAGTTCGCCAGGACAGAGAGGGGCACACAGAGAGGGGCACAGAGGGCCACGGAGCCACACACAGAGAGGGTCACGGAGGCACCTACAGAGAGGGTCACGGAGGCACGATGTCGGGGCGGTGTGTAAATGTCGAGGCGACTGCGAGCCGACAAGCCGTTGCCGCGCGATGTCGGGACGAACTCCGCACAATTCCGCACGGCTCCGGCGATCGAAGTGGGACCGGCCCCGCGACGCCGGACGGCTCAAGCGACCACGTTAGGTCGCGCTCATCACATAGAGTTGCACGCTGGTGGGACAGGCCCTTTAGAGTCTCTGTCTTCTTCCCTCCTTGTTCTTCCTCTGCGCTGAGGAGATCCAGGCCTCCGATGTTGCCGTCCACCGGGCCCGCGGCCGAGCCTCCGAAACCGGGCCGTCGCACGGGGCCCGCCGCTGGAACGCTGGAGGACCGCAGCCCCGAAAGCCAGGTCGCCGCTGAAGCTCCGAAGCCGTGCCGCCGTTGCTGGAAACTGGAAGGCCGCCATAGCTCCAAGGCCGCCAGCTCCGCCATTAGGGCCTCAGCACAGACGGAGACGGTGATGGGGGACACAACAAGAAACGTCGCATCCACCCCGAAGGGAGAGACAAACCCTGTTTCTCCCACCCTTCCCCCCCCCCCCCACACACACACACCGCCTAATAAACCTAAATAATCACTAAAACAGACACAAGAAGACTAAAATAAAATAAAAAACAGATGCAGGTGAGCCGCAGCCGCCACTTCCGGACTGGTGGGAGAACTGGGAAGGGCGATGGAGAGAGGGGGAAAGCAAGGGTTACTTGAAGTTAGAGAAGTCAATGTCCACACCGCTGGGGTGTGTGAGCTGCCCGAGCGGAAATATGAGGCGCTGTTCCTCCCAATTTGGGCTGGGCCTCACTCTGACAGTGGAGGAGGCCCAGGACAGAACGGTCAGTGCGGGAATGGGAGGGGGCTCATCAAACCTTAACCCACTCATTCCTGGGATCTCAGAGACACAAAAAGCTGGAGTAACTCAGCGGGACAGGCAGCATCTCTGGAGAGAAGGTATGGGTGACGTTTCGGGTCGAGACCCTTCTTCAGACTGAGAGTCAGGGGAATGGGCGGGACAGAGATAGAATGTAGTCGGAGACAGCCAGACTGGTCGGAGAAGTGGGAAAAGGGGGGGGTGGGGATGGAGAGAGAGGGAAAGCAAGGGGTTACTTGAAGTTAGAGAAGTCAACGTTCACACCACTGGGGGGTGTGGGCTGCCCGAGCGGAATATGAGGCGCTGTTCCTCAATTAGGAGAGAGATGGGCCGAAGGGCCTGTTTCCGTGCTGTATCTCACACCAGTTTCCGGGGCAACCAGTTTTCCACGGAACAACCAGTCGCTAAGCAACCAGTTAATCTGTTACCTGGCAACCAGTCCCTTAGCAACCCATCCACAGATGATCCCCCGTCTCCAGACAACGTGTATCCTGGCAACCCGTGCACAGACAACCAGCCACCGGCCCTTTTCACCGCTTGCCGCCGCATCAAGGTCCTGCGGAAAACAAACGGTTAGTGTAAGACGGAACTGCAGATGCTGGAAAAATCGAAGGTGGACAAAAATGCTGGAGAGACTCAGCGGGTGAGGCAGCGTCTATGGAGCGAAGGAATTGGTGACGTTTCGGATCTTCAGTCTGAAACCAGAACTTCACCTATTTCCTTCGCTCCACAAATGCTGCCTCACCCGCTGAGTTTCTCCAGCATATTTTTTTTCGACCTAGGACCTCTGGGACCATTCAGCCTCTCAAACCTTCACTAAGAACGCCACAGGAGATCCTTCTTCCCTGTGTCTATCGAACTGGGCAACCCCCTCCCCCTTCTGTCGTGGGGTAGACTGACACTGACTCCCCTCCTCCCCCCCCAACGCCCCCCCTCCCCCCCCCACCCCCACGCCCCCCCCCCCCCCGGGGTAGACTGAGACTGTCTCCCTCCCCCCCCCCCCCCCCAACGCCCCCCTCTCCCCCCCCCAACGCCCCCCCCCCCCCCCACCGCCATTCAATATGATCCCGGCTGATCATCCAAAATCAGTTCCCCCGTTCCTGCTTTTTCCCCATATCCCTTGATTCCATTAGCCCATAAGAGCTAAATCCAACTCTCTCTTGAAAACATCCAGTGAATCGGCCTCCACTGCCTTCTGTGGCAGAGAATTCCACAGATTCACAACTCTCTGGGTGGAAAAGGTTTTTCCTCATCTCAGTCCTAAATGGCCGACCCCTCATTCTTAAACTGTGTGTGACCCCTGGTTCTGGACTCCCCCAACATGGGGAACAATTTTCCTGCATCTAGCCTGTCCAATCCCTTAAGAATGTTATATGTTTCTATGAGATCCCCTCTCATCTTTCTAAATTCCAGTGAATCTATCGTGTTGTATCGAAAACCTGCTCAGCCATTCGCCGCTCACAGCTGAAAGCTTATTTCAAGGCCGTCTTTGTGGACGAAACTGTCAGCCCTCATATCGAGCAGTACAGCACAGGAACAGGCCCTTCGGCCCACAATGTCCGTGCCGAACAGGATGCCAAGTTAAACTAATCTCCTCTAATATCCAGTGCGTGTGAGGGAACTGCAGATGCTGGTTTACATTCCTAAGATAAGACACAAAATGCTGGAGTAACTCAGCGGGACAGGCAGCTTCTCTGGAGAGAAGGAATAGGTGACATTTCGGGTCCACACTCTTCTTCAGATTGGTTAGGGATAAGGGAAATGAGAGATAGAAACATAGAAACATAGAAAAATAGGTGCAGGAGTAGGCCATTCGGCCCTTCGAGCCTGCACCGCCATTCAATGTGATCATGGCTGATCATCCAACTCAGTATCCCGTACCTGCCTTCTCTCCATACCCCCTGATCCCTTTAGCCACAAGTGCCACATCTCACGCCCTCTTAAATAGAACCAATGAACTGGCCTCAACTACCTTCTGTGGCAGAGAATTCCACAGACTCACCACTCTCTGTGTAAAGAATGTTTTCCTCATCTCGGTCCTAAAGGAATTCCCCCTTATCCTTAAACTGTGACCCCTTGTTCTGGACTCCCCCAACATCGGGAACAATCTTCCAGCATCTAGCTTGCCCAACCCCTTTAGAATTTTGTACGTTTCTATAAGATCCCCCCTCAATCTTCTAAATTCCAGCGAGTACAAGCCGAGTCTATCCAATCTTTCCTCATATGAAAGTCCTGACATCCCAGGAATCAGTCTGGTGAATCTTCTCTGTGCCCCCTCTATGGCAAGAATGTCTTTCCTCAGATTTGGAGACCAAAACTGTACGCAATACTCCAGGTGTGGCCTCACCAAGACCCTGTACAACTGATATAGACGGTGATGTGGAAACGTAAAGAACGTGGATTTAAGAGAGAGTTAGATAGAGCTCTAGGGGCTAGGGGCTAGTGGAGTCAAGGTGCTAGTGGAATCAAGGAATATGGGGAGAAGGCAGGCACGGGTTATTGAAAGGGGGACATCAGCCATGATCACAATGAATGGTGGTGCTGGCTCGAAGGGCCGAATGGACCTATTTTCTATGTTTCTATGTTTCCAACAATGAATGAAAGATATAGGAAGGAACTGCAGATGCTGGCTTGCACACGGAAGATAGGCACATAATGTCGGAGTCACTCAGCGGGTCAGGCAGCTTCTCTGGACAGAGGGAATGGATGACGTTTCGAATCCGAAGAAGGGTTCCAACCCGAAACGCCACCCATTCCTCTCAAGAAATGTTGTACACCCGGCTAGATGCAGGAAGATTGTTCCCGATGTTGGGGAGGTCCAGGACAAGGGGTCACAGCCTAAGGATAAGTGGACCGAGATGAGAAGGACTTTTTTCACACAGAGAGTGGTGGGTCTCTGGAACTCTCTGCCACAGAGGGTAGTTGAGGCCAGTTCATTGGCTATATTTAAGAGGGAGTTAGATGTGGCCCTTGTGGCTAAAGGGATCAGAGGGTATGGAGAGAAGGCAGGTACGGGATACTGAGTTGGATGATCAGCCATGATCATATTGAATGGCGGTGCAGGCTCGAAGGGCCTAATGGCCTACTCCTGCACCTAATTTCTATGTTTCTATGTTTCTATGATGCTGCCTGTCCCGCTGAGTTACTCCGGCAATTTGTGGCTAACTCGGAATTTTGTGGCCCTTCAACTCAAATTGCCCATTCCATACACGTTCCATACACCCACCAACCTTTATGTAAAAAGGTTTTCCACCTTAATAGGTCCCTATTAAATCTTTCCCCTTTCACCTTAAACCTTTTTCCTCTTGTTCTTGATTCTCCTTCTCTGAGTAAAAGACTCAGAGAATTTATCTTATCTAACCCCCTCATGATTTTATACATTTCTATAAGTTTTATCATTCCTTGAAAGTGGTCTCGCAGGTAAACAGTGGTCAAAAAGGCTTTCAGCATATTGGCCTTCTTCAGTCAGAGTATTGAGTATAGAAGTTGGGAGGTCACGTTGCAGTTGAATAGACAATAGGTGCAGGAGTCGGCCATTCAGCCCTTTGAGCCAGCACCGCCATTCAATGTGATCATGGCTGATCATCCACAATCAGTACCCCGTTCCTGCCTTCTCCCCATATCCCCTGACTCCACTATCTTTAAGAGCCCTATCTAACTTACAAGATGGTTACTCAAAAAGCTGGAGAAACTCAGCGGGTGCAGCAGCATCTAAGGAGCGAAGGAGAAAGGCGGCGTTTCGGGTCGAGACCCTTCTTCAGACTTCTAACTTACAAGATGTTGGTTAAGAAAGAACTGCAGATGCTGGAAAAATCGAAGGTAGACAAAAATGCTGGAGAAACTCATCATGTGAGGCAGCATCTATGGAGCGAAGGAATAGGTGACGTTTCAGGTCGAGACCCTTATTCAGCCTGAAGAAAGGTCTCGACCCGAAATGTCACCTATTCCTTCGCTCCGTAGATGCTGCCTCACCCGCTGAGTTTCTCCAGCATTTTTGTCTATCGATAAGATGTTGGTGAGGCCGCATTTAGAATATTGTGTTCAGTTCTGGGCACCGTGTTATAGGAAAGATGTTGTCAAGGCAGGAAAGGGCGCAGAGAAGATTTACGAGGATGTTGCCAGGACTAGAGGGCCTGAGCTACAGGGAGAGGTTGAGCAGGCTGGGTCTCTATTCCTTGGAGTGCAGGAGGAGATGAGGGCGATCTTATAGAGGTGTACAAAATCATGAGAGGAATAGATCGGGTAGACGCACAGAGTCTCTTGCCCAGAGTTGGGGAATCGAGGACCAGAGGACATAGTTCTAAGAGCAGGGGGACATTTTTTTAAAAAGGAACTGAATGTACAGAAGTTTGAAAATGGATATAGACAATAGACAATAGGTGCAGGAGTAGGCCATTCAGCCCTTCGAGCCAGCACCGCCATTCAATGTGATTCACACAGACTCACCACTCTCTGTGAGAAAAAGTGTTTCCTCGTCTCCGTTCTAAATGGCTTACCCCTTATTCTTAAACTGTGTGTGTGTGGCCCCTGGTTCTGGACTCCCCCAACATCGGGAACCTGTTTCCTGCCTCTAGCGTGTCCAAGCCCTTAACAATCTTATATGTTTCACTGGGATCTCCTCTCATCCTTCTAAACTCCAGCGTGTACAAGCCCAGCTGCTCCATTCTCTCAGCATATGACAGTCCCGCTGATATGAACAGATTCAGGGACAGTTTCACCCCAGGTGACTAAATGGTCCTCTCCTCAGCCAGCGAGCGGTCCTGACCTCCCATCTACCTCATTGGAAATCTTTGAGCAATCTTTAGTTGGTCTTTATGGGACTTTATCTTGGACTAAATGTTGAGCCCTTTATCCTATATCTGTGCACTGTGGGCGACTCGATTGTAATCATGTATTGTCTTTCCTTTGACTGGATACCACGCAAACTATAGCTTATAGAACCAGAGAGGACAGCCTTAGAATAAAAAGATGTACCTTCAAAATAGAGGCAAGGAAGAATTCCTTTAGTCAGAGGGTGGTGAATCAGTGGGATTCATTGCCATTAAAGTGGAGAGTTGTAGAAACATAGAAAATAGGTGCAGCAGGAGGCCATTCGGCCCTTCGAGCCAGCACCGCCATTCATTGTGATCAAGGCTGATCATCCACAATCAGTAACCCGTGCCTGCCTTCTCCCCATATCCCTTGATTCCGCTAGCCCCTAGAGCTCTATCTAATTCTATTTTAATTGGGAGGTCCAGGACAAGGGGTCACAGCTTGAGGATAAGGGGAAATCCTTCAGGACTGAGATGAGAAGGACTTTTTTCACACAGAGAGTGGTGGGTCTCTGGAACTCTCTGCCACAGAAGGTAGTTGAGGCCAGTTCATTGGCTATATTTAAGAGGGAGTTAGATGTGGGCCTTGTGGGTAAGGGGATCAGGGGGTTTGGAGAGAAGGCAGGTACGGGATACTGAGTTGGATGATCAGCCATGATCATATTGAATGGCGGTGCAGGCTCGAAGGGCCGAATGGCCTACTCCTGCACCTAATTTCTATGTTTCTATGTTTAAATTCATCCAGTGATTTGGCCTCCACTGCCCTCTGTGGCAGGGAATTCCACAAATTCACAACTCTCTGGGTGAAAAAGTTTTTTCTCACCTCAGTTTTAAGTCTTAGAACATGTGGCCCCTGGTTCCGGACTCCCCCAATGTTGGGAACATTTTTCCTGCGTCGAGCTTGTCCAGTCCTTTTATAATTGTATACGTTTCTATAAGATATCCTCTCATCCTTCTAAATTCCAGTGAATTTAGGTTCTTGATTAGTGTGGGATTCAAAGGATACTGGGAAGAAGGCAGGAGAATAAGGTTGAGAGGGAAAAGTAGGCCAGCCAGGATCGACTTGATGGGCCGAATGGCCTAATTCTGCTCCAATGCCTTATGGTCTTATGATCTAATAAATCTTCTTCAAGAGGTGGGAGGTCATAAGGTCATAAGTGATAGGAGTAGAATTAGGCCATTCGGCCCATCTAGTCTACTCCGCCATTCAATCATGGCTGATCTATCTCTCCCTCCTAACCCCATTCTCCTGCCTTCTCCCCATAACCCCTGACACCCGCACTAATCAAGAATCTATCTACCTCTGCTTTGAAAATATCCACTGACTTGTGGCCTCCACAGCCGTCTGTGACAAAGAATTCCACAGATTCACCACCCTCTGACTAAAGAAATTCCTCCTCATCTCCTTCCTAAAAGAGCGCCCTTTAATTCTGAGGCTGTGCCCTCTGGTCCTAGACTCTCCCACCAGTGGAAACATCCTCTCCACATCCACTCTATCCAGGCCTTTCACTATTCCGTACGTTTCAATGAGGTCCCCAACCCCCCTCATCCTTCTAAACTCCAGCGAGTACAGGCCCAGTGCCGACAAACGCTCATCGTAGATTAACCCACTCATTCCTGGGATCGTTCTGGTAAACCGCCTCTGGACCCTCTCCAGAGCCGGCACGTCCTTCAAACTACACAATGAATGATTCTACTCGTGTATAATTGATTTGACTGCATAACACACATACAAAAGGCGTTCACAATATCTCAGCAGACATCTAGGGCAGCACAGTGCCGGAGACCCGGGTTCGATCTTGACTCAGGTGCTTTCTATGTGGAGTTCTCCCTGTGACCACGTGAGTGCAGAGATGCAGCGCGGAAACAGGCCCTTCGGCCCGCCGAGCCGGCACCGGCCAGCGATCCCCGCACGCTAACACTATCCTACACAGACTAGGGACAATTTACATTTATACCAAGCCAATTAACCCACAAACCTGTACGTCTTTGGAGCGTGGGAGGAAACCGGAGATACAGAGTGAAGAATATAGTTCTCAGCATTGTAGCACACCAATTATAAATAATAGACAATAGGTGCAGGAGTAGGCCATTCGGCCCTTCGAGCCAGCACCGCCATTCAATGTGATCACAGCTGATCATCCCCAATCAGTACCCCGTTCCTGCCTTCTCCCCCATATCCCCTGACTCCGCTATCTTTAAGAGCCCTATCTAGCTCTCTCTTGAAAGCATCCAGAGAACCGGCCTCCACCGCCCTCTGAGGCAGAGAATTCCACACTCACCACTCTCTGTGTGAAAAAGTGTTTCCTCGTCTCCGTTCTAAATGGCTTACTCCTTATTCTTAAACTGCGTGTGTGTGGCCCCTGGTTCTGGACTCCCCCGACATCGGGAACATGTTTCCTGCCTCTAACGTGACCAAACCCTTAACAATCTTATATGTTTCAATGAGATTCCCTCTCATCCGTCTAAACTCCAGAGTGTACAGGGTTGGGTTAGGGTCTGAAGAAGGGTCTCGACCCGAAACGTCGCCTATCTCCTTCGCTCCTTAGATGCTGCTGCACCCGCTGAGTTTCTCCA
>CAUPSL010001500.1:0-30535 GCA_963514005.1 Raja brachyura | reverse complement strand
GCAGAGAAGGTTCACCAGACTGATTTCTGGGCTGTCAGGACTGTCTTATGAACAAAGACTGCATAGACTCGGTTTATACTCTCTAGAATTTAGGAGATTGAGAGGCGATCTTATAGAAACTTACAAAATTCTTAAGGGCTTGAACAGGCTAGATGCAGGAAGATTGTTCCCGATGTTGGGGAGGTCCAGGACAAGGGGTCACAGCTTAAGGATAAGATGGAAATCCTTTAGGACCGAGATGAGAAGGACTTTTTTCACACAGAGAGTGGTGGATCTCTGGAACTCTCTGCCACAGAGGGTAGTTGAGGCCAGTTCATTGGCTATATTTAAGAGGGAGTTAGATGTGGCCCTTGTGGCTAAAGGGATCAGAGGGTATGGAGAGAAGGCAGGTACGGGATACTGAGTTGGATGATCAGCCATGATCATATTGAATGGTGGTGCAGGCTCTAAGGGCCGAATGGCCTACTCCTGCACCTAATTTCTATGTTTCTAAGAGATTCCAGTGATCTAGAAATCTAAATCACTGTCCCCTGCACCAACTCCTCAGCCACACATTCAGATCCCCTATCTCCCTGTTCCTACCCGCACCAGCATGAGGTACTGGAAGCAACCTGGAGATAACCACCCAAGAAATCCTGCTTTTCAGCCTACTACCTTGTTCGCTATACTCGCGTTGCAGAACCTCCTTCCGACAAAGGCACAAATGACGTAAGGCACCAGAAGGTTAAGGGGGGACTTGATAGAGGTCTTTAAAATGATGAGAGGGATAGACAGAGTTAATGTGGACAAGCTTTTCCCTTTGAGAATAGGGAAGATTCAAACAAGAGGACATGACTTTAGAATTAAGGGACAGAAGTTTAGGGGTAACATGAGGGGGAACTTCTTTACTCAGAGAGTGGTAGCGGTGTGGAATGAGCTTCCAGTGGAAGTGGTGGCGGCAGGTTCGTTGGTATCATTTAAAAATAAATTGGATAGGCATATGGATGAGAAGGGTATGGAGGGTTATGGTATGAGTGCAGGCAGGTGCGACTAAGGGGAAAAAAGTTGTTCGGCACGGACTTGAAGGGCCGAGATGGCCTGTTTCCGTGCTGTAATTGTTATATGGTTATATGGACAAGCACAACTACCCCCGGCTGTTCACCTTTCCTCCTGAGGATGTTCTTAAGTCAGTCTGAAACATCTTGGACCCTGGCTCCAGGGAGGCAACACATCTTCCTCGAGTCTCGCCTGTCGCCACAGAATCTCCTGTCCGTACTTCAGGCAATGGAGTCACCCATCACCATGGCTCTGCCCGTCGTTGGTCGAGCGTCAGTGGCAGGTTTCGAGTGACAGACCAGTTCTCAAACTCTGTCCTTGAGGAGCAAGGACACAGTTCCCACAGGTGTAGTGGACAGTGACACCAGGGCTGCCCCTGACTTCCCACATCCTTCAACTCAACAAGGCCGTTCCCAACAGATATAGACACAAAGTGCTGAAGTAATGCATCGGGTCAGGCAGCATCTCTGGAGAAAAGGACCAGGGCACATTCCAGGTCAAGACCCTTCTTCAGACTGAGAGTCAGGGGAGAGGGACAACAAGAGACATAGAAGGTATATAAAATCTTAATCTCATGTTAAGCTTAAGGGGTTGGACAGGCTAGATGCAGGAAGATTGTTCCCGGTGTTGGGGAGGTCCAGGACAAGGGATCACAGCTTAAGGATAAGGGGGAAATCCTTTAGGACCGAGATGAGAAGGACTTTTTTCACACAGAGAGTGGTGGGTCTCTGGAACTCTCTGCCACAAAGGGTAGTTGAGGCCAGTTCATTGGCTATATTTAAGAGGGAGTTAGATGTGGCCCTTGTGGCTAAAGGGATCAGAGGGTATGGAGAGAAGGCAGGTACGGGATACTGAGTTGGATGATCAGCCATGATCATATTGAATGGTGGTGCAGGCTCTAAGGGCCGAATGGCCTACTCCTGCACCTAATTTCTATGTTTCTAAGAGATTCCAGTGATCTAGAAATCTAAATCACTGTCCCCTGCACCAACTCCTCAGCCACACATTCAGATCCCCTATCTCCCTGTTCCTACCCGCACCAGCATGAGGTACTGGAAGCAACCTGGAGATAACCACCCAAGAAATCCTGCTTTTCAGCCTACTACCTTGTTCGCTATACTCGCGTTGCAGAACCTCCTTCCGACAAAGGCACAAATGACGTAAGGCACCAGAAGGTTAAGGGGGGACTTGATAGAGGTCTTTAAAATGATGAGAGGGATAGACAGAGTTAATGTGGACAAGCTTTTCCCTTTGAGAATAGGGAAGATTCAAACAAGAGGACATGACTTTAGAATTAAGGGACAGAAGTTTAGGGGTAACATGAGGGGGAACTTCTTTACTCAGAGAGTGGTAGCGGTGTGGAATGAGCTTCCAGTGGAAGTGGTGGCGGCAGGTTCGTTGGTATCATTTAAAAATAAATTGGATAGGCATATGGATGAGAAGGGTATGGAGGGTTATGGTATGAGTGCAGGCAGGTGCGACTAAGGGGAAAAAAGTTGTTCGGCACGGACTTGAAGGGCCGAGATGGCCTGTTTCCGTGCTGTAATTGTTATATGGTTATATGGACAAGCACAACTACCCCCGGCTGTTCACCTTTCCTCCTGAGGATGTTCTTAAGTCAGTCTGAAACATCTTGGACCCTGGCTCCAGGGAGGCAACACATCTTCCTCGAGTCTCGCCAGTCGCCACAGAATCTCCTGTCCGTACCTCAGGCAATGGAGTCACCCACCACCATGGCTCTGCCCGTCGTTGGTCGAGCCTCAGTGGCAGGTTTCGAGTCACAGACCAGTTCTCAAACTCTGTCCTTGAGGAGCAAGGACACAGTTCCCACAGGTGTAGTGGACAGTGACACCAGGGCTGCCCCTGACTTCCCACATCCTTCAACTCAACAAGGCCGTTCCCAACAGATATAGACACAAAGTGCTGAAGTAATGCATCGGGTCAGGCAGCATCTCTGGAGAAAAGGACCAGGGCACATTTCAGGTCAAGACCCTTCTTCAGACTGAGAGTCAGGGGAGAGGGACAACAAGAGACATAGAAGGTATATAAAATCTTAACCTCATGTTAAGCTTAAGGGGTTGGACAGGCTAGATGCAGGAAGATTGTTCCCGATGTTGGGGAGGTCCAGGACAAGGGGTCACAGCTTAAGGATAAGGGGGAAATCCTTTAGGACCGAGATGAGAAGGAATTTTTTCACACAGAGAGTGGTGGGTCTCTGGAACTCTCTGCCACAAAGGGTAGTTGAGGCCAGTTCATTGGCTATATTTAAGAGGGAGTTAGATGTGGCCCTTGTGGCTAAGGGGATCAGAGAGTATGGAGAGAAGGCAGGTACGGGATACTGAGTTGGATGATCAGCCATGATCATATTGAATGGCGGTGCAGGCTCGAAGGGCCGAATGGCCGACTCCTGCACCTAATTTCTATGTTTCTATGTGATAGGAGCAGAATTAGGCCATTCGGCAAATCAAGTCCACTCCGCCATTCTATCACGGCAGATCTATCACTGCCTCCTAACCCCATTCTCCTGCCTTCTCCCCATAACCCTTGACACCATGGATGGAGCAGTTCCCAAACCAAGCTGTGATGCATCGCAATATAAATGAATGAAAGATATGCAAAAATCCAGGATGATCAAGGAAAGGTGGAGCCCACAATGGTCCATTGTTGGCTGTGGGGTAGACAGTGAAACTCGCCAGGACGACGAGTGAAACTAGTACGATGACTGGGGTGGGGGAGGGACGGAGAGAGGGGATGGAAGGGTTACTTGAAATTCGAGAAGTCAATATTCAAACTGACGATATACACAAAAAGCTGGAGTTACTCGGGTAGCATCTCTGGAGAAAAGGAATAGGTGACAATTCAGGTCAAAACCCTTCTTGAGTTGTAAACTACCCAAGCGAAATATGAGGTCCTATTTGCGATGGGCCTCTTACATGCAGGACAGAACAGTCAATGTGGGAATGGGAAGGGGGGGGTGGTTAATGTGTTTGAAGGAACTGCAGATGCTGGTTTAAGCCGAAGATAGACACAAAATGCTGGAATACCTCAGCGGGACAGGCAGCATCTCTGGACAGATGAATGGGTGACGTTTCTGGTCGAGACACTTCTTCAGACTGACGTCAAGCGGGTGGGAGATACACAGATAACTCTCGTCAGAGAGAGGAGAATTTCATCAAAGTAGACGTACCTCGATTAGATTTCGCAGTGGAGCACTCGTCCTCTCTCCGGCGAGTCTGAAGAAGGGTCTCGACCCGAAACGTCACCCATTCCTTCTCTCAAGTGCAGTTAAAGTATTTGGCGACCTGGGGATTACATAGGCCCTGGGCGGTCTAAGCAGTGGTGTTCATCGAAAGGAGGTTGGTTTGTGTGATGCTCCGGGCTGCTTCCACAATTCTCCGTAATTTCCTGCGGTCTTAGACGGGGGGTGTCCCAAACCTTGTTGTAGGAAGGAACTGGTTTAAACCGACGATAGACACAAAATGCTGGAGTAACTCAGCGGGACAGGCAGCATCTCTGGAGAGAATGAATGGGTGACGTTTCGGGTTGAGGCCCTTCTTCAGAGTCTGAGTCTGAGGAAAGGTCTTGACACGAAACGTCACCCATTCCTTCTCTCCAGAGATGCTGCCTGTCCCGCTGAGTTACACCAGCATTTTGTGTCTATCTTCGGTCCCAAACCATGTTGTGTTGCATGCCGATAAAATGCCTTCCGAGCCTGGCCCGCTGCTTCCAGAGGAAGCCTCTCGATTGATGTGATTTCTCTTTGCTCCGGCAGTACGTGGAGAATAACAAGCAAGCTGACAACGACTGGTTCAGACTGGAGTCCAATAAAGACGGGACAAGGTGAGTCGTAGAGTCACAGAGTCAGGTAGCACAGAAACAGCCCCTTCAGCCCAAACTCTGGGATGGCAGGACTGTCTTATGAACAAAGACTACATAGACTCGGTTTATACTCTCTAGAATTTAGGAGATTGAGAGGGGATCTTACAGAAACTTACAAAATTCTTAAGGGGTTGGACAGGCTAGATGCAGAAAGATTGTTCCTGATGTTGGGGAGGTCCAGGACAAGGGGTCACAGCTTAACGATAAGGGGGAAATCCTTTAGGACCGAGATGAGAAGGAATTTTTTCACACAGAGAGTGGTGGGTCTCTGGAACTCTCTGCCACAGAGGGTAGTTGAGGCCAGTTCATTGGCTATATTTAAGAGGGAGTTAGATGTGAACTCTCTGCCACAGAGGGTAGTTGAGACCAGTTCATTGGCTATATTTAAGAGGGAGTTAGATGTGGCCCTTGTGGCTAAGGGGATCGGAGGGTATGGAGAGAAGGCAGGTACGGGATACTGAGTTGGATGATCAGCCATGATCGTATTGAATGGCGGTGCAGGCTCGAAGGGCCGAATGGCCTACTCCTGCACCTAATTTCTATGTTTCTTCCATGCCAACCAAGTCCCTAGCTGAGCTAGCCAATAGACAATAGCTGCAGGAGTAGGCCCTTCAAGCCGGCACCGTCATTCAATGTGATCATCACACGTGCCAATACCCTCCAAACCTTTCCTATCCGTGAACCTGTTCAAATGTCGTTGAAACATTGTTATTGTGCCTGCCTCAACTACTATGTCCGATTAAGGGTCCCGACCCGAAACGTCACCTTTAGACTTTAAACTTTGGAGATACAACCAATCTAACTAGGACTACACCCGTCCCTAAACTCATCAGATTTTACTCTCAGATTTCCCTCTCTCTTCCTCCCTGGGGCAATTTAGTTGAATTTTTAGTTGAGAGAAACAGCACGGAAATAGACCCTTCGGCCCTCGGTGTCCATGCCAACCATCAATCACCCATTCGCTCTAGTTTAGTTTAGAGAAACAATGCAAAACCAGGTTCTTCTCGCCACCGAGTTTGCGCCGACCTGCGATCACCCCGTACACCTGAACTATCCTGCACACCAGGGACATATTTACAATTTTACAACAGCCAATTAACCTGCAAACGTGTGTCTGCATCTTTGAAGGGTGGGAAGAAGCCGGGGCACCCGGAGGAAACCCACTTGTTCACGGGGCGAATGTATAGGCACAGCACCCCTAATCAGGATCGAACCCGGGTCTCTGGCGTAGTGAGGCAGCAACTCTACCGCTGTGCCTCCTGCCTTGGGGGGAGGTGGGGGGGAAGGACTGTGAGAGCTTACTTTACCCAGCGTGGGACGTTTTTCACTGAGATCTTTCTTTCTTCAGGTGGTTCGGGAAATGTTGGTACATACATGAACTCCTTAAATATGAATTTGACATTGAGTTTGACGTAAGTCATGATTTTCTATTTGCTGGCCAAATAGTAGGGAATTGAAGAATACAGTTGAACAGAGGGATCTGGGAATAACCGTGCATAGTTCCTTGAAGGTGGAATCTCATATAGATAGGGTGGTAAAGAAAGGTTTTGGTGTGCTAGCCTTTATAAATCAGAGCATTGAGTATTGAAGCTGGGATGTAATGTTAAAATTGTACAAGGCATTGGTGAAACCAAATCTGGAGTATGGTGTACAGTTTTGGTCGCCCAATTATAGGAAGGATGTCAACAAAATAGAGAGGGTACAGAGGAGATTTACTAGAATGTTGCCTGGGTTTCAACAGCTAAGTTACAGAGATAGGTTGAATAAGTTAGGTCTTTATTCTCTGGAGCGCAGAAGGTTAAGGGGGGACTTGATAGAGGTCTTTAAAATGATGAGAGGGATAGAGAGAGTTGATGTGGACAAGCTTTTCCCTTTCAGAATAGGTAAGATTCAAACAAGAGGACATGACTTTAGAATTAAGGGACAGAGGTTTAGGGGTAACGTGAGGGGGGACTGAGAGTGGTAGCGGTGTGGAATGTGCTTCCAGTGGAAGTGGTGGCGGCAGGTTTGTTGGTATCATTTAAAAATAAATTGAATAGGCATATGGATGAGAAGGGTATGGAGGGTTATGGTATGAGTGCAGGCAGGTGGGACTAAGGGAAAAAAGTTGTTCGGCACGGACTTGAAGGGCCGAGATGGCCTGTTTCCGTGCTGTAATTGTTATATGGTTATATGGTTAAATCTGAGCTTCTCAAATTTCTCTCTCCCCCATCCCTCATCCCATTCCCTCACCTTCCTCAATCCCTCTCCCAAACCTTTCTCTCCCCTCCTTTCCATCCTCCCTTCCTGGGGGGGAGGGGAAGGGGAATAAACAGGTGCGTATCCAGGGGGGTTACAGGAAAGAGGGGGAATAAGAAGGGTCAACACAGTGGCGCAGCTGGTAGTTCTGCCTCACAGTGCCAGAGATCCGGGTTCGATCCTGACCTCGGGTGCTGTCTTTTTGGAGTTTGCATGTTCTCCCTGTGACCATGTGGGTTTCCTCCAGGTGCTCCGTTGCCTCCCACATTCTGTAGACGTGCAGGTTTGTAGGTTAATTGGCTGCTGTAAATTGTCCCTTGTGTGTAGGATGCAAAATTGGTATAACATAGAAAAATAGGTTCTGTAGTAGGCCATTTGGCAAGCACTGCCATTCAATATTAGGTTAGGTAAGGGGGAGGTACAGCGAGACCTGGGTGTCCTTGTACACCGGTTGCTGAAGGTTGGCGTGCAGGTACAGCAGGCAGTGAAGAAAGCTAATGGATTGTTGGCCTTCATAACAAGAGGATTTCAGTATAGGAGTAGAGAGGTTCTTCTACAGTTGCTTTCAGCTCTGGTAAGACCACATCTGGAGTATTGCGTGCAGTTTTGGTCTCCTAATTTGAGGAAGGACATCCTTGTGATTGGCAGTGCAACGTAGGTTCACGAGATTGATCGCTGGGATGGCGGGACTGCCATATGAGTGAAGATTGAAAAGACTAGGCTTGTATTCACTGGAGTTTAGAAGGATGAGGGGAGATCTTATAGAAGAAACATATAAAATTATAAAAATGACTGGACAAGCTAGATGCAGGAAAAATGTTCCGGTGAGAAAAAACGTTTTCACCCAGTGAGTTGTGAATTTGTGATATTCCCAGCCACAGAGGTCAGTGGAGGCCAAATCACTGGATGGATTTAAGAGAGAGTTAGATAGAGCTCTAGGGGCTAGTGGAATAATGGGATATGCGGAGAAGGCAGGCACGGGTTATTGATTGGGGACGATCAGCCATGATCGCAATGAATGGTGGTGCTGGCTCGAAGGGCCGAATGGCCTCCTCCTGCATATATTTTCTATGTAATATGATCATGGCTGATCATCTAAAATCAATACCCCGCCCCTGCTTTTTCCTCATATCCCTTGATTCCTTTAGCCCTAAGAGCTAAATCGAACTCTTGAAAATATCGCGTAGATTTTCCTCCACTGCCTTCTGTGACAGAGAATTCCACATATTCACAACTCTCTGGGTGAAGACATTTTACATCATCTCAGTCCTAAATAGAAACATAGAAAATAGCTGCAGGAGTAGGCCATTCGGACCTTCGAACCAGCACCGCCATTCAATATAATCATGGCTGATCATCCGAAATTAGTACCTCATTCATGCTTTTCCCCCATATCCCTTGATTTGTTTAGCCCTAAGAGCTAAATATAACTAAAGCTAAAACTAAGAGCTAAATGGCCACCCCTTATTCTTAAACTGTGACCCCTGGTTCTTGACACTCCCAACATCGGGAAAAATTTTCCTGCATCTAGCCTGTCCAATTCTTTAAGAATTGTATATGTTTTTATAAGGTCCCACCTCATCCTTCTAAATTCCAATGAATACAAGCCCAGTCGACCCATTCTTTCAACATATGTCAGTTCCGCCATCCAGGGAATTATGCTGCACTCCCTCAATAGTAATAATGTCCTTCCTCAAAATAGGTCTCCTGATCATCCACCGTAGAACTAGTCCACTAGGTGATTGATGGTTGATGTGAACTCGGTGGGCTGAAGTGTTTAAGAAAGAACTGCAGATCCTGGAAAAATCGAAGGTGGACAGAAATGCGGGAGAAACTCAGCGGGTGAGGCAGCATCTATGGAGTGAAGGAATAGGTGACGGTTCGGGTCGAGAATGGGTCTCGACCCGAAATGTCACCTATTCCTTCGCTCCATAGATGCTGCCTCACCCGCTGAGTTTCTCCAGCATTTTGTCAACCTTTGGTGGGCTGAAGGACCTGTTTCCGCGCCGTATGACAGAGGATCAAAGGGGGTAGAGGAACGGGAAGAAATTATCATTAGGCGAGAAATAGTATTGCGTATGCTAATGGGACTGACGGATGATAAATCCCCTGGGCCTGATGGTCTGCATCCCAGGGTCATCAGGGAGGTGGCTCTAGAAATAGTGGACGCACTGGTGATCATTTTCCAATGTTCAATAGATTCAGGATCAGTTCCTGTGGATAGGAGGATAGCTAATGTTATCCCACATTATCCCACAATAATGTTATTCAAGAAAGGAGCGAGAGAGAGAAAACGGGGAATTACAGACCAGTTAGCCTGATTTCGGTGGTGGGAAAGATGCTGGAGTCAATCATTAAAGAGATAATAATGGGGCATTTGGATAGCAGTAAAAGGAGTAGTCCAAGTCGGCATTGATTTATGAAAGGGAAATCATGCCTGACTAATCTTCTGGAATGTGACAAGCAAAATTGATGAAGGGGAGCCAGTGGATGTAGTGTATCTAGACTTTCAGAAAGCCTTTGATAAGGTCCTGCATGGGAGACTGGTGACTAAAATTAGAGCACATGGTATTGGGGGTAGGGTGTTGACGTGGATAGAAAATTGGTTGGCAGACAGGAAGCAAAGAGTAGGAGTGAACGGGTCCTTTTCAGAATGGCAGGCAGTGGCGAGTGGAGTGCTGCAAGGCTCAGTGTTGGGGCCGCAACGGTTTACCATATATATTAATGATTTGGATGAGGGAATTAGGAGCAACACTAGCAAGTTTGCAGATGACACAACGTTGGGTGGCAGTGTGAACTGTGAAGAGGATTTTAGGAGGTTGCAGGGGGACCTGGACAGGTTGAGTGTGTGGTCAGATGCCTGGCAGATGCAGTATATATAATATATAGATAAATGTGAGGTTATCCACTTTGGGGGCAAAAGCAATGGGACAGATTATTACAGTGGCTTGCAAAAGTTTTCATACCCCTTGAACTTTTCCACATTTTGTCACGTTACAACCACAAATGTAAATGTATTTTATTGGGATTTTATGTGATAGACCAACACAAAGTGGTGCATAATTGTGAAGTGGAAGGAAAATGATACACGGTTTCCAAATTCTATTACAAATAAAAAACTGAAAAGTGTGGCTTGCAAAAGTATTCTGCCCCCCTGAGTCATACTTTGTAGAACCACCTTTCCCCATCAATTACAGCTGCAAATCTTTAGGGGTATGTCTCTACCAGCTTTGTATCTCTCTACCAGACATCTAGAGACTGACATTTTTGCCCATTCTTCTTTGCAAAATAGCTCGAGCTTAGTCAGATTGGATGGAGAGCGCCTGTGAACAGTAATTTTCAAGTCTTGCCAGAGATTCTCAATTGGATTTAGGTCTGGACTTTGACTGGGCCATTCTAACACATGAATATGCTTTGATCTAAACCATTCCATTATAGCTCTGGCTGTATGTTTAGGGTCGTTGTCCTGCTGGAAGGTGAACCTCCGCCCCAGTCTCAAGTCTTTTGCAGACTCTAACAGGTTTTCTTCCATGATTGCCCTGTATTTGGCTCTATCCATCTTCCCATCAACTCTGACCCGCTTCCCTGTCCCTGCTGAAGAAAGGCATCCCCACAGCATGATGCTGCCACCACCATGTTTCACAGTGGGGTGATGTGCAGTGTTAGTTTTCCGCCACACATAGCGTTTTGCATTTAGGCCAAAAACTTCAATTTTGGTCTCATCAGAGCAGAGCACCTTCCTCCACATGTTTGCTGCCCCCCCCGCCCCCCCCCCCCCCCCCCCCCCCCCCCCCCCCCCCCCCCCCCCCCCCCCCCCCCCCCCCCCCCCCCCCCCCCCCCCCCCCATGGCTTGTGGCAAACTGCAAACGGGACTTCTTATGGCTTACTTTCAACAATGGCTTTCTTCTTGCTACTCTTCCATAAAGGCCCGATTTGTGGAGTGCACGACCAATAGTTGTCCTGTGGACAGATTCTGTGGGCAGGGATTAGTGAAATTCGAATAGTGAAAGGCCAGGACAAGGTGGATGTGAAGAGGATGTTTCCATTAGTGGGAGAGTCCAGGACCAGAGGGCACAGCCTCAGAATAAATGGACAGGGGTGACGCAGGGGTAGAGTTGCTGCCTTGCAGCGGCAGAGACCCGGGTTCGATCCTGACTGCAGGTGCTGTCTGTACTTAGTTTGTACGTTCTCCCCGTGACTTGCGTGGGTTTTCTCCAGGATCTCCAGTTTCCTCCCACACTCCAAAGACGTAATGATTTGTAGGTTAATTGGCTTATAACCATATAACAATTACAGCACGGAAACAGGCCATCTCGGCCCTTCTAGTCTCAGCCCACTTACTCTCATCTAGTCCGATCTACCTGCACTCAGACCATAACCCTCCATTCGTTTCCCGTCCATATACCTATCCAATTAATTTTTAAACAATAAAATCGAACCTGCCTCCACCACTTCCACTGGAAGCTCATTCCACACAGCTACCACTCTCTGAGCAAGGAAGTTGCCCCTCATGTTACCCCTAAACCTTTGTCCCTTAATTCTCAAATCATGTCCGTCCTCTTGTTTGAATCTTCCCTTCTCTCAATGGAAAAAGTTTATCCAGGTCAACTCTGTCTATCCCTCTCATAATTTTACAGACCTCTGTCAAGTCCCCCTCTTAACCATCTGCGCACCAAAGAATAAAGACCTATCTTGTTCAATCTTTCTCTGTAACTTAGGTGCTGAAACCTTGGTATAGTTGTAAATTGAAGGCTTGGTATAGTTGGAAATTGTCCCTGGTTTGTGTAGGATAGTTCTAGCGTGCGGGGATCGCTGGTCAGCATGGACTTGATGGGCCAAAGGGCCTGTTTCCGCGCTGTATCTCAAAACTAAACTAGACACATGGAAACATAGAAACATAGAAATTAGGTGCAGGAGTAGGCCATTCGGCCCTTCGAGCCTGCACCGCCATTCAATATGATCATGGCTGACCATCCAACTCAGTATCCCGTACCTGCCTTCTCTCCGCACCCTCTGATCCCCTTAGCCACAAGGGCCACGTCTAACTCCCTCTTAAATATAGCCAATGAACTGGCCTCAACTACCCTCTCTGGCAGAGAATTCCAGAGACTCACCACTCTCTGTGTGAAAAAAGTCCTTCTCATCTCGGTCCTAAAGGATTTCCCCCTTATCATTAAGCTGTGACCCCTTGTCCTGGACCTCCCCAACATCGGGAACAATCTTCCTGCATCTAGCGTGTCCAACCCCTTAAGAATTTTGTAAGTTTCTATAAGATCGCCTCTCAATCTTTTAAATTCTAGAGAGTATAAACCGACACATCTTTACACAACCACACTGTCCACGCAACCACACTGACACATCTTTAGAAAGGAGATTTTAGCTTAGTTGAGAGATACAGCGTCTCTTAGTTGAGAGAAACAGGGCCTTTGGCCCACCAAGTGCGCGATGACCAGTGATTCCCGCACACTGACACTATTGTACACATTAGGGTCTATTTTGACAAAATAAATGAGCCAAACATATTAGCCGACAAGCATTCTATCCCGAAACACACTAGGGACAATTTATAATTTTACAAAGTCCAATTAACCTTCAAACCTGTACGTGTTTGGAGTGTTGAGGGAAACCGGAGCACCCGGAGGAAACCCACGCAGGTCACGGGGAGAACGTACAAACTACAGGCAGACGGCACCCGTAGTCAGGATCGAAGGAAGCAGCTGAACCACTCTGCCACCGTGCTGCCTGTTGAGGAGATGAGCAGGAATTTCTTTAGTCATAGGGTGGTGAATCTGTCAAAAGTCATTGCCACAGACAGCGGAGGAGGGCAAGTCATTCGATATTTTTAAGGTGGACATTGACAGATTCTCGATCAGTCAGCGTGTCAAAGATAATGCGGGGAGGGCAGGAGAATGGGGTTGAGAGGGAAAGATAGATCAGCCACGTAGATGGGGGTGAGTGGGTTAATTCTGCTCCTATAACGTGAACTTATGAGAGGAAGGGTAGGGTGGGAATTGGGAAGGGAGGTGTGAACGGGAGGAGAGAGGGAGGGATGTGGGGGGTGGGGGAGGGAGGGGGCTGTGAGGAACACCGACGTCTGTCGAGGGGAAGCTGAATGAAAGCCCGGCCCCTTCCCCGCAGATCCCGGTGACGTATCCCACGACTGCACCGGAGGTCGCCGTTCCGGAGCTGGACGGGAAGACGGCCAAAATGTACAGGTACGAGGGGGTGGAGAGGGCATATGGGCGGGGAGAGGGGCGGGAGGGTGGAGAAGGGTCGGAAGGGCATGAATATGTGTAACAGGGGGAGGGGGGGAGCAAACAGGGCAGAATGGGGACGTAGGGTCGTGAGAGGGTGGGGGGAGTACAGGTGGAGAGGGGTTGGGGGAATAGGGAGGAGAGCGGGTGGGGGAGTATAGGGTGAGAGGGTGTATGGGAGGGGGTGTACACATTGGGAAGAGGTGTAAAGTTGGGGAGGAGGTGTCCAGGCTGGGAGGGAGTGTACATGTGGGGAGGGGGTGTATAGGGGGAGGGGGAGTATTGGTGAGGAGGGGATGTTGAGATAGCGGCGGGGTGCATCGGAGATGGGGTTTGGAGAGGGTGTGGGGATGGGGCGGGGGTGTATATGTGGGGAGGGTGAGTAAGGATAGGTAGGGGCGGTGTATACACAATAGACAATAGGTGCAGGAATAGGCCATTCGGCCCTTCGAGCCAGCACCGCCATTCAATGTGATCATGGTTGATCATCCCCAATCAGTACCCTTCCCGCCTTGTCCCCATATCCCATGACCGCTATCTTTAAGAGCCCTATCTAGCTCCCTCTTAAAAGTATCCACCACCCTCTGAGGCGGAGAATTCCGCAGACTATAGGTGTAGGAACGGGTGGAGAAGGGGTGTACACATGGAGAGGGGATGGAATGAGGGGGTAAGGAGGGGGGCTCAGGCACGTGCTATCAGGGTAGGCAAGGTAGGCACTGCCTACCCTGACTAAAATTACAACATAGTAATATCTAAATATAAATAATAAAGGCATGGGAGAATGATGCCTATGTAAGAGACCGATCTGTTAGGTAGGCATAATTCTCCGTGCCTTTCATCCGCAGCGCTTGTAACACAGGAAGGTCTGTGCAGCCCACGTGCCGTCAGCGCTGCCTGAAGCCGTCAGTTTCAAGCGGGGCTGAAGGCAGCGGAAAGTCTGCCTTTGCTGCACCGCGCATGCGCATCGGTCTACTGCGCATGCGCAGCGCAAGTTTCTTGGCGGGGTTTTCAACTATGGTTTGTCGTGTACCAATAATGTGGTAAGTACATTTTGTGTTTATGTTTTTTAATACCGTATTTCCCGGGGTGTGTGGGTGGGGGAGCGCTTATTTCATAGCGTTTGGGGAGTCTGGCCGGACGTCATGTTGCGGGGAGGGCACGAATGTTATGAATGAGGGGTCTGGAGCATCCACTTGCGACGTTCCTTGCACAGAGGCGTGCAATGCCGCCGCATTGAGGCCTGGGGAGGGGGGGGGGGGGGGGAAGAGAGAGAAGTAGCTCGGGTGGCTGAGCGGCCACCTGGCCGGACAGCAGAACCAGCCGCCTTAGCTCCTTCTGCCGGTCCCCGCTCACTTCTGGCAGCTCTCTGTCTAAAAACCTCTCTCCTGCCGCTTGAGGTTACTCGGCTGTGGGAATTTATGGATCTGCAGAAAGCCGCTGACATGAGCGAAGTCGGCGAACGGCAGGTGACGGGTGTTCCGACGGAGAGCACTGCCAGAGGTGAGCGGGCCGGCAGAAGACGCTGAAGTGGTGGCCAGTTCTGCTGTCGGGTCCCGGTGGCCGCTCCCCGAGCTGCTTCTAGCCCCAGACACAGTGCGTGGCTTCGCGCCCGGAGAGCTGCGGTAGCGGTGAATGAGTGAGTTATTGGCAGAATCCCCGACCCCCCTCCTTGTCAACACTTGTGCCCTCCCTACAACTTTACCCCTGGCACAGACTCTCAACACGCTGTGAAAGGAACTATTCCCACAATTGGTCTAGGACGAGGAAGCCTTGGGCAAATTGAAACGTCACTGTTTTCATTTATTTATTTATTTAACGGAGAGAACAATCTGCGCATGCGTGGTTTAATTTTGTTTTAAAGCGGACCGAGTGCCTACCCTGAGTAATTACTCACGGCACGTGCCTGGGTGGGGCTGTATAGGTGGAGAGGGGTTGTAGTGTTGGGGAGGGGGTGTACCGATATCGAGGGGGTGGGGAGGCGGTATATATATGAGCAGGGTGGGTAGGGATTGGGGGTGGAGAGATAGTGGGGCGGTGGAGAGGGGGTGGGAAGGGGTTGTGTCGGTTGGGGAGGGGGAGTATTGGTCGGGAGGGGTATAGGTGGTGAGGGGGTGCATCGGCAGGGAGGTGGGGTGTATAGGGGGAGGGGATGGTGAGATAGTGCGGGGCGTATTGGGGAGGAAGTGTATAGCTAGATAGGTGGTGTATGGTTGGGGAGCGGGTGTATATGTGGGGAGGGTGAGTAAGGATGGGTAGGGGATGTAGGTGGGGAGGGGATGCATTGGGGGGGAAAGTGTGGGAATGGGTTACACAGGTAGAGAAGTGGTGTATAGGTTGGGAGGGGTATAGGCGGGGAGGGTATAGGTGCGGAGGGGGTGTGTAGGTGGAGAGGGGGAGTGTAGGTGGGAAGGGGGTGGTGTGAGTGTGGGACGTATCAGAGAGGGGGGGTGTATACGTAGAGAGGGGGTGCAGGGTTGGGGTGGGGGTATACAGATGGGGAGGGGTGTACGTGTGGGGAGGGTGAGTAGGGGTAGGTATGGGATGTAGGTGGGCAGGGGGTTTATAGCTAGTGAGAGGATTGGAAGGGAAGGGTGTGTAGCGGGAGGAGGTGTATGGGTGGGGAGGGGGTGCATTGGGGATGGTGTGCATGTGTGTATTGGGGTGTCTATTGGGGGAGGGGGTGTCTATTGGGGGAGGGGGTGTCTATTGGGGGAGGGGGTGTCTATTGGGGGAGGGGGTGTCTATTGGGGGAGCGGTGTCTATTGGAGCGGTGTCTATTGGAGCGGTGTCTATTGGAGCGGTGTCTATTGGGGGAGCGGTGTCTATTGGGGGAGCGGTGTCTATTGGGGGAGCGGTGTCTATTGGGGGAGCGGTGTCTATTGGGGAGCGGTGTCTATTGGGGGAGGGTGTCTATTGGGGGCATGTGTGTATTGGGGTGTCTATTGGGGGAGGGGGTGTCTATTGGGGGAGCGGTGTCTATTGGGGGAGCGGTGTCTATTGGGGGAGCGGTGTCTATTGGGGGAGCGGTGTCTATTGGGGGAGGGTGTCTATTGGGGGAGCGGTGTCTATTGGGGAAGGGGTGTACACGTGGGGAGGGGGTGTACAGGTTGGGAGGGGGTGGAGAGATGGGGGGGTGTATATGTGAGGAGGGCAAGGGTGGGTAGGGGGTGTAGGTGGAGATGGGGTATATAGGTGGGCGTATAGGGTGGGAAGGGGGAGTATTTGTGGGGAGGGGAGTATAGGTGGGGAGTGGGTGGAGCTATAGTGGGACTATCTGTGTAGAGGGGGATGGGAGGGGATGTGTAGGTAGAGAGAGGGTGTCGGGTCCTGGAGGGTTTGTACAAATGCGGGGGGATGGGGAATGGGGTTTATATGTGGGAAGGGTGGGTTGGGAGTGTATGGGTGGAGGTAGGGGTGGGGAGGGGTGTACCCTTGCAGAGGGTGTACATGTGGGCATGCGTTGTACAGGGGTGAGCAGTTGTATAGGAGAGGAGGTGTATAGGTGGGGAGGTGGTGTATAGGAGGCAGGCATGTGCCGTCAGGGTAGGCAAGGGAGGCACTGCCTACCCTGAATAAAATTATGAAATGGCAATTATTAAATATAAATAGTAAAGGCATGGGAGAATTATGCCTGTCTAAGAGATCGATCTCTTAGGTAGGCATAATTCTCCGTGCCTTTCATCCGCAGCGCTTGTAACATGGGAAGGTCTGTGCAGCCCACGTGCCGTCAGCGCTGCCTGAAGCCGTCAGTTTGAAGGGGAGCTGAGGGCAGCAGAAATTCTGCCTTTGCAGCACTGCGCATGCGCAGCAGCCTACTGCGCATGCGCAGCGCAAGTTTCTTGGCGGCATTTTCATATATGGATTGCCATTATTTTAATAGTATCTTAGCAAACAAAGAGTGAAGAATGGACTTAATGTACCAATAACGTGGTAAGTGCATTTCTTTGTGCTTTATGTTTTTAAATACTGTAGTTCCCGGGGTGGGGGGAGAGCTCCGTTCACAGTGTTTGGGCAGTCTGGCGTTGTGAAGGAGGGGATTGGGGTCAGTAACCCACTTGTCACGCTCCGGTCTGAGTGCAGGTGAAATGGGACTAGGTGAGAGTAAGTGTTCGGCACGAACTAAAAGGGCCGAGATGGCCTGTTCCCGTGCTGTAATTGCTATATGGTTTTATTGTGGCCGGGGAGTGGATTAGCTCGGGTGGCTGCCGCAGCGCTCTGGGCACGGACAGCAGAACTGGCCGCCACTTCCGAGGAAGGAAGCAGCTCGGGTGACTGCGAGTGGCCGCCGGGACCCAGCCACTTCAGCCACTTCAGCCCGTTCTGCTGGTCCCCACTCACCTCTGGCAGTGCTCTCCATCTGAACATCTCTCACCTGCCGCTCGCCGGCCGGCTTCCCGCAAATCTTTAAATTCCGACAGCGCGTTCACGGGTCGAGTTGAGGTTACTTGGCTGTGGGAATTTAAGGATTTGCGGGACGCGGTTGACATGAGCGAACCCGGCGAACGGCAGGTGAGAGATGTTCAGACGAAGAGCACTGCCAGAGGTGATCAGAAGGCGCTGAAGAGCAGCCGGTTCTGGTATTGGGTCCCGGCGGCCGCTCGCACCCGAGCTGCTTCCACCCCCGGAAGTGGCGGCCAGTTCTGCTGTCCGTGCCCGGAGCGCTGCGGCAGCGGTGAGTGAGTCTGATATAATCTCTGACCCCCTCCTTCTCAAAACTTCTGCCTTCTCGCATATTTAACCCCTGCCGCAGGCTCCCCACACGCTGTGAAAGGAACTCCCCCTACAATTGGACCCTTGCATTAGTATTTTCATTCAATAAGATGACAACTGATTCAACGTCCCGTGAATCCTGTGCTCCCGTTTTTCCCACCTTCTCTCCACCTGCCTTCATCCTCCGTCCCGCATCCATTCAGTAATTAAAAAATGAAGGAGATTTAGAACCCTTGGGAAAATTGAATTGTTACTTATTTTTTTATTTTTTACGAAGAGAACAATCTGCGCATGCGCGGTTTTAAGATTTTTTTTTGAAAGCCGGCTGACTGCCTACCCTGAGTAATTACTCACGGCACGTGCCTGATAGGAGGAGGGGTTGCATAGGGGAGGGGAAATATAGTTGGGGATCAGGTGTGGATGGGTTGAGGGTGTTTAGGTTGAGAGGGGTGCAAGGTGGTAGCAGGCGGGTGGGGAAGATGGTGGTGGTGTGTCGTGGGGAAGTGTCGGCGATGGTTGTTAGCTGTTGGGTGAAAATGAGAAGCTAGTGCAACTTGGGTGGGGGAGGGTTAGAGAGAGAGAGAGAGGGAAGGCGAGGGTTACTTGAAGTTACAGAAATCAATACATACCACTTGGCTGTAAGCTGCCCAAGCGAAATATGAGTTGCTGTTCCTCCAATTAGTCTCAATGGAGGAGACCGAGGACAGAAGGGTCGGTGTGGGAATGGGAGGAGAATTAAAGTGTTGAGCAACCGGGAGATCAGGTGGGTTCAGGCATTCCCCTTTTCTCTATCCCTCCCACTCCCAAGTCTCGTTATCTCCCAACAAACAGCTAACAATGGCCTGTTTGCTTTATCATCGTTACTTTTGTGCGTATTTTTCATTCATTGTTCTTTATCTCTCTACATCATCGTCTAGATCTCTTGTTTCCATTATCCCTAAACAGTCTGAAGAAGGGTCTCGACCCGAAACGCCACCCATTCCTTCTGTCCAGAGATGCTGCCTGTCCCGCTGAGTTACTCCAGCGTTTTGTGTCTATCTTCAATTTAAACCAGCATCTGCAGTTCCTTCTTTTACTCTGGATTAAAGGGTATTAGCTACATGGAGACATTGGAGATTTGGATTATTTTCTCTGGTTCTTGGTTACTTGGTCCTCCAAAATATTCCAACTGGAATTTAAACTGGAGGTGGTGAAGGGAGGGGTTTAGCCAGGGAGGGTTATTGGGAAGAAAGTGCCACTTTAAATTTAGTTGCGTCTGGCTGGGCAACTGTGGCTTGGTGGAGATTATTCCATGCTTTTATAGTGCGTGGAAAGAACGAATTGCTGTACACATCTGGAACACCAGAGGTTTAGAAAAGGATAAAACTATGAAAACAATAGAATTATGAGGGGGTACACAAAATGCTGGAGAAACTCAGCGGGTGCAGCAGCATCGATGGAGCGAAGGAGATACGCAACGTTTCGGGCCGAAACCCTTCTTCAGATGGGTTATGAGGGGGATGGATAGGCCAGATAATCAGAATATTTTTCCTTGGGTGAAAAAAAATATAGTGGAAGGCAAATTCAATCCTAGCATTTATATCAAGAGGACTGGAATACAAAAACAGATGATTCCTGGGATGTCAGGACTGTCTTATGAACAAAGACTGCATAGACTCGGTTTATACTCTCTAGAAGTTAGGAGATTGAGAGGGGATCTTATAGAAACTTACAAAATTCTTAAGGGGTTGGACAGGCTAGATGCAAGAAGATTGTTCCCGATGTTGGGGAGGTCCAGGACAAGGGGTCACAGCTTAAGGATAAGGGGGAAATCCTTTAGGACCGAGATGAGAAGGACTTTTTTCACACAGAGAGTGGTGGGTCTCTGGAACTCTCTGCCACAGAGGGTAGTTGAGGCCAGTTCATTGGCTATATTTAAGAGGGAGTTAAATGTGGCCCTTGTGGCTAAGGGGATCAGAGGGTATGGAGAGAAGGCAGGTACGGGATACTGAGTTGGATGATCAGCCATGATCATATTGAATGGCGGTGCAGGCTCGAAGGGCCGAATGGCCTACTCCTGCACCTGATTTCTATGTTTCTATGTAATGCTAAGGCTCTATAAGATGCTGGTCAGGCTGCATTTGGAGTACTGTGAGCAAATGTGGGCCCCATATCTGAGGAAGGGTGCGCTAGCTCTGGAGAGGGTCCAGAGGAGGTTTACAAGAATGACCCCAGGAATGAGTGGGTTAGCATATGGTGAGCATTTGCTCTGGGCCTCTTTACGCTGGAGTTTAGAAGGTTGAGGGGTGGACCTCATTGATACTCACAGAATAATGAAAGGCATAGACAGAGTGGATGTGGAACGGATGTTTCCACTGGTGGGAGAGTCTAGGACCAGAGGTCATAACCTCAGAATCAAGGGACGCTCTTTTAGAAATGTGGTGAGCAGGAACCGCTTTAGTCAGAGGGTGGTTAATCTGTGGAACTCATTGCCACAGAGGGCTGGGGAGTCGACGTTAGTGGATAATTTTATGGCAGAGATAGACAAATTCTTGATTGGGACGGGTGTCAGGGGTTATGTCAAAGTCAAAGTCAAAAGAGTTTATTGTCATGTGTCCCTGACAGGACAATGAAAATCTTTCTTTGGATCGCACAACAGAACATAGAAGGCATTGACTACAATTCTATACATAAATACACCCATGACTTAATAAATTAATAAAGTGCAAATAACAGATGGAGGGATATTAATGTTCAGAGTTCCGAGCCAGGTTTAATAGCCTGATGGCTGTGGGAAAGTAGCTATTCCTAAACCGGGTTGTTGCAGTCTTTAGGCTCCTGTACCTTCTACCCGAAGGTAGCAGGGAGATGAGTGTGTGGCCAGGGTGGTGTGGGTCCTTGATGATGCTGCCAGCCTTTTTGAGGCAGCGACTGTGATAAATCCCCTCGATGGAAGGCAGGTCAGAGCCGATGATGGACTGGGCAGTGTTTACTACTTTTTGGAGTCTTTTCCTCTCCAGGGCGCTCAAGTTGCCGAACCAAGCCACGATGCAACCAGTCAGCAAGCTCTCTACTGTACACCTGTAGAAGTTAGAGAGCGTCCTCCTTGACAGACCAACTCTCCGTAATCTTCTCAGGAAGTAGAGGCGCTGATGAGCTTTCTTAATAATTGCATCTGTGTTCTCGGACCAGGAAAGATCTTCACAGATGTGCACGCCCAGGAATTTGAAGCTCTTGACCCTTTCAACCATCGACCCGTTGATATAAACAGGACTGTGGGTCCCCATCCTACTCCTTCCAAAGTCCACAATGGGGAGAAGGCCGGAGAATGGGAAAAAATGTCCGTGTTTCTCCTAATGTTAGCTTGCCTCCTTTCTCCCAACAACTTGCGTCTTAAGTCATTTGAGTTGCAACTTTGTGCAATCTGATGCCTGATTGGATTCTCCAACACAACTCCATCTTTCCAAATTTACCTTCTGCCTCATTCCCTTTGCCCTGCTTTCACACCATACACTTCCTTATCTATGTATCTCCCTCCCCCTGAGGACAGTCTGAAGAAGGGTCTCGGCCCGAAACGTCACCCATTCCTTCCGTCCCGAGATGCTGCCTGTGCCCCTGGGTTACTCCAGCATTTTGTGTCTATCTTCAGTTAAAACCAGCATCTGCAGTTCCTTCTTAGACATTCAGCTCCATAGTTGCGGCCTTCAGAAACTTGATGTAATCTTGTGAGCAATGCTTTTCCCCCTCCCTCTGGCTTTGCTTCCTGCAGTCGATCACTATTTTTGTTCTCTCCATGCAGAGGGGGAAAGATTTGCCTCACGGACCACTTCAAGCCACTGTGGGCACGCAACGTCCCAAAGTTTGGGTTGGGTCACCTGATGGCACTGGGGGTGAGTACCTGAAACCGTGGCAACCATGACGGTGCTTTTAATTTTTCCGTTTAGTTTCCAGGTACGGCATTGAAACAGGCCCTGCGGCTCGCAGAGTCCACAGCGACCATCGATCAGCTGTTCACGCTAGTTCTGTGTTATCCTGCTTCTCACCCACTCCCCGGGCACGGTAGAGTTGCTGCCTTACAGAGCCAGACACCCGGATTAGATCCACGGGTGATGTCCTTGCGGAGTTTTCATATCCATATATTTGTATTCATAAGTTCTCTGAGCAGGTTTAGGCCATTTGGACCGTCAAGTCTCCACCATCATTCAATCATGGCTGATCCATCTTTCACCTCTCTAACCCATTCCCCTGCCTTTTCCCCCATAACCCCCGATGTCCGTACTAATCGCATGTTTATAGATATGTGAAGAGAAAAAGATTAGTCAAAACAAAATGTAGGTCCCTTGCAGTCAGAAACAGGTGGATTGATCATGGGGAACAAGGACATGGCAGCACAATTGAATAACTACTTTGGTTCTGTCTTCACTAAGGAAGACATAAATAATCTGCCGGCAATAGCAGAGGACCGGGGGTCAAATAAGATGGAGGAACTGAGTGAAATCCAGGTTAGCCGGGAAGTGGTGTTAGGTAAATTGAATGGATTAAAGGCCGATAAATCTCCAGGGCCAGATAGGCTGCATGCCAGAGTACTTAAGGAAGTAGCCCCAGAAATAGTGGATGCATTAATGATAATTTTTCAAATTTCTTTAGATTCTGGAGTAGTTCCTGAGGATTGGAGGATAGCTAATGTAACCCCACTTTTAAAAAAGTGAGGTCGAGAGAAAACGGAGAATTACAGACCAGTTAGTCTAATAGTAGTGGGGAAATGCTAGAGTCAGTTATTAAAGATGGGATAGCAGCACATTTGGAAAGTGGTGAAATCATGGGACAAAGTCAGCATGGATTTCTGAAAGGTAAATCATGTCTGACGAATCTTATAAACATTTTTGAGGATGTAACTAGTAGAGTGGATAAGGGAGAACCAGTGGATGTGTTATATCTGGACTTTCAGAAGGCTTTCGACAAGGTCCCACATAAGAGATTAGTATGCAAACTTAAAGCACACGGTATTGAGGGTTCAGTGTTGATGTGGATAGAGAACTGTCTGGCAGACAGGAAGCAAAGAGTAGGAATAAATGGGGCCTTTTCAGAATGGCAGGCAGTAACTAGTGGGGTACCACATGGCTCAGTGCTGGGACCCCAGCTATTTACAATATACATTAATGATTTGGACGAGGGAATTGAATGCAACATCTGCAGGTTTGGAGATGACACCAAGCTGGGGGGCAGTGTTCGCTGTGAGGAGGATGCTAGCAGGCTGCAAGGTGACTTGGATAGGTTGGGTGAGTGGGCAAATGCATGGCAGATGCAGTATAATGTGGATAAATGTGAGGTTATCCACTTTGGTGGCAAGAACAGGAAAGTAGACTATTATCTGAATGGTGGCTGATTAGGAAAAGGGGAGATGCAACGAGACCCGGGTGTCATGGTACACCAGTCATTGAAAGTAGGCATGCAGGTGCAGCAGGCAGTGAAGAAAGCGAATGGTATGTTAACATTCATAGCAAAAGGATTTTAGAAGCAGGGAGGTTCTACTGCAGTTGTACAGGGCCTTGGTGAGACCACACCTGGAGTATTGTGTACAGCTTTGGTCTCCTAATCTGAGGAAAGACATTCTTGCCAAAGAGGGAGTACAGAGAAGGTTCACCAGACTGATTCCTGGGATGGCAGGACATTCATATGAAAAAAGATTGGATAGACTCGGCTTGTACTCGCTAGAATTTAGGAGATTGAGAGGGGATCTTATAGAAACTTACAAAATTCTTAAGGGGTTGGACAGGCTAGATGCAGGAAGATTGTTCCCGATGTTGGGGAAGTCCAGAACACGGGGTCACAGTTTAAGGATAAGGGGGAAGTCTTTTAGGGCCGAGATGAGAAAAACATTTTTCACACGAGAGAGTGGTGAGTCTGTGGAAATCTCTGCCACAAAAGGTAGTTGAGGCCAGTTCATTGGCTGTATTTAAGAGGGAGTTAGATGTGGCCCTTGTGGCTAAAGGGATCAGGGGGTATGGAGAGAAGGCAGGTACAGGACACTGAGTTGGATGATCAGCCATGATCATATTGAATGGCGGTGCAGGCTTGAAGGGCCGAATGGCCTACTCCTGCACCTGTTTTCTATGTTTCTATGTTCTCCCTGTGACCGTGTAGGTTTTGACCGAGTCCTCCGGTTTCCTCCCACACGCCAACTACTTGCTGGTTAATTGGCTTCTGTAAATTGTAAATTGTCCCTAGTGTGAAAGATAGTGCTAGCGTTAGGGGTGATCGTTGGTCAGCGCGGACTTGGTGGGCTGAGGGGTCTCTTTCCGTGCTGTCATTCTAAACTAAACTAGTGTGTGAACAGGTGATCACTGGTCGACACGGACTCGGTGAGCCAAAAGGCCTGTTTCCGCGCTATATTTCTAATCTAATCGAGTGTAAGAACGGGTGATTGTTGGTCGGCACGGGCTCGATGGGCCGAAGGGCATGTTTCCGCGCTGCATCTCTAAGCTAAACTAGGGCGTGAACAGGTGATTGCTGGTCTGCGCGGGCTTGGTGGGCCGAAGGGCCTGTTTCCACGCTGTATCCCAAAAGTCTAAAGACCATGTTAATAAAACGCATCCAAATTGTTGAAATGGAATGAGTAGCAGTTGTGGACTCGGCACCAATCCCTGTGGTACACAACTGGTCACAGGCCTCCAATCTGAAAGCAAACCTCTACGACCACCCTCTGCCTCCTTCACTCAAATCAATTGTGCATCCATTTACTAGCTCCCCCTAGATCCCGTTTGATCCAGTCTTCCAGGGTGAAGCGAAGGTTCACCAGACTGATTCCTGGGATGTCAGGACTGTCTTATGAACAAAGAATGCATAGACTCGGTTTATACTCTCTGGAATTTAGGAGATTGAGAGGGGATCTTATAGAAACTTACAAGTTCTTAAGGGGTTGGACAGGCTAGATGCCGGAAGATTGTTCCCGATGTTGGGGAGTTCCAGGACAAGGGGTCACAGCTTAAGGATAAGGGGGAAATCCTTTACGACCGAGATGAGAAGGAATTTTTTCACACAGAGTGTGGTGGGTCTCTGGAACTCTCTGCCACAGAGGGTAGTTGAGGCCGTTTCATTGGCTATATTTAAGAGGGAGTTAGATTTGGCCCTTGTGGCTAAGGGGATCAGAGGGTATGGAGAGAAGGCAGGTACAGGATACTGAGTTGGATGATCAGCCATGATCATATTGAATGGCGGTGCAGGCTCGAAGGGCCGAATGGCCTACTCCTGCACCTAATTTCTATATTTCTATGTTTCTATGTTTCCACAAGAGGCTCTTCATAGACCAGTGTGATGGATAGTGTGAAGGTGCAGGATGCTTCCAGTGGTGGGAGATTTGAGCCCCAGAGGCCATTGCTTCAGAATAAAAGGACGTGCCTTTAGAAAGGAGATGGGGAGGATTTTTTTTGCCAGAGGGTGGTGAATCTGTGGAATTCATTGCCACAGACGACTGCGGAGGCCAAGTCAATGGATATTTTTAAGGCGGAGATGGACAGGTTCTTGATTATTTCGGGGGTTATGGGGAGAAGGCATAACCCCTGACAGCCGTAAATTTACTAGAATGTTGCCTGGGTTCCAGCAACTAAGTTGCAGAGAAAGGTTGAACAAGTTAGGTCTTTATTCTTTGGAGCGCAGAAGGATAAGGGGGGGACTTGGTTGAGGTCTTTAAAATGATGAATGGGATAGACAGAGTTGACGTGGATAAGCTTTTCCCATTGAGGGTAGGGAAGATTCAAACAAGAGGGCATGACATGAGAATTAAGGGACAGAAGTTTAGGGGTAACATGAGGGGGAACTTCTTTACTCAGAGAGTGGTGGCTGTGTGGAATGACATTCTTGCTATTGAGGGAGTGTTGCGTGGGTTCACCAGGTTAATTCCCGGGATGGCGGAACTGTCGTATGCTGAGAGAATGGAACGGCTGGGCTTGTATAATCTGGAAGTTAGAAAGATGAGAGGGGATCTTATTGAAACATATAAGATTATTTAAGTGTTTGGACACGCTAGAGGCGGGAAACATGTTCCCGATGTTGGGGGAGTCCAGAACCAGGGGCCGCTGTTTAAGAATAAGAGGTAAGCCAGTTAGAACGGAGATAAGGAAACACTTTTTCACACAGAGAGTTGTGAGTCTGTGGAATTCTCTGCCTGGTGGTGGAGACCGGTTCCCTGGATGGAGAGCTAGATAGGGCTCTTGAAGGTAGCGGAGTCAGGGGATATGGGGAGAAGGCAGGAACGGGGTACTGATTGTGGATTATCAGCCATGATCACATTGAATGGCGGTGCTGGCTTGAAGGGCCGAATGGCCTACTCCTGCACCTATTGTCTGTTACAACTCTTCAATCCTATTGTCCCATACATTCTGTCATCATCTCTGTTCTTTGCCCAACCAACTCTATCAAAAAAAACCTCCTCACCTGTATCATCCTATTTACCTGCGAAGCTTTGGTCTGCAGCTGTCTACAGCTTTCTCGCTCCCCCCACCCCCCCATCCTGCTAAAATCTGTCAGAAGAACGGTCCTGACTATCCATGCTCTCCGCAGTTGCCGCTATTGACCCACTGAGCTACTACGGAAATTTGTACCTGTCCATGTTCTCCAGAGATGCTGCCTGACCCGCTGAGCTACTCCAGATATTTGTACCTATCCATACCCTCCAGAGATGCTGCCTGACCTGCTGAGTTGCTCCAGCACTTTGTTCCTATCCATACTCTCCAAACATAGAAACATAGAAAAATAGGTGCAGGAGGAGGCCATTCGGCCCTTCGAGCCTGCACCGCCATTCAATATGATCATGGCTGATCATCCAACTCAGTATCCCGTACCTGCCTTCTCTCCATACCCCCTGATCCCTTTAGCCACAAGGGCCACATGTAACGCCCTCTTAAATATAGCCAATGAACTGGCCTCAACTACCTTCTGTGGCAGAGAATTCCAGAGACTCACCACTCTCTGTGTAAAGAATGTTTTCCTCATCTCGGTCCTAAAGGAATTCCCCCTTACCCTTAGACTGTGACCCCTTGTTCTGGACTCCCCCAACATCGGGAACAATCTTCCAGCATCTAGCTTGTCCAACCCCTTAACATAGAAACATAGAAATTAGGTGCAGGAGGAGGCCATTCAGCCCTTCGAGCCTGCACCGCCATTCAATGTGATCATGGCTGATCATCCAACTCAGTATCCCAGTACCTGCCTTCTCTCCATACCCCCTGATCCCTTTAGCCACAAGTGCCACATCTAACGCCCTCTTAAATATAGCCAATGAACTGGCCTCAACTACCTTCTGTGGCAGAGAATTCCAGAGACTCACCACTCTCTGTGTAAAGAATGTTTTCCTCATCTCGGTCCTAAAGGAATTCCCCCTCATCCTTAGACTGTGACCCCTTGTTCTGGACTCCCCCAACATCGGGAACAATCTTCCAGCATCTAGCTTGTCCAACCCCTTAAGAATTTTGTAAGTTTCTATAAGATCCCCCTTCAATCTTCTAAATTCCAGCTGCCTGACCTGCCTGACCTGCTGAGTTACTCCGAAACTTTGTTCCTATCCGTACTCTCCAGAGATGCTGCCTGACCTGCTGAGTTACTCCAGCACTTTGTACCTGTAAATGTTCTCCACAGACGCTGCCTGACCCGCTGAGTTACTCCAGCACTTTGTACCTATCCATACTCTCCAGAGATGCTGCCTGACCTGCTGAGTTACTCCAGCACTTTGTACCTGTAAATGAATTTAGGAGATTGAGAGGGGATCTTATAGAAACTTACAAAATTCTTAAGGGGTTGGACAGGCTAGATGCAGGAAGATTGTTCCCGATGTTGGGGAGGTCCAGGACAAGGGGTCACAGCTTAAGGATAAGGGGGAAATCCTTTAGGACCGAGATGAGAAGGAATTTTTTCACACAGAGAGTGGTGGGTCTCTGGAACTCTCTGCCACAGAGGGTAGTTGAGGCCAGTTCATTGGCTATATTTAAGAGGGAGTTAGATGTGGCCCTTGTGGCTAAGGGGATCAGAGGGTATGGAGAGAAGGCAGGTACGGGATACTGAGTTGGATGATCAGCCATGATCATATTGAATGGCGGTGCAGGCTCGAAGGGCCGAATGGCCTACTCCTGCACCTAATTTCTATGTTTCTATGTAAATGTTCTCCAGAGATGCTGCCTGACCCGCTGAGTTACTCCAGCACTTTGTACCTGTCCACGTTCTCCAGAGATGCTGTTCCCGCACTTCATGTCTTTTGTGTGTCACTCTGTGTGTGTGTCTGTCTCTGGGGTGGGGGAGTGTCTTCGTGAGAGAGAGAGAGAGAGTGAGACTGGACCGTGCCGAGGGAGTTTCTTGCTGCATGCGAGCCTGACCCTGGGAATACCTGTGTGCGTGGTGGGATAGTGCGGAAGCAACTTCACTCTGTTAGGCTCTGACCCCGGGAATGTGTGGAAGGAACTGCACTCTGTGCATCTCTGTCTGTCTGATCCCAGGATCGTGCATGTGTGTGACTGTGTGTGCGTGTAACGGGTGGTACTGGGATGAGGGAGCTTGACGTCGGTGAGAGCGGGAGGGAGAGAGAGAATATTTATACATGTGGGAGCTTACATGAGGGAGCTTCACCAGGTGCTTGACCTTTAAAAAAAAATTATAACAAACAACTTTTATTTAATTTAACACAAATACAGAATAACAACAAAATCAAGACTGCCAGTCGCAGTTCACAATCACGCAGTTATCCGATTAAAACATTATCAACTTTCGAAGGGCCGAATGGCCTACTCCTTCACCTATTGTCTATTGTCTATTATCTACAATACACACAACCCCCCCGCGGTGACCAGCGTTCATGGAAGGCCTCCAGAGCCCCGTAGACACCATGTGCTCCCTCTCCAGGGACACGCATGCACGGATGTGGGCCCAGAAAAGGGGCAGGCAGTCGACACGGGCAGAACCGTCGGCTGGCCAGCTACCTCGACCTGCGATTGGCCATCTTGGCCAGGCCCAGGTGCAAACCGACATGGATTGGAAAGTCTCGGTGAGGGAAAAAATGTTCCCGATGTTGGGGGAGTCCAGAACCAGGTGTCACAGTTTGTGATAAGGGGGAGGCCATTTAAGACTGAGATGGGGGGGAAAAAACATTTTCACCCAGAGAGTTGTGAATCTGTGGTATTCTCTGCCGCAAAAGGCTGTAGAGGCCTATTCACTGGATTTTTTCAAGAGAGAGTTAGATTTAACTCTTGGGGCCAATGGAATGGAGGGATATGGGGAAAAAGCAGGAATGGGTTACGGATTTTGGATGATCGGCCATGATCATATTGAATGGCGATGCTTGTTCGAAGGGCCAAATAGAAACATAGAAACATAGAAATTAGGTGCAGGAGTAGGCCATTCGGCCCTTCGAGCCTGCACCGCCATTCAATATGATCATGGCTGATCATCCAACTCAGTATCCCGTACCTGCCTTCTCTCCATACCCTCTGATCCCCTTAGCCACAAGGGCCACATCTAACTCCCTCTTAAATATAGCCAATGAACTGGCCTCAACTACCCTCTGTGGCAGAGAGTTCCAGCGACCCACCACTCTCTGTGTGAAAAAATTCCTTCTCATCTCGGTCGTAAAGGATTTCCCCCTTATCCTTAAGCTGTGACCCCTTGTCCTGGACCTCCCCAACATCGGGAACAATCTTCCTGCATCTAGCCTGTCCAACCCCTTAAGAATTTTGTAAGTTTCTATAAGATCCCCTCTCAATCTCCTAAATTCTAGAGAGTATAAACCGATTCTATGCAGTCTTTGTTCATAAGACAAACATAAGACAAATGGCCAACTCCTGCACCTACTTTGTTTCTATATACATATTATTGTAAATAATTGAACACATTATGTTTGGTTAAACAAAAGGTGTGTGAGGGTGTGACAGGATGGTGCTGAGAGCCATCTGGATGTTAGAGCTAGTGATTTGGGGGGGGGAGATTGTGCATTGACCTAATCCGTTGACTCTCTGTTTTCCTTTCCCAGTTGGGACCGTGGCTGGCTGTGGAGATCCCTGATCTAATCGCCAAGGGGCTGGTGCAGCACAAGACAGGGACCGGACAAGGTTAGGAACGGAGGGGGACATGGCACGGCGGGGAAGACGAGGAGGAGGAGGAGAGACGGACGGACTCCCTGGCGGAGTGAGGAGTTCCTTGGGCTCACCGCCACTCACGCCCTCTCCCTTCCTGTGGAAAAGTGCTCACATCTCTGGCTCTCTGATCCCGGCTCTCTCCATCCCCCCCCTCTCTCTGAATCCCTCCCTCCTGGGATTGGTGCGGTTTTGGACATGGGATTGGTGCGGTATCGGCCATGGGGCCGGGCCGGGCCAGGCTGGGAAGGGGGGGTCTCAGCGGCAAGGACGTTTGTGTACGGAGGAAAAGCGGCAATGATGAGGCTGGGAAGTGGGTGGAGCTGC
>CAUPSL010001499.1:0-58700 GCA_963514005.1 Raja brachyura | reverse complement strand
CAACCTGCCCCCTTCACTGCACTTGAGCGCGATAGACATGGCAGAATAAGCGAGGTTGGCAGAGGTGTCTAGGAAGGAACCACAGATGCTGGCTGCTTAAGCCGAAGGTAGACGCAAAATAGAAACATAGAAATTAGGTGCAGGGGTAGGCCATTCGGCCCTTCGAGCCTGCACCGCCATTCAATATGATCATGGCTGATCATCCAACTCAGTATCCTGTACCTGCCTTCTCTCCATACCCTCTGATCCCTTTAGCTACAAGGGCCACATCTAACTCCCTCTTAAATATAGCCAATGAACTGGCCTCAACTACCCTCTGTGGCAGAGAGCTATACCACTGTACTATGATAGCTAAACCATTGTAGGTTCAATCCTTGTATCTGCCTGGCCTGGCCCTTCATCCTCGTGCAAGCAGAAACACTCCAAAAAGTCACGCAGCCCCAAGTGCTCTTCCAACATGCCGGAGTAACTCAGCGGGACAGGCCGTAACTCTGAAGAGAAGGAATGGGTGACATTTCGGGTCGAGACCCTTCTTCACACTGAAGTTCACAGGAAAGTGGAACGAGAGATAGACAATAGACAATAGGCGATGGAGTAGGCCATTCGGCCCTTCGAGCCAGCACCGCCATTCAATGTGATCATGGCTGATCATCCCCAATCAGTACCCCGTTCCTGCCTTCTCCCCATATCCCCTGACTCCGCTATCTTCAAGAGTCCTATCTAGCTCTCTCTTGAAAGCATCCAGAGAACCGGCCTCCACCGCCCTCTGAGGCAGAGAATTCCACAGACTCACCACTCTCTGTGAGAAAAAGTGTTTCCTCGTCTCCGATCTAAATGGCTTACTCCTTATTCTCAAACTGGTTTGCCGGATTAAGCCGGAGGAAGGTAGACACAAAATGCCGGAGTAACTCAGCGGGACAGGCCGCACCTCTGGAGAGAAGGAATGGGCGACATTTCGGGTCGAGACCCTTACTTCACACTGAAAGCGGATCACGGGAGAGATATCGACGGTGATGCGGAGAAATGTAGAACAGATGGACGAAAGATACGCGGAAAGGTAACGATGATGAAGGGAAGGGGGGCTTTTGTTGGCCGTAGCTGAGTCGGAATGAAAGCTGGTGCGACTTTGGTCGGGGAGGGATGGAGAGAATGGGAATGCAGGGGTTAGAACAATCAATGTTCACACCACTGGGCTGTAAGCTGCCCAAGCGAAATATGAGATGCCCTTCCTCCAACTTGCGCGTTTAGCCTCGCTCTGACAATGGAGGAGGCCGAGGACAGAAAGGTCAGTGCGGGAATGGGTAGGGGAACTAAAGTGAGACAAAAAGTGCTGGAGAAACTCAGCGGGTGCAGCAGCATCTGTGGAGCGAAGGAAATAGGCAACGTTTCGGGCCGAAACCCTTGGGAAGGAAATAGGCAACGTTTCGGGCCGAAACCCTTGGGAAGGAAATAGGCAACGTTTCGGGCCGAAACCCTTTGGGTTTCGTCCCGAAACGTTGCCTATTTCCTTCGCTCCACAGATGCTGCTGCACCCGCTGAGTTTCTCCAGCATTTTTCCATTTACCAGTTCCTTCTTAAACAGGGGAATTAAAGTGTCCAGCAAGCAGGAGATCTGGGGGCTGAGCGAAGGTGGCCAGCGAGGCAATGTCTCCTGGCCTGCTCTCAGCCTCCCTTTCTTCGAAGGAGCGCCTGCCACCTTCAGAATCACACCGGGGCCCAATTAGATAAAGATTTGCTTGGAGGGAGAGCAGAGGCACTGCGATCGATGGCGTAACAGGCAGGAGGTGCTAAACAGCTATTACCGAGGCCCCGGAGTTTTGCAAACAGCAGCTCATTAATTTTGCGTTACCTGATGTGACTGATTCTCTGCTCCCAGGTACTCCAGCGCGAGAGTGTGAAGCTAAAGAGAGCTGCCTGGCGCTAGCAATTCATCTGCGGCCTCAGCATCTCGTCCCGTCCTGACGCCAACACCGTTTAATCTACATTTACCCATTTTCCTCAAAAGTCTGCTCACCCGCCACACCACCTCCAGGCCCCTCAGATCGGCCAACGAGGTTACTGAACATCCCGCGGTCGAGGCATAAACTCAGGGGCGACCGCATCGCCCCGACTGTGGAACAGCGTCCCCCTCTTCCCATCAGAACCCCCCCCCCCCTCCATCAACTTAAAGTCGAGACTTAAAACTCATCTTAAAGGGCCTGTCCTACAAGCATGCAACTCTATGCGATGAACGCGATCAAACTAGAAGCGGGGGCCACGCGGAGGTCGGGTGATCCCCTGTACAGGGCCGTTCCCACTAGCATGCGCCTGCATGCGGCAAGCGCGACCAAACTGGCAGCAGGGGGCGTGCGGAGGTCGGGTGAGTGGCGCAACGCGGCGCAATATGAGGCGAACTTGGAGCAAAGTCTAAGGTAAGTTTGCCAGGACAGAGAGGGGCACACAGAGAGGGGCACAGAGGCACACACAGGGCCACGGAGCCACACACATAGAGGGTCACGGAGGCACCTACAGAGAGGGTCACGGAGGCACGATGTCGGGGCGGTGTGTAATGCGTCGAGGCGACTGCGAGTGGACAAGCCGTTGCCGCGCGGAGTTTTTGGACATAGTTTTTCTTATAGGATCTTATAGAAACTTACAAGATTCTTAAGGGGTTGGACAGGCTAGATGCAGGAAGATTGTTCCCGATGTTGGGGAGGTCCAGGACAAGGGGTCACAGCTTAAGGATAAGGGGGAAATCCTTTAGAACCGAGATGAGAAGGAATATTTTCACAGAGAGTGGTGGGTCTCTGGAACTCTCTGCCACAGAGGGTAGTTGAGGCCAGTTCATTGGCTATATTTAAGAGGGAGTTGGATGTGGCCCTTGTGGCTAAGGGGATCAGAGGGTATGGAGAGAAGGCAGGTACGGGATACTGAGTTGGATGATCAGCCATGATCATATTGAATGGCGGTGCAGGCTCGAAGGGCCGAATGGCCTACTCCTGCACCTAATTTCTATGTTTCTATGTTTTGGAGCCCCGCCGGGACGAACTCCGCACAATTCCGCACGGCTCCGGCGATCGAAGTGGGACCGGCCCCGCGATGCCGGACGGCTCAAGCGACCACGTTAGGTCGCGCTCATCGCATGGAGTTGCATGCTGGTGGGACAGGCCCTTAACTCCCAAGACTTTCTTGGCCCCCTCTGAGCGAGGGCTATATGTGTGTATTTATGTACATACTTAATCTATGGACCGCTGTTGTACAACGTTAGTACCTCCACCAATGTGAAGCACTTTGGCCAACGAGAGTTGTTTTTTTAAATGTGCTCTAGAAATAAAAGTGACTTGACGTGACTTCCTTCTCCAGACCCAGGTTGTTGATTTGAACGACAGAAAGATTTGAAACCCAAGTAACGCTGACCAACGTGACCATTGCAAGGCACAATGTCGGCTTCAGGCTCCGAGCCCTGTCCCCTTCACCACCGCTTGCTGTGGAGCTGCCACGGAGCCAGTTGTTCCCGTGCCCCATCCACGGGCCAGAACACCAGCTCTGGATTCAGCGTTGGATCAAGAATAAAACCCTCGAAGCCCCCGTAAGAAAACGCACCGATATTTTACAACCACCTCCTAAAATACAAATTAAAACTAACTGGAGATCGACACAAAGTGCTGCAGTAACCCAGGCGGCATCTCTGGTGAAAAAAAGGTTGGGTGATGTTTCCGTTTCGAACGTCAGACTGAGAGTAGAGTGGTGGGGGGGGGGGGGGGGGGGGGGGGGGGGGGGGGAAGAGAAGGGAACTGGAGACATATACTCATATCATGCCCCTACTCAGAAAACCTTTCCTACCTCCAATTCACACCCCCCCCCTCTACTTTTCCTACCCCCACCCCCCCCCCCCTACCCGCCCACCTACTTTCAGTCTGAAGAAGGTTTCCGACCCAAAACGTCATCCACCCTTTTTCTCCATAGATGCCCGCTGAGTTGCACCAACTTTGTGTCTAGCATCAGTATAGAAACATAGAAAATAGGTGCAGGAGTAGGCCATTCAGCCCTTCGAGCCAGCACCGCCATTCAATATGATCATGGCTGGTCATCCAACTCAGTATCCCGTACCAGCCTTCTCTCCATACCCCCTGATCCCTCTAGCCACAAGGGCCACATCTAACTCCCTCTTAAATATAGCCAATGAACTGGCCTCAACTACCTTCTGTGGGAGAGAATTCCAGAGACTCACCACTCTCTGTGTGAAAAATGTTTTCTCATCTTGGTCCTAAAGACTTCCCCCTTATCCTTAAACTGTGACCCCTTGTTCTGGACTTCCCCAACATCGGGAACAATCTTCCTGCATCTAGCCTGTCCAACCCCTCAAGAATTTTGTAAGTCTCTATAAGATCCCCCCTCAATCTTCTAAATTCCAGCAAGTACAAGCCAAGTCTATCCAGTCTGTCTTCATACAGAAGTCCTGCCATCCCAGGAATCAGTCTGGTTCCTGGGATCCAACTCGGCGGGACAGGCAGCATCTCTGGAGCGAAGGAAATAGGCGACGTTTTGAGTTTGAGTCTGAAGAAGGGTCTCGACCCGAAACGTCACCCATTCCTTCTTCCCAGAGATGCTGCCGCACCCGCTGAGTTTCTCCAGCAATTTTGTCTACCTTCCATTATATTACCGTTCATTTTTAATCCAAAATATGCCTGGATTCATTATTTTAACTCTTTCACCCACCAGCCTGTGCTCAGTGACCCCCCACCTCCACCTCCACCTCGGTCAATGCCCACATCCCCTGCACTGACAAGGCCAGTGTAGATGAGGCAGCTCCGAGCTTCCAGATGCTCATCATTCCAACTCCCCTTTCCCATTCCCACACCGACCTCCGGGTGCTGGAGCATCTCAACGGGTCAGGCAACAACTCTGGAGAGGGAGGATGGATGACGTTTCGGGTGGGGGGGGGGGACCCTTCTTCAGACTCTCTGTCCTCAGCCTTCTCTGAGGCCAAACAACGCCCCATAGTTAGATGACAACCCACTGGTCTGGAGGCTCCAGGTAACCTTTTTATAGTCGCAGACAGCAGCTTGTCGCAGGGTGGGTCCATTTCTGCGTCCTGCTACGACTGTGACTGTCGCCGGCAGTCGCCCAAGTGGGATGGCGGGACTGTCATACGCCGAGAGAATGGAGCAACTGGGCTTGTACACTCTGGAGTTTAGAAGGATGAGAGGGGATCTCATTGAAACATGTAAGATTGTTAAGGGCTTGGACACGCTGGAGGCAGGAAACATGTTCCCGATGTTGGGGGAGTCCAGAACCAGGGGCCACACACAGTTTAAGAATAAGGAGTAAGCCACTTAGAACGGAGACGAGGAAACACTTTTTCTCATGGAGAGTGGCGAGTCTGTGGAATTCTCTGCCTCAGAGGGCAGTGGAGGCAGGTTCTCTGGATGCTTTCAAGAGAGATCCAGATAGGGCTCTTAAAGATAGCGGAGTCCGGGGATATGGGGAGAAGGCAGGAACGGGGTACTGATTGGGGATGATCAGCCATGAATGGCGGTGCTGGGTCGAAGGGCCAAAGGGCCGAATGGCCTACTCCTGCACCTATTGTCTATTGACAGGGCCACGAGGCGTTTCACTGTACCTCGGTACACATGGCAGTAAACTAAACTGTTACTGTAGCATCTCAGTATTACGTCCCCATTCTCGCCAGTCCCTTGCATCCCCATTCACGTGCCCCTTGTTCATCGTCTCTATACTTCCGCCCACCGCACCTGCCGGGACTCATCACCCTGCTCCACCTGTGGCTGTGGGTGCCGCGGCGGTCCAGTTGCAGTCAGGGCGGAGTGCCGGTCAGTGCGGGGTGCCCAAGTTATTCGAAGGGACTGGCAGAATTGAGGTTTAACACGAGGTGAGACCCGAGTGGCAATGCCATGGAGATACATAGACAGCGCCTTGGATAGGGCATTCAATAATACATTACTCTAAACTTACCTTGGCTGTGGATACAATAAATCAAACCGAGCCCCTACAGTCCGACGCTGGGCTCAATCGCATCCAGCCAAACCGAATTAGACGGTGGATACAAGCACAATAAACCAAAGCCTAAATGCTAGAGACTGGAACCAAGTGGAGTAAATCAAACGCCAAGAGCCAGACATCGATTTCAAGTCAGTAAATCAAACCGAGACAGAGGCTCACGATCTAGCAATTCAAACCCTGATGGCAAGATATTAGACCCAGGAATAATAAACCAAACAGCAACATTCAGACGTTGGGCGAAGGTACAGCCTAATGCCCCTGTCCCACTTGGGAAACCTGAAGGGAAACCTCTGGAGACTTTGCGCCCCACCCAAGGTTTCCGTGCGGTTCCCGGAGGTTTTTCTCAGTCTCCCTAGTGGTCGAAAGTGGTTTCCGCTTCTTCTATGTTCCGGCAATTATTTAAAAAAATTCAAAACCGGCCGCGACTAAAAATAGGTTGCCGTTTAAAAATCGGTCATTTCTTAGTGGAAGCCGGTTGCGATGCTGGTTGAAGGTGGTTGCCGGAGGTTGCAGGAAGTGGAAGGTAAGACCTCCCTGGCGGAATAAAACTGGGTGAAAAAAAGGTCGTGAAGCACCATGAGAATGGCGATGCTGGCACGAAGGGCCAAATGGCCTACTCCTATTGTCTATTGTCCCCAGCTTCCATCACACCCTCCCACAGGCCGTGCGTTCCACGTACTGGCCACTCTTAGGGTGGGTGAGACGGTCTCTCTTGTACCCCCTCTACATATCCTCCACCTCATCGTGAATCCATGCCCGCTGATCTGGGGAATGATTTTTCTGGGAACAGTAAAATCCTTACCGGTTGCCGCTTTACAGGCACATTAGATGCAACAACAATAACATGTACAATAAATGGCCAGCTTTGCCTAGTGAAGCAGACCAACGATGATGGTGCAAGAACCTGAGGTGAACCTGTGGTTCTCTGAGGGAGGGTCATATGTATGTACTTAATCTATGGACCACAGTTGTATAACGTTAGTATCTCCACCAATGTAAAGCACTTTGGCCAACGAGAGTTGTTTTTTAAATGTGCTATAGATATAAAAGTGACTTGACTTGTGGAATTCACTGCCACAGACGGCTGTGGAGGCCAAGTCAACGGCTGCTTTTAAGGTCGAGATTGACAAATACTTGGGGGTTACACAAAAAGCTGGAGAAACTCAGCGGGTGCAGCAGCATCTAAGGAGCGAAGGAGATAGGCGACGTTTCGGGTCGAGACCCTTCTTCAGACAAATACTTGATTGGCTATGCGGAGAGGGCAGGAGAATGGGGTCGAGAGTGAATAATAGATCAGTCGTGATTGAATGGGGGCGTAGACTCCATGGGCTGAATGGCCTAATTCTGCTCCTATGACTTAAGAACGAATGAAAAACTGAAGTGCGTGGAGTGAGCAGAGTAGTGGAGAATCCCTCGAGGTCCAACCGGGTTGAGGTTCGGGTTGGTCCGGAAACGTGGTGGCTGATAGGAAGAAGCAGTTGTTGAACCTTGAGGCAACGGCGCTCATACTCCTGTAACTTCCTCCCGGTGGCAGCATTCCTTAAATAATATTCAGCGCGTAACAGCCTCAAATATGTGTTCAGGTTTCCAGGGTGGGTGTGTCAGTGCGTGGAAGGGTCAAAGTGCAAAAGGCCTATAACTTTTCTGGCCTCCCCCTCCTGTTGAGACAAGCTCAATGCTTCTTCCTCTTGCGTGTGGCGTGCACAGCCTAGAGTTGTGGGACAACTTGTTCTATTTGATCTTGTTTGATTGTGCACACCGGGTTGATTGCATTTGTCGAAACAGGGCGGACCAGGTGAAGGTTGCAATCTCCCACCCCCCCTCAATGCTAAAGTGCTCGGTCTTTTAACATCAGATCCTTCCGTAGCCTTGCACTTCCTAATCTTGGTCCATCACCTCCAGCCCTCCCAGAGCCAATCCTGCCCTTGTGCACATACATCCCCTGTTACTGCGGGGGCAGGCTCCACTATCTGCTGCTGTACCTTCAGCTGCAACGAGCCCAAGCTCTGGGATTCCTTCACTCAATAACCCCATCGTTCATTAAAATAGAGCTACGTCACCCCTGCACCCTTACTTCCTCCTCAGTGTCAACATGCATTTGGCAGCACCTTGGGGCATTCATCCCAGGCACAAGGAGAAATGCACAAGCAAGATATTTTAGACACAAAAGAGCAGGAGTAAGTCAGCGGATCTGGCAGCAGCATCTCTGGGGAGGAGGAACGGGTCTGACGTTTCGGGTCGAGACCCTTCGTCAGGCCGAGGGTCAGGGTGAGGAGATTGCAACCTTCACCTGGTCCGCCCTGTTTCGACGAATGCAATCAACCCGGCGTGCACAAACAGAAGATCAAACAGAACGAGTTGTCCGACAACTTTAGGCTGTGCAGGCCGTACGCACAAGAAGTAGAGTCAGGGGAGAGGGGAATGAGAGATATTGACGGTGAGATGGAGAGATAGAGGAAACATATGAAAGATATACATAAAGGTAACCATGATACAGGAAAGAGGCCATTGTTAGCTGTTGCATTCAATAGGCAGTAAGCGGTGGGCAGATCACACAGGCAGAAGCATCTGATGCAGACTGTAGTGGAAGGAGTTAAATCCACCCAGTTGGTCCCAGTCGTGTCTGCTCTTCACCCCACACCATCTGTTCCATTCTTGCTGTAGTAAATGACATCAGCAGCACATTCCACAGCTCGCACAGACTCCCAAAATAGCCGTGGTGTGATCAGCCTTCCTGCTTCCCTCACTGCCTGTGTCGAACCACGTTCACCGCCCGCTCCCCGACTGTGCAGCCGACTGGCCAACACCACGGCTGGCCGCCCTGTCTCTCTCTCTCTCTCTCTCTCTCTCTCACCCCCTCTCCCTGAAACTCCAGGTTCATTAACTTAAAGCCTCTGAACCATCCCTCTACCCTGGAGGTGTGAGGATTGCGGAAGAGACTCTCACAGGCCAATAAAGAGAGCTAATATCTCTGCAACGACGTCAGGCTCTGGATGGCCAGAAGGGTTTCAATGGTATCAACACATCCAACTTCCTGCATGTCCCGAGCCCTGGGACTGATGTCCAATTACACAGCGTTGCCTGCGGTGGGCACCGAGCTGCAGGAGACGTACAAAATGAGAAACACTTTGTGTTTCTGAAGACTGAAACAAAACTCGAAAAATTGGTGCAATTGCTTCCGCAGAATAAAAAATAGTAATGGTCACCCATTAACCCCTTGTTGCCCTCTCCGCAGATGCACGCTTCCTTACATGTTGCACTTTGACTGGTTTCAGATAAAGGGTTCCAGCAGCATGAATTCAGTTTGGTTCAGTTCAGTTGTTATTTTAGTTTGTTGCCACGTGAAAAGCTTTTGTTGCTCGCTAACCAGTCAGCACAAAGACAAGACATGATTACAATCGAGCCGTGTACTGTGTACGGGCACACATGGCAAGGGCCAGAAAGGTTTCATGAATTCACTTCTCCACACTGCAATACCAACTACAACTGCACGCAACGATACATGCATGGAGCATTTGACAGCAATGAGCCTGGAATCCCTGTCATTTGGTTCATAAGTTGTAGGAGTAGAATTAGGCCATTCGGCCCACCAAGTCTACTCCGCCATTCAATCATGTCAGGTCTATCTTCCCCCCCTAACCCCATTCTCCTGCCTTCTCCCCATCGCCCGTACTAAGCTTTCAAGAGAGAGCTAGATAGGGCTCTTAAAAATAGCGGAGTCGGGGGATATGGGGAGAAGGCAGGAACGGAGCACTGATTGGGGATGATCAGCCATGATCACATTGAATGGCGGTGCTGGCTCGAAGGGTCGAATGGCCTACTCCTGCACTTATTGTCTATTGAATCTATGCCTTAAAAATATCCATTGACTTGGCCTCCACAGCTCTCTGTGGCGATGAATTGCACAGATTCACCGTCCTATGACTAAAGATATTCCTCCTCATCTCCTTTATATAAAGGTGTGTCCGTTAATACTGAGGCTGTGGCCTCGGGTCCCAGACTCTCACCCTTCTGAAGGAGGACCTTGTTGAAACTTGTCAAATAGGTCTGGATAGAGTGGGTGCGGAAAAGATGCTTCCACTCGAGGGAGAGTCTAGGACCAGAGGGCACAGCCTCAGAATAGAAGGGCACGAGAGAGAGTGGCAGAAGTACAGCCAGCTGCAGGAGAACAGTCATGGTCCCATGCAAGCAGTGACGCAGGTAAGTTAAGTAAGTAAATTGGCCAAGTATTCACATACAAGGTATTTGCTTTGGTGCTCCGCCCACAAGTAACATGACATGCAGTGACAGTTACGAATGACTCAGAAAACACTAAACATTAATAATAATAAGACATTAATGATAAAACAGCATTGATCAAGCACGTGAACCAACAAAATACCAGATCAAAGGGAGGCTACAGGTTTTTGGCTGTTGAGTAGAGCAACTACTTGTGGATAAAAACTGTTTTTATGTCTGGCTGTGGCAGCTTTGACAATCCGGAGTCGCCTTCCAGAGGGAAGTGATTCAAAGAGTTTGCGGCCAGGGTGAGAGGGGGTCAGAGATGATCTTGCCCGCTCGCTTCCTGGCCCTTGCAGGGTGGTGAAGGACCAGGGCATCGATTTGAAACATAATGTCAGAGCTCAACAAGACAACGGGAGACCACATTTGGGGATACTCAGTCATCTTGGGCACCCTGCTACAGGAAGAATGTCCTTACACTGGGAAGAGTGTGTGGGAATTTTATTGGGTTAGATTAAAAGGAGAGGCTGGATAGATTATATAACGTTCCTCGAGTTTCAGAAGCTGTGGGGTGACCATAGAAGTTTAGAACGTGAGGAGAGGCATAGACAAGGCAACAGCATATTCCCCAGGCTAGAGGGAGAGCTTTAAGATGCAACACTTCTGGGGATATGGGGAGGAAGCAGGAACAGGGTACTGATTTTGGATGATCAGCCATGATCATATTGAATATCTAAAGTAAATATATCTAAACTAATAGGAAAGGTTTATACCGAAGATAGGCACAAAATGCTGGAGTAACTCAGCGGGACAGGCAATGTCTCTGGAGAGAAGGAATGGGTGATGTTTCGGGTCGAGACCCTTCTTCAGTCCCGATTTGAAACGTCACTCATTCCTTCTATCCGGAGATGCTACCTGTCTCGCTGAGTTACACCAGCATTTTATAGACAATAGACAATAGGTGCAGGAGTAGGCCATTCGGCCCTTCGAGCCAGCACCGCCATTCAATGTGATCATGGCTGATCATCCCCAATCAGTACCCCGTTCCTGCCTTCTCCCCATATCGCCTGACTCCGCTATTTTTAAGAACCGTATCTAGCTCTCTCTTGAAAGCATCCAGAGAACCGGCCTCCACCGCCCTCTGAGGCAGAGAATTCCACAGACTCACCACTCTCTGTGAGAAAAAGTGTTTCCTCGTCTCCGTTCTAAATGGCTTACTCCTTATTCTTAAACTGTGGCCCCTGGTTCTGGACTCCCCCCCCAACATCGGGAACATGTTTCCTGCCTCTAGCGTGTCCAATTTTGTGTCTGTCTTTGGTGTAAACAGCACCTGCAGTTCCTTCCTACACAGGAAAGGTTGAAATAGAGGCCGGGCACACGGGACATAGCTCGGTTGGGGAACTTGGTCAGCATGGACAGATTGGGCCGAAGGGCCTCATTCTGTGCCGTAAGCTCTGCAAGTCTCTGATAAAAGTCTTCGAGTTCCAAAATTGGTCGAACGAGGTGGTACACAAGGGTACACAAAAGGCTGGAGAAACTCAGCGGGTGCAGCAGCATCTAAGGAGCGAAGGAGATAGGCGACGTTTCGGGTCGAGACCCTTCTTCAGACTGGTCAGGGATCAGGGAAACGAGAGATATAGACGGTGATGTGGAGAGATAAAGCCACCGGGAGGTCAGGTTGGTTATTGCGGACCGAGCGGAGGTGTTCGGCGAAACGATCGCCAAGCCTCTGCTTGGTCTCACCGATATAGATCAGCTGGCATCTGGAGCAGCGGATGCAGTAAATGAGGTTGGAGGAGGTGCAGGTGAACCTCTGTCGGACTTCGAAGGACTGTTTGGGTCCCTGAAAGGAGTGGATGGGGGAGGTGAAGGGACAAGTGTAGCATCTCTTGCGGTTGCAAGGGAAAGTGCCCGGGGCAGGGGCCTTCGCTCCTTAGATGCTGCTGCACCCGCTGAGTTTCTCCAGCACTTTTGTCTACCTAAGAAATGAAGGACGATGGCTTTAGATGAAGAAGGAATAACAGTGAAATGGCCAAATGTATCAAATTGCCGAAGAGAGACACAAAAAGCTGGAGTAACTCAGCGGGACAGGCAGCATCTCCGGAGAGAAGGAATGGGTGACGTTTCGGGTCGAGACCCTTCTTCGGACTGAGAGGCGGGGGAGAGGGAGACGAGAGATATAGGCGGCGATGTCGAGAGAGATGTGCAAGCAACCTCGACACTGTAGTTCTCATTCCAGAGATGGTTCGGAGTCTGTCGGGCATGAAACAGCCCAGCAAGGCTGTGCCAGTCGACGGACACGCCCCAGTTGCTGCTCCTTCTCGGAGAGCGAGGAAGTGGCGGTTGCCGTGGTGACAGAACACTGACGCGGTTTTTCAGCAAACATGTTGAAGTTCAGCGTGTGTTTGCTGAGCAAAGAGGCAGGGAGCAGAAACTATCAGCCAGCGAGACGCCACTCCCACAGCCCGCTATTTGGCTTCATTGGACAAATCCAGCCTCGCTAACTCCCTTAAGGGCCCGTCCTACTTACGCGATTTATTTCAGCCGCTTGCCGGCGCCCGTCACAGCCGCCAGCGGATTCGCCGAAAATTTCCAACGTGTTGAAAATCCAGCGGCGACCAGAAAAACAAAGGTGCGACTCTTTGGGCGACTGCTCACCACCGCGATGTGGACTCGGTGGGCAGCTTCCACGCTGTGTCTCCGAACTAAACTAAACCAAGGAGCAGTCAGAATGCTGGGACCCCCGACCGGCAACGCCAGGGACGTGATCACCACATGGGTTGCCACATCGGCTAGAGGCAGCAGGTCATCATCATTCCTTTATCAAGCACAACTGCAGATAGGCAGTACGTGCCTGCCTTGTCAGTGACGTCTATATCCTGGCAAGGAATATATATATATATTTTTTTTTGAAGGTCTCTAAAGGCCAATTCAACAGAGGAACTGATAAAGGGCCGGTCCCACTTGCCGATGGTTTCGGCGACTGCCGGCATCATTGACTGACGTATCGGGTCACCGAAACATTCGCGGCGTGACGCGGCGTATTGACGCGCGCTGTTTTTTCAAGCGTCGCAACATTTTTTTTTGTCACCGCTGGATTTTGAAATGTTCAAAAATATTTTGGCCACACTGATATGGCGCCGGCACTCGCCGAGAAAAGCAGTCACCGGGTGGGACGGGCCCGTGAGCGGCCTATTAATGTTCACGTTAAAGTTTCAATCCAACAGCCACAAAGCCCAAACCATCATTCCCAGTGCGATGCTGACACACTGCCACACTGATGAAGACATATCCAGTACAAGCCCATCTTAGCATCACATGCGGATGCAAAATATCCCATAGAATTAGTTATTTTTAAAATCTTTTGGTGTTCTGGTAAATAGAACATCGAACAGTACAGCACCAGAACAGGGGCTTGCTCAACGTGATGTTATGATCAACTTTATCTGCCTGCCCACAATCCATATCCTTCCATTCCCTGCATATCCAAAGGTGTATTTTGGGCCGCACAGTGGCGTAGCGGTAGAGTTGCTGCCTGACAGCGCCAGAGGCCCGGGTTCGATCCTGACCACGGTTGCTGTCTGCCCGTACGGAGTTTGTACGCTTCCCCCCTGTGAGTTTTCTCGGAGGACTCCGGTTTCCTCCCACATTCCAAAGACGTTCAGGTTCGTAGGTTAATTGGCTTGGTCCAAGTGTAAGCTGGCCCTAGTATAGAAGTGTTGAAGTGCAGGGATCGCTGGTCGGCACGGACTCGGAGGGCCGAAGGGCCTGTTTCCGCGCTGTATCTCTAAACTAATCCAAACTTGCCCCTTTGAACATCTCCTTTAAACATTGCCCCTCTCATCTTAAACCCACACCCTTGAGCATTCGATTTTGCCACTCCGGGAAAAAGATTCTGACCATCTACTCCATGCACGCCTCTAATAGTTTTATATACATCTTAGCAGGTCCCCACCCCCCCGAGACAGTCGGCAATGCAAACCTCTCCCCGTGGCTAATCCCCCCCCCCCCCCCCCCAATCCCGGCATCATAGAAACATAGACAATAGGTGCAGGAGGATGCCATTCGGCCCTTTGAGCCAGCACTGCCATTCATTGTGATCATGGCTGATCGTCCCCAATCAATAACCCGTGCCTGCCTTCTCCCCATATCCCTTGACTCCACTAGTCCCTAGACTCTATCCAACTCTCTCTAAAATCCATCCAGTGACTTGGCCTCCACTGCCCTCTGTGGCAGGTAATTCTCACCTCAGTCTTAAATGACCTCCCCTTTATTCTAAGACTGTGGCCCCTGGTTCTGGACTCGCCCAACATTGGGACCATTTTTCCTGCATCTAGCTTGTCCGGTCCTTTTATAATTTTATATGTTTCTATAAGATCCCCCCCTCATCATCATTCTGGTAAACCTCTGCTCCACCTTTTCCAAAGCCGCGGTCCATTGAACAAACTGAAATTAATCTGGATATTATCTTGTTGATGTATGTGTGGGAGCGTTCCGTGTAACAAAGGCGCCCGCCACCTTCTCTCCGACATTATAGCTGTGACGACCATTTGGAAAGACACTTGGACGGTTGCACGATGCTTTTTGACATGGCGAGATCAAGGAAGGTGCTATGTTACAGACAGCCATCCGTCCCTGACCTGATTTTAACATAGAAAATTGGTGCAGGAGTAGGCCATTCGGCCCTTCGAGCCTGCACCACCATTCAATATGATCATGGCTGATCATCCAACTCAGTATCCTGTACCTGCCTTCTCTCCATACCCCCTGATCCCTTTAGCCACAAGGGCCACATCTAACTCCCTCTTAAATATAGCCAATGAACTGGCCTCAACTACCTTCTGTGGCAGAGAATTCCACAGATTCACCACTCTCTGTGGGTGAAAAAAAAAAAAATTCTCATCTCGGTCCTAAAAGACTTCCCCCTTATCCTTAAACTGTGACCCCTTGTTCTGGACTTCCCCAACATCGGGAACAATCTTCCTGCATCTAGCTTGTCCAACCCCTTAAGAATTTTGTACGTTTCTATAAGATCCCCCCTCAATCTTCTAAATTCCAGCGAGTACAAGCCGAGCCTATCCAGTCTTTCTTCATATGGAAGTCCTGCCATCCCAGGAAACAGTCCGGTGAACCTTCTCCGTACTCCCTCTATGGCAAGAATGTCTTTCCTCAGATTAGGAGACCAAAACTGTACGCAATACTCCAGGTGTGGCCTCACCAAGGCCCTGTACACGCGCGGTGTAGCGCACACACACAGTCGGCCCTCTCCCCTCCACCCAGCGGACAGAATCTCAGCAACAAGCTCAATTAGAGGTTTGGTGTCAGATGCGCGAGGAGTGCGTGAAGACCTGCCGTCAGACACGGTCCCCCGGCACCGCTCATTCAGCATCCAGCGTCAACACTTCAACAAATAACTACCTCCAACCATTTCCTGTTTTGACTCATTATTATCCACTTCCTGTTAAGCTGTGAAGTCAAAAGACTCAGTTGAGTCACGACCCGAAAGTCTGAGAGAGACCCACGCACACGCACGCACGCACACACACAAAAAGCTGGAGCAGCTCAGCGCGGGCGGGACAGGCAGCGTCTCTGGGGAGAAGGAATGGGTGACGTTGCGGGTCGAGACTCTTCTTCAGAGACTCTGGTTACTTGGCTGAGAAACCCCTGTCCTTAAATAGCCCAGAGGGTCGATAGCCGGCACCCAACCTGTTGCATTCAGACAGATCTATTCCATGAACCCTGCTGTACATCAAGTTGAAGCCCAGTCTGGAGAAGGGTCTCGACCCGAAACGTCGCCCATTCCTTCTCTCCAGAGATGCTGCCTGTCCCGCTGAGTTACTCCAGCTTTTTTGTGTCCATCTTCCGTTTAAACCAGCATCTGTAGAACCTTCCTGCACAAGTCGAAGCCCTGCTCTGTTCGTGCCAAAACAGACATCTGGTTTGATGCCTTGTGGGCCCAAGAGAGCGCGAGAGAGAGAGAGAGAGAGAGAGAGAGAGAGAGAGAGAGAGAGAGAGAGAGAGAGAGAGAGCAACTGAATGATGCCGAGGGCTTTGTCACTAGGATGTGGGTGGGATTAAAGACTCTCCCTTTCATAGTTCGTAGGTTGTTGGAGCAGAATTATTCCACCATTCAGTCACGGCTGATCTTTGTGGGGGAGGACCACAGTCTAGGGTCCCTCCGCAGCTGGGCATGGGGGGGCTGGGTGTGGTGGAGATGTTCCTCAAAATAGGTGCAGGAGTAGGCCACTCATCCCTTCGAGCCAGCACCACCATTCAAATATGATCATGGCTGATCATCCAAAATCAGTACCCCGTTCCTGCTTTTTTCCCCCCCCCATATCCCTTGAATCCGATAGCCACAAGAGCTAAATCCAACTCAACCAAACACTAGAATATGTGATTAAAGAAGGAACTGCAGATGCTGGAGAATTGAGGGTTACACAAAAAGCTGGAGAAACTCTGCGGGTGCAGCAGCATCTAAGGAGGGAAGGAGATAGGCGACCCGAAACGTCGCCTATCTCCTTCGCTCGAAGGGTCTCGACCCGAAACGTCGCCTATCTCCTTCCCTCCTTAGATGCTGCTGCACCCGCTGAGTTTCTCCAGCTTTTTGTGTAACCCTAGAATATGTGAAGCTGGAGCAACTCAGCGGGACAGGCAGCATCTCTGGAGAGAAGGAAATTGTGACGTTTCGGGTCGAGACCCCCTTCTTCAGACGGGTTAGGGGGAAGGGAAAATAGATATAGACGGTGATGCGGAGAGATACAGAACAGTGGATGAAAGGTGTGCAAAAAAGTTACAATGATAAAGGATACAGGCCATTGTAAGCTGTTTGTCGGGTGAAAATGAGACTTGGGTGGGGGAGGGATGGAGAGAGAGGAAATGCCGGGGCTACCTGAAGTGAGAGAATTCAAATATTCATACCACTGTAAGCTGCCCAAGCAAAATACGAGATGCAGTTCCTCCAATTTGCGTTTAGCCTCAGCTCTGACAACGGAGGAGACCGAGGACAGAAAGGTCTGTGTGGGAATGGGGAGGGGAATTAAAGTGTCCGGCAACTGCGAGATCAACCGGAGGGTAATTGGAATATTGTTTAAGAAGGAACTGCAGATGCTGGAAAATCGAAGGCAGACAAAAGTGCTGGAGAAACTCAGCGGGTGCAGCAGTATCTGTGGAGCGAAGGAAATAGGCAACGTTTCGGGCCGAAACCCGAAGGGTTTCGTCCCGAAACGTTGCCTATTTCCTTCCCAAGGGTTTCGGCCCGAAAAGTTGCCTATTTCCTTCGCTCCATAGACGCTGCTGCGCCCGCTGAGTTTCTCCAGCATTTTTGTCTACCAGGTACTTAGAATAGGTGCCCTCAGTGAGATCCCAGCAAGCAGCAAGGATATGAAAATCAATGTATCGCTGGGGCAAAAGCCATCGGCTTTGCCAAGCACAGGGAAACGAGTAATCAGGAACGTGGGTTCAAATAGTTCAGGGTGACCCGAAGGTACAGTGTGTAAAGCGGAAGACAGAGCTTACTTTAGTTTGGGGAAACAGCGCCGAAACAGGCCCTTGCGCCCACCGAGACTGCGCAAAGCAGCGGTCAAACCAGGGGCGGGAGATTGCAACCTTCACGTGGTCCGCCCTGTTTCGACGAATGCAATCGACCCGGCGTGCACGATCAAATAAGATCAAATAGAACAAGTTGTCCCACAACTTTAGGCTGTGCACGGCATACGCAAGAGGAAGGGACGCTAACACTGGCACTATCCTACACACCCCAGGGACAATTTACCATTTTTAAACTGAAGCCAATTAACCTGCAAACCTGCACGTCTTTGGAAAGTGGGAGGGAACCGGAGCACCCGGAGAAAATCCACGCAGGTCACGGGGAGAACGTGCAAACTCCGTACAGACAGCACCTGTAGTCAGGATCGAACCCCGGGGAGCTCTGGCGCTGTGAGGCAGCGACTCCACCGCTGCGCCACCGTGCCGCACGCTAAACCTGCTTGGAAATTATTGGAACAATCAAATCTAAAAGGCAACAGGCAGGCACGGCCTTCAATGCATGGCTGATGGATGCAAGGGCGGACGGAAGTGATGTCGCTGTAGCCTGTCCCCAAAAACCAGAGACATCCTCATTACAGACCCAGCTGGGAAATGCACCAACTCAGTCTCATCGAGCAATGGGCATCAGCATGCAATTCCCGCTCAGATAGGACACATGCTGTTTTATTCCTAAATTAAAACTCCCCTGCATGCGTGCTAGTATTTGAACTTCAGCTATTTAAATATTAGTTTAAGCCTCCGGGTGACTAATTCGGTAAGGAGACCAATCTGATATTGCCCCAACCCTCTTACCAAGTACTTTCTGCAACAATCCATTGGATGTACTGTGCGCACACACGCACTGCCAACCCCTCTCCTACACAACTATTTCTTTCAGCCTTGCTTATACCACAAGCAATTATCCGCTTCTGTATTTAAAGTTGTCGTAGACCTTTTACTTCCACCTCCTTCCCCGTCAGCTCATTGTAATTTACATTTCGTACTTTGCTGGCTTTACCTTGCACTAAACGTTATTCCCTTATCATGCATCTGTACACTGCGAATAGCCCGAGTGAGATCATGTATAGTCTTTCCGCTGGTGGACAAAAGTGCTGGAGAAACTCAGCGGGTGCGGCAGCATCTATGGAGCGAAGGAAATAGGCAACGTTTCGGGCCGAGACCCTTCTTCAGACAGCGAAGGAAATGGGCAACGTTTCGGGCCAAGACCCTTTTCTTTCCACCGGCTGGTTAGCGCGCAACAAAAGCTTTTCACTGTACCTCGGTACACGTGGCAATGAACTACACTGGACTTCGCCCTCGAAAAACATTCTGGGCACCTTCCTGGCGTTTAGTTTACTAATCACCTTGAACCTTAAAGCTTCTGGTAACGGATCCTTTTGCCAGCAAGAACAGACTCTCAGGTGGACAAAAGTGCTGGATAAAACTCAGCGGGTGCGGCAGCATCTATGGTGAGGAGGAAATAGGCAACGTTTCGGGTCGAGACCCTTCTTCAGACAGCAAAGGAAATAGGCAACGTTTTGGGCTGAAACCCTTGGGAAGGAAATAGGCAATGTTTCGGGCCGAAACCCAAAGGGTTTCGGCCCGAAACGTTGCCTATTTCCTTCGCTCCACAGATGCTGCTGCACCCACTGAGTTTCTCCAGCACTTTTGTCTACCTTCGATTTTCAGACTCTCAGAACAGACTCTCCTTATTTACGGTGTGGAAAAATCCCTCTGAAATATATTACCTCTCGGTCAAATCCTCTGCTACAAAGGGATCGATCCTAGTTTTGTTGAAAAAGTGTCTCCACCTAACGGAAGTCCCTCAATGCCGGCCGGCCGGTTACCAGGTCGGGAGGACATTTCTCCAGGGGTGCAAGGACTGCAAGTTTTATACAATGACATTCGCATTTTAAAAAAAAAGCTCAGTTTAAACTCGGTGGAGAGAGCTGGGAGTGAGCGCGTGCTTTCTCCCCTCTCCAATCCGCGGTCCCCGTCCGCCTCTCCCCTCCCTGCCAGAGGGAGAAGAAGGAGGGGGAAAAAAAAAAACACTAATCAGGAGGGCGAAAAGGAAATAAGCAATTTTCATTCCCAGTCAGAGTGGGAGAGAGCGGGCCGAGGAGGATGATTAGTCAGAGCGCACACATGGAGAGTTAGCATGTTCTGGGGGTTAAAGGTGAATGTTTCGCGATCCCCTCCCCCAAGGAATGCTGCGAATGGAGCCAAGTGGAGCAAGCAGCAAGAGTAAGTTCACATTTCGCAATCCATCAGGAATCCACAGACAGCGACTCGTTAAAGAGACAGTCCCGTCACTTGGCGCGGGCAAGGAGGGAAAACTCAACGCGGGTTTTCCTCGGTGGGAGACAGCGGATTAAGATAAGGGCCACAAGTTCCAAGGCAAGGTCATTGGATCCTGAAATCCATTCCTTTTGTTGACGGGGAAAGAAAGCTAACGATCCCTTCAGGTTTCCTAGATGTTTTGGAAAATCTCCAGAAAGAGAAAAAACTGACATTCCTTCTGCTTTTGTTTAAGAAGGAACTGCAGATGCTGGAAAAATCAAAAGTAGACAGAAAATGCTGGAGAAACTCAGCGGGTGAGGCAGCATCTATGGAGAAAAGGAATAGGTGACTTAGGGGGCTCGACCCGAAACCTCGGGCCTACTCCTTTTCTCCACAGATGCTGCCTCACCCGCTGAGTTTCTCCAGCTTTTTGTGTAACCCATGAGCTACAAAGTGACTACAGCGGATACCCTTCAAGAGTTTAACATAGTTTAGAGATATAGCGAGTATCCGCGCCGACCAGCGATCACCCCGTACACTAGCATAATCCTACACACTAGGGACAATTTACACATTTTAACCAAAGTAAAATTAACCTGCAAACAATAGACAATAGGTGCAGGAGTAGGCCATTCGGCCCTTCGAGCCAGCACCGCCATTCAATGTGATCATGGCTGATCATCCCCAATCAGTGTTAAAGAAGGAACTGCAGATGCTGGAAAATCGAGGGTACACAAAATGCTGGAGAAACTCAGCGGGTGCAGCAGCATCTATGGAGCGAAGGAGATAGGCAACGTTTCGGGCCGAAACGTTGCCTATCTCCTTCGCTCCATAGATGCTGCTGCACCCGCTGAGTTTCTCCAGCATTTTGTGCATCCCCAATCAGTACCCCGTTCCTGCCTTCTCCCCAAATCCCCTGACTCCGCTATCTTTAAGAGCCCTATCTAGCTCTCTCTTGAAAGCATCCAGGGAACCTGCCTCCACCGCCCTCTGAGGCAGAGAATTCCACAGACTCACCACTCTCTGTGAGAAAAAGTGTTTCCACGTCTCCGTTCTCAATGGCTTACCACTTATTATTAAACTGTGGCCCCTGGTTCTGGACTCCCCCAACATCGGGAACATGTTTCCTGCTTCCAAACCCTTAACAATCTTATATGTTTCAATAAGACCTGTACGTCTGTGGAGTGTCGGAGGAAACCGTAGTTCCCGGAGAAAATGGCTATCACGGGGTGAGCGTACAATATCAGTCCAGATAACGCCCGTAGTCAGGATGAAACCCGGATCTCCACCGCTGCACCACCGTGCCACCTGTACTTTGACAGGGAAAGTGGACACCTCATAGGCAGGAGACTAAATCATAAAGTCTGCTTCTGCTGCGTGGGAGTATGCGTGCTTCACCCATACCGATGGTGGTCTACCCCTGAGTGTACTGAACCCTGGTCATGTTTGGACAGCAGATGCTGCTTTACACCCAAAAATAGACACTAAATGCTGGCAGTGACTCTGCGGGTCAGGCAGCATCTCTGGAGAAGAGGAATGGGCGACGTCTGAGGAAAGGTCTCGACCCGAAACATCACCTGTTCCTTCTCCCCACTCATACGTGGTTGGACAGGTAGAGCATTTAAAAATTGTTTTGGGTATTTTTGTAAGATGTGAGAAAGGGCTGAGAAGAGGGGGGGGGGGGGGGGTGAGGGGGAACTCCAGCGAGCGAGCCTGCAGCAGCGAGAGGAGACCATGCGTGGGTGTGGGGAGTGCGTGGAGTCAAAGCCCTTCATTAAATAAATTCTGCAGCCATACAGCCTGACGGTTCCAAAAACAGACTGGAGGAACTCAGCGGGTGCAGCAGCAGCTATGGAGCGAGGGAAATAGGCGGCGTTTCGTGCCAAAACCCTTCTTCAGACTGTTGTAGTGTGGGGGGGGGGGGGGGGGGGGGGGGGCATGGAGAAGAAAGGAAGAGGAGGAGCCAGAGGGCTGAGGGAGAGCTGAGAAGGGGAGGAGACAGCAAGGGCTACCGGAAATTGGAGAAGTCAATGTTTATGCCACTAGGGTGCAGACTGCCCAAGCGGAATATGAGGTGCTGCTCCTCCAATTTCCGGTGGTGCTCACTCTGGCCGTGGAGGAGGCCCAGGACAGAGAGGTCGGATTCAGAATGGGAGGGTGAGTTGAAGTGCTGAGCCACCGGGAGATCAGGTTGGTTATTGCGGACCGAGCGGAGGTGTTCGGCGAAACGATCGCCAAACCTACGCTTGGTCTCACCGATGTAGATCAGCTGGCATCTAGAGCAGCGGATGCAATAGAAGAGGCTGGAGGAGGTGCAGGTGAACCTCTGTCGCACCTCAAACGACTGCTTGGGTCCTTGAATGGAGTCGGGGGGGGGGGGGGGGGGTTGGGTAAAGCGACAAGTGTCGCACCTCTTGCGGTTGCAAGGGAAAGTGCCTGGGGAGGAGGAGGCGGTGCGGGTGGGAAGGGAAGAATTGACCAGGGAGTTACGGAGGGAGCGTTTTTTGCGGAAAGGGGGAAAGTTGAATGGAGATGTGCGGGGCAAGTGTTTTTTTTACAGAGAGTAGTGGGGGCCAGGAACACATTGCCAGGGGTGGTGGTGGAGGCAGAGACTATAGTGGCCTTTCAGTGACTTTCAGAGAGGCACGTGGAATTGCAGGGAATAGAGGGATCTGGATCATGTACAGGCAGCTGAGATCAGTGTAACCGGGCATCACGTGTGGGAAGGAACGGCAGACGCTGGTTGGACTGAAGATGGACACAAACAGCTGGATTATCTCAGCGGGTCAGACAGCATCTCTGGGGAAAAGCAATAGTCGACCACAGAAAGACCCTTCGGCCCTCCGTGTTCGTGCCCATCCCCATACACTAGGCACTATCCTACACACTAGGGACAATTTACAATCTTCACCTGCAAACCTGCACGTCTTTGGCGGGGGGGGGGGGGGGGGGGGAACCGGGGAAAACCCACGCAGTCACGGGGAGAACGTACAAACATCCCCGCATTCAAGATCGAACCCGTGTCTCCAGCGCTGTAAGGCAGCAACTCTACCGCTTAGTCCGCAGAAGGACCTCAAGCCGAAACGTCACCCGTTCCATCTCACCAGAGTTGCTGCCTCAGCTGTCCCGCTGAGTTACTGCAGCGTTTTACGCCTATCTCCGGTGTAAACCAGCGTCTGCAGTTCCTCCCTAAACAAACTGTACTGCTGCCCACCCACCCCCCCCCCCCGTGCCACCGTAACCTAGCCCAGTGACAACCTGCTTACACAGACAGAGACCAGCTGATATGCTGCGATCACAGAGCGAGAGGCCGTTCGGCCCCTCACCCCCGTGCCGACGCTGTCCAAAAGCAATTAGTCCCAATGACATGCAAAATTTCCCTTTAAATATTCACCCAACAAGTTTTCAAGTAATTACATTAGGTTCCACTTACCTTTCAGGGAAGGCATTCAATATCTTAAATATATATTTTTTGCCATTTGTTTGTCTCCTTTTTGTTTCTTTGGCGAGCAACAAGTCCGTGTCCTCTGGTTACTAACCCTCGTGCCAGTGGAAACTTTTTCTTATTTTTCTTTACTCCCAACAAAACTGCTCAATGTTAAATGGGTCTATTAATGAAGGCAGGAGCTGCCAACAGCCTTTAACAAGAACACTGGTGTTTTAAAACACACAACTTCAACCAGCTTGTACCGTTGCCGTGATTCCATGCAAACCTCAAAAGCTGAGTGACTTTATCCAATGGACAATAGACAATAGGTGCAGGAGTAGGCCATTCGGCCCTTCGAGCCTGCACCGCCATTCAATGTGATCATGGCTGATCATCCCCAATCAGTACCCCGTTCCTGCCTTCTCCCCATATCCCCTGACTCCGCTATTTTTAAGAGCCCTATCTAGCTCTCTCTTGAAAGTATCCAGAGAATCTGCCTCCACCGCCCTCAGAGGCAGAGAATTCCACAGACTCACCACTCTCTGTGAGAAAAAGTGTTTCCTCGTCTCCATTCTAAATGGCTTACTCCTTATTCTTAAACTGTGGCCCCTGGTTCTGGACTCCCCCAACATCGGGAACATGTTTCCTGCCTCTAGCGTGTCCAAGCCATTAACAATCCAGAGATTGTTTGAACCAAGTAACCCAGACATGCTCTGGACAGTCGACACAAAACGCTGGAGTAACTCAGTGGGTCAGGCAGCATCCCTGGAGGAACAGAATAGGCGACGTTTCAAAGTCAGGACTTCTCGAGTGTGAAGAGGGGTTCCGACCTGGAATGTCACCTATTTCTTTTCCTCCAGAGATGCGGCCTGACCCACTGAGTTACTCCAGCATTTTTTTAGTCTAAACCACCATCCGCAGTTGCATCCTACACAAACTAGATTGTTTTGGATAGGAAAGTGGTTCCAAACCTTGGGTTGGAAAGGTTTAGAGGAATACGGGTCAAATGGCGGGCATGTGGGACCCGTGTAGACAGGGCATCTTGGCCGGCATGGGCAAGTTGGGCCGAAGGGCCCGTTTCCATGCTGTATGACTCGAACTCCCAGACTCACTACTTCAAGACTTTGTTCAGATCTCACCACAAAAGACCACTCCTCTGCACTGCCACCACCCCTCTCTGCAGCTCTTGCTTGAAAAACAATTTTTGAAATCTTGTCCTCATATTTTACCCAGACCGGCTGTCATCCACAAATCATCCCATCTACGACTATATACCACTGCTACCTCCATAAAATGTTTTGCCTCAAGTCATCTGCTGATGAAACTATAAGTCATGCTGTTATCCCCAGTTCCAATGTTCTCATTGCTGGCCTTCCATCTCCCACCTAGTGCCAAATTAACTCATCAAACAGGCCAGTCCACATATCGGAAAGTCACACAAAGTCCTGCGCGCTCATTAGGCTTGCGATTGGTTAGCATCTGTGCCACATCCCAACACAAAACATTTCCTCCTTGCTTTCAAGTTTATACACGTCCTTGCCCTCTCACAGGTTCACAAGTCATAGGGGTAGAATTAGGCCATTCTGCCCATCTACTCCACCATCCAATCATGACCGATCTCTGCCTCCTTATCCCATTTTCCTGCCTTCTCCCTATAACCCTCGACACCCGCTCTAATCAAGAATTTGTCCAAATCTGCCTTAAAAATATCCACTGAATTGGCCTCCACAGCCCTCTGTGGCAATGTTCCACAGATAAACTACCCGCTGGCTAAAGAGGTTCCTCCTCACGTCCTTTCCAATAGAGCGGCCTTTAATTCTGAGGCTGTGACTGGTCCTAGACTCTCCCACCAGTGGAAACAGTCTGAGGAAGGGTCTCGACCTGAAACGTCACCTATTCCTTCGCTCCATAGATGCTGCCTCACCCGCTGAGTTTCCCCAGCATTTTTGTCTTCCTCGAGTTCTTGCATATCCTTGCTTTTAATCACTGGTTCTACTAGCTGTGCTTTGAGCAGCCCAGGCCTTGAGCTTGGGAATTCCACCCAAATTGTCTCCATCTAGTCTTTAACAATATAAACTTATCCCCATTCTTAAGCTTTCAGGCACTTGTCTCGATGTCTTCTTAAGTGGCTCAGCATGAAAATGTATCGGTCGACATTCCAATTTTACAAACAGTGCTTGGTAAACCAAGATGCAGTTATAGAAATTAGTTATCAATTTATAGAAACGTATAAAATTACAAAAGGACTGGGCAAGCTCGATGCAGGAAAAATGTTCCCAATGTTGGGGGAGTCCAGAACCAGGGGACACAGTCTTAGAATAAAGGGGAGGCCATTTAAAACTGAGATGAGAAAAAAAAAACCTTTCCACCCAGAGAGTTGTGAATCTGTGGAATTCTCTGCCACAGAAGGCAGTGGAGGCCAATTCACTGGATGAATTTTGAAAGAGAATTAGACTTTTTTGGCGACTGCTGGCGTCATATCAGTGCCGCGAAACGATTTTGAACATTTCAAAATCCAGCGGCGACAAAAAAAAAACCGTTGCGACGCTCGAAAAAACACCGCAAATGTTTCGGTGACCCGATACGTCAGTCAATGCTGCCGGCAGTCGCTGGGAAAAATCGGCAAGTGGGACAGCCCCCTAATACAATCAGCCCGACGTGCACAAACAACTGGATGTCGTTTTTTGGTCTAGGCTGTGCACGCCATACGCGAGAAGGAGAAGGAGAAGGAGGAAGAAAGGGAACTTGGAATTCAGGACAGAGAAATAGCGAGATTGAAGACAGATTGAAAGACAAGAAATGATATTGTGGGCCCTGTGGTTGAAGAGGGGGAGGGGTGGACAACATGGGATGAGTATGGGTGAGGGGGCAAGGTGGAGAAAGAGAGAGGTTGAGGGCTAGAAACATAGACAATAGGTGCAGGAGGAGGCCATTCGGCCCATCGAGCCAGCACCGCCATTCACTGTGATCATGGCTGATCGTCCGCTATCAATAACCCGTGCCTGCCTTCTCCCCATATCCCTTGACTCCACTAGCCCCTGGAGCTCTAACTAACTCTCTCTTAAATCCATCCAGTGACTTGGCCTCCACTGCCCTTTGTGGCAGGGAATTCCACAAATTCACAACTCTCTGGGATGGAGTAAAGAGTTAGTTGGGGGTGGGGGTGGGGGGACCCCAGGGGTGGGGTTGGAGGGAGACCATGCTGAGAGTGGGCTGAGGGAGAGGGAATGAGTTACAATGTGTTGGAGGAGAGATTACATGCAGGGTACATGCTATGTACATGCCCATGGTACGTGTGCACGGCCACTGCAGTTGTACAGAGCCCTAGTGAGACCACACCTGGACTATTGTGTGCAGTTTTGGCTCCCTAATTTGAGGAAGGACATTCTTGCTATTGAGGGAGTGCAGCGTAGGTTTACAAGGTTAATTCCCGGGATGGCGGGACTGTCATATGCTGAGAGAATGGAGCAGCTGGGCTTGTACACTCTGGAGTTTAGAAGGATGAGAGGGGATCTCATTGAAACATATAAGATTGTTAAGGGTTTGGACACGCTAGAGGCAGGAAACATGTTCCCGATGTTGGGGGAGTCCACAACCGGGGGCCACTGTTTAAGAATAAGGAGTAAGCCATTTAGAACGGAGACGAGGAAACACTTTTTCTCACAGAGAGTGGTGAGTCTGTGGAATTCTCTGCCTTAGGGCGTTGGAGGCAGGTTCTCTGGATGCTTTCAAGACAGAGTTGGATAGGGCTCTTAATAATAGCGGAGTCAAGGGATATGGGGAGAAGGCAGGAACGGGGTACTGATTGGGGATGATCAGCCATGATCACATTGAATGGCGGTGCTGGCTCGAAGGACCAAATGGCCTCCTCCTGCACCTATTGTCTTTTGCCACAAGCTCTCTACATGCACAGGAAGTTTGGGGTCAAGGAAAGACAGTTCGTGGCCCCGTTTCCACCACCCCGCACAAGACTCGACAAGACAGACACCATTGTGTGCAGATGTGGAGAAGAGTGCTCAGCTCTGGCTGAACAACTTCTAATCTTGTGTGTGGACTCGATATGAAGACAGGAAGGTTTGGGTTCGTGCGGGCATGTGAGCTAGCATTGCCCCAGTCAGTGCTCAGGAGATGACACACTATGTGGACTCCCACAGAAACCAGGGCTGCTCGGTGCGAAAGGAAGAACTGAAACCAAGGACTTGTAAAGCATCAGCCAGCAAAAAACCTCCGCAGAAAACCGGACTTGAGTAGAAAGTCAGAGCAGTTGCTGCAGCATTGTACCAGTGGGCTTCCTGACCTTCCTCGTTGTCCCTGTAGTCCCAACAGTTCAGCTCGGGTCTGAGCAAAGGGTTAAGCTGCCTCTGCCTCTCTGCCTCTCTCAGACAGAGCGGGGCTGTGTTGGCAGGATGCCAGCTGCAGGAACAGCAGGTCCAAACAGCTAAAGCTGGCACACGGCAAAGGAAATTCCGTCCTGTTTCTTCTGGCAGAGCCGAGAGATTCCAGCTTTAGCAGCTCATAAAAAAATAACAAACACTCAGCCATCTGAACCCAGAGTGTAAACAGCCAGTAGTTGGGCTCCTGGAGAGAGCTACACGCAGTCCGTGGGCATCCTCATGGGGTGGGGTGGGGGGTGATGTACCTGCACACTCTCCCCTTCACTCAGCCGCATGCTCACTCTTGCACGCTCGTGCTTGTGAACGCCGTTGCACACTCGCTCGTGCTTGTGAGCGGCGTTGCAAACTCACTCGTGCTTGTGAATGGCGTTGCACACTCGCTCGTGCTTGTGAACGGCGTTGCACACTTGCCCGTGCTTGTGAACGGTGTTGCACACTCGCTCGTGCTTGTGAACGGTGCTGCACACTCGCTCGTACTTGTGAGCGGCGTTGCAAACTCACTCGTGCTTGTGAATGGCGTTGCACACTTGCCCGTGCTTGTGAACGGTGTTGCACACTTGCTTGTGCTTGTGAACGGTGTTGCACACTCGCTCGTGCTTGTGAACGGTGCTGCACACTCGCTCGTACTTGTGAACGGCGTTGCACACTCACTTGCGCTCGTGAACGGCGTTGCACTCACTCGTGCGCGGCGTTGCACACTCGCTCGTGCTTGTGAACGGCGTTGCACACTCACTTGCGCTCGTGAACGGCGTTGCACACTCGCTCGTACTTGTGAACGGCACTGCACACTCGCTCGTGCTTGTGAACGGCGTTGCACACTCGCTCGTGCTTGTGGGTGGCGTTGCACACTCGCTCGTACTTGTGAACGGCGCTGCACACTCGCTCGTGCTTGTGAACGGCGCTGCACACTCGCTCGTACTTGTGAACGGCGTTGCACACTCGCTCATGCTTGTGAACGGCGCTGCACACTCGCTCGTACTTGTGAACGGCGTTGCACACTCGCTCATGCTTGTGAACGGCGCTGCACACTCGCTCATGCTTGTGGGTGGCGTTGCACACTCGCTCGTACTTGTGAACGGCGCTGCACACTCGCTCGTGCTTGTGAACGGCGCTGCACACTCGCTCGTGCTTGTGAACGGCGCTGCACATTCGCTCGTACTTGTGAACGGCGTTGCACACTCGCTCGGGCGAGTGCTGGTGAACACCCACCCTGCCAACAGTCTATGTTGAGCATCAAGCGCAGACAGTTGGTACGTATTGGCGACCCGGGCAGCGTGGACTGGTATAGGTGGGACCGCACGGGGAAGTCGGGCCGAAGGGCCCCCGTTTCCCGATGACTCGATTACATCCCAAGCAACACCGCTGAGAAGCGGCATCTCGGGGGGATGGGGACATCCTGCGACCTCAACCTTGGTGGGAGTTAACCTCAGGAGGGGCAGTGAGAAACCGGACCCACGTCAATCAATCAATCTGGCAACTTTAAGGTGAAGGGGAAAAGATTTAATAGGAATCTGAGGGGTAACGTTTCCACACGGAGGGTGGTGGGTGTATGGAACAAGCTGCCAGAGGAGGTAGTTGAGGCTGGGACTATCCCAACGTTTAAGAAACCGTTTGACAGGTACATGGATAGCACAGGTTTGGAGGGATTTGGGTCAAACGCAGGCAGGTGGGACGTGCAGCTGGGACATATTGGCCGGTGCGGGTAAGTTGGGCCGAGGGGACTGTTTCCCACACTGTATCACTCTATGATTCTAGACCCCTGGACTGGCTATAGGAATCGGACCCTCAAAACTGTGATATTCATATAAAGACTCAATGAATTTGTTAACACTCTTTATGGAGAGAAACACCTCCTCGGTACGGCATGCATCGACTCCAGACCGATCGCTACACTGTTGATCCTACCGCCACTGTGGATAACTAACTTTGCCACCATTGGCCAAACAATACAACTGGGTGGGCAAAGCCCAACGGTGCACGATGTCTTCAGAAGATGGAGAAATCAGGAGGTAGCCGAGAAAAACTGAGAACTTAGTGAGTTTGGGGACTTTTTATTTCCCTCCTCCTCCACTACCTGGAATGTTAACACACACACACACACACACACACACACACACACACACACACACACACACACACACACACACACACACACACACACACACACACACACACACACACACACACACACACACACACACACACACACAACGACACTTTAGTTAAATACTAGTAAAACATTTATAGCCACTGAGGTGGCGTGTCACTATTTGCAACGGAGCGCCAATCCCCGCACAGGGTCCAGGACATTGGATATGAAGAGGAAACTGACAGCCAAGAGGAAGCACCTTCCTCTCCAATGGGGATAAGGCACGGGAGGTTAACCCTTGACCCGCCGAATGGTCAGCAGCTCGGCACACGTTAGGCTACGAGTGACCCTTACCCCAATTACACAATGCCTCTGTACAGTCACCCAGCAAACGGCCGTGGTCCAGAATCAACAGCGATTCTCTACTGTTCTAGCCAGGAGCTCTGACACACTGTAGAACAGTTATGAACAGTCGCAGTTCAGTTACACACGCAGCCCGCACCTTGAATAAACACCAACTCCATACAACACTGACATAAACACGGGCCTTTTCATCCCTTCAACCAGTTCAGCCGTTCAGTTATTAACGGGCGATATCTGTATCTTCTCATTTTCCCACCTTGGCATCCCAGCTCCTGCTCCTCTTGCCTCACAAAGGGTCTCGGGTCGAGACCCTTCTTCAGATTCATTCTTCGGGTTAACTGGCTTCAAAATTGTGTGTAGGATAATGTTAGTGTACGGGGAACACTGGTTGGCACGGACTTGGTGGGCCGAAGGGCCGGTTTCAGCGCTGTGTCTCTAAACTAAAGTCTTCCCAAGTCAAATCCTGCATTAAATTTGCATTTCACTGCTGCACCTCTCAACTAAACCTGTACGGCATTCCAGATCATCAAAACCCCTTGTATAAAAACTCAAATTCTCTGCCTCAGAGGGCGGTGGAGGCAGGTTCTCTGGATGCTTTCAAGAGAGAGCTAGATAGGGCTCTTAAAAATAGCGGAGTCAGGAGATATGGGGAGAAGGCAGGAACGGGGTACTGGTTGGGGATGATCAGCCATGATCACATTGAATGGCTCTAAGGGCCGAATGGCCTACTCCTGCACCTATTGTCTATAGCTATGTTGGAGTTTTGGGATATTCTGTAGTCCTTCAGTATTCAAACGGCAGATTTCAGTTTACTTGGACGTTATTTTGAGGGCGGCACAGCGGGTAGAGCTGCTGCCTCACAGAGCCAGAGACACAGGTTCGATCCTGGCCGCGGGGTGCTGTCTGTACAGACTTTGCACGTTCTCCTAGTGACCGACCGCCCGCCCGCCTGGGTTTCCTCCCGGGCTCCAGAGACCTGTAAGGTTTGTATGTTAATCGGCTTCTGTAAACTGTGTCGGATAGAACAAGTGTACGGGGCGATCGCTGGGTCAGCATGGACTCGGTGGGCTGAAGGGCCTATTTCCACGCTGTATCGCCAAACTATACTTCCACGTGATGCAACTTTAACATTAACATCATGCCCCATCATGTTTGACTCACCAGCAGGAAAAAGTAATATTTTGACCCACACTCTCAAGAATGATTGATTTGTATGTTTTTAATATACGACGTCATTCTAGAAGCCAGATTTACACAATTACTGCGGACCCTCCTCCATCAAACCCCCTCCCCTCTCCCCTTCACATTTATTTACAAGCTGATAATTTTCTACAGACCACACCACAGAATGAGTCACCACAGCGGGAGGCCATTCGGCCCACTATGCTATGCCAACTCATTGCCAGAGGAGTCTAGTGGGGCCTTGGTTCCCCTTTTCTATCCTTCTGCCTCATAATTTTAACCCTTCAAGTATAACTCCACTTCCTTTTGAATCTGCTTCCACCAACCGGTAGGGCAGCACGACGGTAGAGTCGCTGCCTCACCGCGCCAGATGCCCGGGTTCGATCCTGACAGCGGGTGCTGTCCGCGTGGAGTTTGCACATTCTTCCTGTGACTTGCGTGGATTTTCCCCGGGATCTCCAGTTTCCTCCCGCTCTCCAAAGCCGTTCAGGTTTGTAGGTTAATTGTGTGGGAAGGAACTGCAGACGCTGGTTTAAACTGAAGATGGACACAAAAAGCTGGAGTAACTCAGCGGGACAGGCAGCATCTCTGACGAGAAGGAATGGGTGACGTTTCGGGTCCAGACCCTTCTTCAGATTAATTCTTCGGGTTAATTGGGCTTGTATCATTGAAAATTGTCCCTAGTGTGTGTAGGATAACGTTAGTGTACGGGGGAACTCTGGTTGGCAATGACTCGGTGGGCCGAAGGGCCTGTTTCAGCGCTGTATCTCCAAACTGAAGTCTCCCCAAGTCAAATCCTTCATAAAATTTGCATTTCACTACTGTATCTCCCAACTAAACCTTTATGGCATTCCAGATCATCAAAACTCCTTGTATAAAAAATTACTTCCTCGTGCTGTCTCTGAAACGTTTGCCAATTATATTAAGTAAGTTATGGTTGCTGCTTGTCTGGCTGCTGACATGTTCGAGTATGGAATCAGTTTCTCTTTATTTATATAAAATAAAAATCCTGCATGATTTTTGAACATCGCTGTGAAATCTTCTCAAATCTCGAATGTTGGGAACAACAGTATTGGCATCTCCACATAACTGGTCTATTATCTGAAGACGTTTCCTTCTGGTAAACCCTCACCACACGCCACAGCCACGATGCTCGTAAATGGACACTAATTCACGAGCTTCATTATGAAGCAAGGCTCCTTCGAGATATTTGCCCAAATTAATTTTGACAAAGATCTTCTACTTGTTACCTTCAAAGATTTGACTGCCATCTCTCTTCCTGCATATCCTTAACAGTACCATGTTCAGAAAAACCCTTTCGCTAAATTAAACTTTCATAAAATTAAATATCTAGCGTGGTATTCCACCTGTTGCTATTCTGGTTTTATTCCCTTGATCACGATTATGCTTTTATTAAAATGGACACAGAGTGCTGGAGTAACTCAGCAGGTCAGGCAGCATCTCTGGAGAACATGGATAGGTCACTATTGCTTTTCAGAGTAAACTGAACCAGACTGGCCCAAAACGTCACCTATCCATGTTCTACAGATACGCTCCCTGACCCGCTGCGTTAAGGGCCTGACCTACAAGAATGCAACTCTATGCGATGAGCGCGATCAAACTAGAAGCGGGGGCCGCGCGGAGGTCGGGTGAGTGCGCAACGTGGCGCAAAGTGAGGCGAACTTGGAGCGAAGTCTAAGGTAAGTTCGCCAGGACAGAGAGGGGCACACAGAGAGGGACACAGAGGGACACACACACACACAGAGGGCCACGGAGCCACACACATAGCGGGTCACGGAGGCACCTACAGATAGGTTCACGGAGGCACGACGTCGAGGCGGTGTGTAATGCGTCGAGGCGACTGCGAGCCGACAAGCCGTTGCCGCGCGGAATTTTTGGACAGTCATTTTTCGGAGCCCGGCGCCGTATCGGGACGAACTCCGCACGGCTCCGGCAATCGAAGTGGGACCGGCCCCGCGATGCCGGACGGCTCAAGCGACCATGTTAGGTCGCGCTCATCGCATAGAGTTGCATGCTGGTGGGACAGGCCCTTAACTCCAGCACTTTCTGCCCATTTATGGAAACCAGAATCTGCAATTCCTTGTTTTTATACTTTTATTGAACCACAATTTCAACATTTTGATCCAAACTTTGAAATGATGCTATCAAATATGCAGCAGATGTACCAAAAAGAATGGTCACCCACTGTCAGACCCACACGGAACACCAATGTAGAAAGCAACGTCTCACTGCTGTGTTGGAAGGAATTGAAGTTGTTCTTTTACACTGACCTTCTCACACCTTACCCTTCCTTATCTCTAGTTTCCCTCTCCCCGACTCTCAGTCTGAAGAAGGGTCTCGACGCAAAACGTCACCCATCCCTTCCATCCAGAAATGCTGCCTGACCCGCTGAGTTACTCCAGCATTTTGTGTCTAACCTCACACTGCTAATCTGCATTCCATCCAGTGATGGGAGAGGGAAGACCTCAAGAACAGCGGCCTTTTTAAAAAAACACTTTTGTGCATTGTTTCTATATCTCTCTATAATCCCTCGTTTCCCTTTCCCCAACTCTCAGTCTGAAGACGGGTCTCGCCCTGAACCGTCACCTGTTCCTTCTCTCCAGAGACCCTGCCTGACCAGCTGACTTAAAGGGCCTGTCTCACTTTCCCCGAGCAGCTCACAAATTATCTCGAGTTTCCCCCTCGAATCAAACTCGGAGAATGTTCGTAACGGGTCCGTCGGAGTCTGTAGATATATCGTAGCGGCTCGTTGTGTCAGCCGTAGGTACTCGGGGCATCAGGTAAGTTGGGACGTATTTTTCTCGCAAGACAAAAAAAGTCCATGAGTGAAAAAGATAGTCAGGAGGGGAAAAATTGCAACATTCAATGCCCCGCGTACCTACGGCTGACATAATGAGCCGCTACGATATATCTACGGACCCGTTACGAACATTCTCTGAGTTTCAATCCAGGGGAAAACTTGGGAGAATTTGGGAGCAGCTGGGGCAAAGTGGGACAGGCCATTTACTCCAGCGCTTTATGAATATCTACACTCTGCATTCCGCATGCTGTCCACACTGGTGACGGAGCACAAACATGAATAGAGGTCAGTGACCACACCGCCGGCACGCCAGATACATCGATATTTTTAACATCAGGAAGGACTGCAACCGCTACCTGAGGTGGGGGCGGGGGAGGATAGTGGTCTCTGGATGGATAATCAAATCCTTGACCACTCCGGTGTGGTCTACCCCAACAAAATACTGCACAAGACGAACAGGACCCAACTACATTCCAATCCTATTCCCCTGGTTCAAGAACCAGAGGTCATAAGTTTAACGTGAGGGGAGGGGGGAGGAAGATTTAATAAGAACCTGAGGGGTAACTTTTCCACAAAGGATGGTGGGCCTACGGAACGAGCTGCCGGAGGAGATAGCGGAGGCAAGTACGAACGCAATGTTTGAGAAACATTTAGACAGGTACATGGATAGGATGGGTTTGGAGGGATTTGGGTCAAACGCAGGCAGGTGGGACTAGTGTGGGGCTGGGACATATTGGACGGTGTGGGTAAGTTGGGCCGAAGGGACTGTTTCCATACTGTCTCACTCTATGACTCCAGAACCCTGGACTGGCTATAGGAATCGGACCCTCAAAGCTGCGATATTCATATAAAGATTCAATGTATTTGTGAAACGTCGCCTATTTCCTTCGCTCCATAGATGCTGCTGCACCCGCTGAGTTTCTCCAGCACTTTTGTCTACCAATGCATTTGTTAACACTCTTTATGGAGAGAAACACCTCCTCGGTACGGCATGCATCGACTCCAGACTCATCGCTACACAGTTGATCCTACCGCCACTGTGGATAACTAACTGTGCCACCATTGGCCAAACAATACAACGGGGTGGGCAAAGCCCGACGGTGCACGATGTCTTCAGAAGATGGAGAAATCAGGAGAGAGCCGAGAAAAACTGAGAACTTAGTGAGTTTGGGGACTTTTTATTTCTTCCCCCTCCACTACCTGGAATGTTAACACACACACACACACACACACACACACACACACACACACACACACACACACACACACACACACACACACACACACACACACACACTTTAGTTAAAAACTAGTAAAACATTTATAGCCACTGACGTTTTACTATCTGCAACGCAGTGCGCCAATCCCCGCACAGGGTCTCCATGGGGAGGACAACTTTACCATGTTGCCTGGCACTACAATTGTACCACATGATAGACAATAGACACAGGAGCAGGCCATTCGGCCCTTCGAGCCAGCACCGCCATTCAATGTGATCATGGCTGATCATCCCCAATCAGTATCCCGTTCCTGCCTTCTCCCCATATCCCCTGACGCCGCTATCTTTAAGAGCCCCATCTAGCTCTCTCTTGAAAGCATCCAGAGAACCCGCCTCCACAGCCCTCTGAGGCAGAGAATTCCACAGACTCACCACTCTCTGTGAGAAAAAGTGTTTCCTCGTCTCCGTTCTAAATGGCTTACTCCTTATTCTTAAACTGTGGCCCCTGGTTCTGGACTCCCCCAACATTGGGAACATGTTTCCTGCCTCTAGCGTGTCCAAACAAGAGGAGTTCAGTATAGGAGTAAAGAGGTCCTTCTGCAGTTGTATAGGGCTCTGGTGAGTCTACATCTGGAGTATTGTGTACAGTTTTGGTCTCCTAATTTGAGGAAGGACATCCTTGTGATTGAGGCAGTGCAGCGTAGGTTCACCAGATTGATCCCTGCGATGGCGGGACTGTCATATGAGGAAAGATTGAAAAGACTAGGCTTGTATTCACTGGAGTTTAGAAGGACGAGGGGGGATCTTATAGAAACATATAAAATTATAAAAGGACTGGACAAGCTAGATGCTGGAAAAATGTTCCCAATGTTGGGTGAGTCCAGAACCATGGGCCACAGTCTTAGAATAAAGGGGAGGACATTTAAGACTGAGCTGAGAAAAACCTTTTTTACCCAGAGAGTTGTGAATTTATGGAATTCCCTGCCACAGAGGGCAGAGGAGGTCAAATCACTGGATGGACTTAAGAGAGAGTTGGATAGAGCTCTAGGAGCTAGTGGAGTCAAGGGATATGGGGAGAAGGCAGGCACGGGTTATTGATAGGGGACGATCAGCCATGATCACAATGAATGGTGGTGCTGGCTCGAAGGGCCGAATGGCCTCCTCCTGCACCTATTTTCTATGTTTCTATGTTTCTAAACCCTTAACAATCTGAAGAAGGGTCTCGACCAGAAACGTCGCCTATCTCCTTCGCTCCTTAGATGCTGCTGCACCCGCTGAGTTTCTCCAGCTTTTTGTGTAACCCTTATATTTTTCATGATGTCCATCTCCCACACCTACTATCCCAACAATTAAGAAACATTTATTTTGACAGGTACATGGATAGGCCAGGTTTAGAGGGATATGGGCCAAACGCAGGCAGGTGGGACTAGTCTAGACTGGCCATGTTGGCCGGCGTGGGCAAGTTGGGCTAAAGGGCCTGTTTGCAAGTTGTAAGACGTTACGGCCCTGGATGTCAAGTTTTGCATCATTTAACTGAGGGCCTGGATATCTTAGGTGATCTAACCCAAGATTCTATGAGTAGTATTGAGCACCATCTGAAAGTAGACAAAAATACTGGAGAAACTCAGCGGGTGAGGCAGCATCTATGGAGCGAAGGAATAGGCGACATTTCGGGTCGAGACCCGGAAAGCATCTATGGAGCGAAGGAATAGGTGACGTTTCGGGTCGAGACCCAAAGGGTCTCGACCCGAAACGTCACCTATTCCTTCGCTCCATAGATGCTGTCTCACCCGCTGAGTTCCTTCAGCATTTTTGTCTACCTTCGATTTTTTCCAGCATCTGCAGTTCCTTTGTCAATAATTCTATCCGAATGTCATTTCAAACTCACTAACGTTGCCATTTACACACTGCGGAGAATTTGCTGTTTTGTACATCCCTCAACATTAACAATACTCCGAGAAACTCGGATCATTCCAGAAATTCTTCTCTCAAAATCTTATGGAAAAAGTCAGAAAAAAAAATCTGAATATACTGAGCCACGAAGAGCTGTCTACAATTCCAAAGATGCTTCAATTCATCCGAGTGTAGAGTTCGGCAGACAGCATGTGTCTCCTGCATCAGTCCAAGCCCTGCAGGAAGCTATTTACCACCATTGATTCTATTTAAAAATGGCATCAAAATCCCTGATGTCTTCAGTACAGTAAAGGGGCTGTCCCACTGCACGAGGTAATAGAAAAATAGAAAATAGGTGCAGGATTAGGCCATTCGAGCCAGCACCGCCATTCAATATGATCATGGCTGATCATTCATGCTTTAAAAGGGCATCAATAATACTGGTGCCCAAGAAGAGCAAGGTGACGTGCCTCAATGACTATCGAGCTATGGCACTAACGCCTGCGGTGATGAAGTGCTTCGAGAGGTTGATCATGGCGCAAATCAACTCCTACCTCGACAAAAACCTGGACCCACTGCAGTTCGCTTACCGCCACAACAGATCAACGGTGGGCGCGATCTCGATGGCCCTCCACTCCGCTCTGGACCACTTGGACAACAAAAACTGATATGTCAGGCTGTTATTCATTGACTACAGCTCGGCATTTAACACAATCGTCCCCTCCAAGCTGGTTACCAAGCTTGCAGAACTGGGTCTCTGCGCATCCCTCTGCAATTGGATCCTCGACTTCCTCATTCATAGACCACAGTCTTTCCGTATTGGTGGAAATGTGTCAGACTCGATAACAATCAGCACGGGAGCACCTCAAGGCTGCGTGCTCAGCCCCCTGCTATACTCACTCTATACTCATGACTGTGTAGCCAGTCATAGTGCGAACTCCATCATCAAGTTTGCTGATGACATCACTGTTGTGGGACGTATCACTGATGGGGATGAGTCAGAGTATAGAAGAGAGATCGAGCAACTATCCATATGGTGCCAGCACAACAACCTGGCCCTCAACGGCCATCCACACTTCAGTAGAAGTTGCGATCACTGTCGTACACGGCATTGTAAGGAATGATGATAAAACACACACACACCAAAATCCTCTACTTCTACCGGCGGAAGTCCGGAGGAACTGGGGGACGGAGATGTGTGGTGCGTCCGTCACCCCAGAATCACTGCGTCGCTAATGTTTTCAACAATGATGAATGAATGAATGATTTGGAATGCGGGAGGAAACCGGAACATCCAGGGAAAAAAAACCCCGCGCGGTCATGGGGAGAATGAACAAACCCCGTACAGACAGCGCCCGTAGTCAGGATTGAACCTGGTGCCCTATCGCTGTAAGGCTGCGACTCTACCACTGCGCCACCCCACCGATCCCTTCTTGGCCAGCACGACAGACACCCAATGTGGTGTCAACGCATGTTGCCTGGTCCTCCAATCTGGGCAAGACTTTGCTGCCTGTGTCCTCCAAATCTCGCACAGTAACATTAACCAACCCGACCTCCCGGTGGCTCAGCACTTCAACTCCCCCTCCCATTCCGTATCCGACCTCTCTGTCCTGGGGCTCCTCCACGGCCAGAGTGAGCAACACCGCAAGTTGGAGGAACAGCACCTCATATTCCGCTTGGGGAGTCTGCATCCCGGTGGCCTGAACATTGAATTCGTTAGCCCTTGCTGTCTCCTCCCCTTCCCTTCCTAACTCTCCCTCAGCCCTCGTGCTCCTCCTCCTTTTTCCTTTCTTCTCCCCCCCCCCCCCCCCCTTCCTCCCACCCTCCATCAGTCTGAAGAAGGGTTTTGGCCCGAAACGTTGCCTATTTCCTTTGCTCCATAGATGCTGCTGCACCCGCTGAGATTCTCCAGCACTTTTGTCTACCTTCGATTTTCCAGCATCTGCAGTTCCTTCTTAAACACACACATCATATGGGCACATGCACAGAAAGATACACAAAACAGCTGAGGACAGTGCAGTTCACATGGGCAGAGTCGGCCAAGACTGGGTGATGCCTGCGGGCACTTCATTCAATCCGGGCATCACAGTCCACAATCACCCACAAACCAGCTCAGTTGCTGCGGGCACACGCCAAGACCAGTCCTTTCTGCTCCGCCACCTCAATAACCAGGCGTGAGAAGAAGCATAGAAAGTCGGAGCAGGAGTAGACCATTCTAGGTTCTTGGTTACTTGGTCCTCCAAAATATTCCAACTGGAATTTAAACTGGAGGTGGTGAAGGGAGGGGTTTAGCCAGAGAGGGTTATTGGGAAGAAAGTGCCACTTTAAATTTAGTTGCATCTGGCTGGGCAACCGTGGCTTGGTGGAGACTATTCCGTGCTTTAATAGTGCGTGGGAAGAACAAATTGCTGTACACATCTGTCTTTGTGGCTGGGACCACCAATTGGATTGAATGCCCTCGTCTGCTCCTAATTGGTTTGGGGTTGGTGTAGGTCTTGTGATCTATGTCTAGCTGACCATTTAACATTTTGTAAAAACAGGTCAAACATAGAAACATAGAAATTAGGTGCAGGAGTAGGCCATTCGGCCCTTCGAGCCTGCACCGCCATTCAATATGGCTGATCATCCAACTCAGTATCCCGTACCTGCCTTCTCTCCATACCCTCTGATCCCTTTAGCCACAAGGGCCACATCTAACTCCCTCTTAAATATAGCCAATGAACTGGCCTCAACTACCCTCTGTGGCAGAGAGTTCCAGAGACCCACCACTCTCTGTGTGAAAAAAGTCCTTCTCATCTCGGTCCTAAAGGATTTCCCCCTTATCCTTAAGCTGTGATCCCTTGTCCTGGACCTCCCCAACATCGGGAACAATCTTCCTGCATCTAGCCTGTCCAACCCCTTAAGAATTTTGTAAGTTTCTATAAGATCCCCTCTCAATCTCCTAAATTCTAGAGAGTATAAACCGAGTCTATGCAGTCTTTGTTCATAAGACAGTCCTGACATCCCAGGAATCAGTCTGGTGAACCTTCTCTGCACTCCCTCTATGGCAATAATGTCCTTCCTGTACCTGCCCAATGTCCAAACGGTGAGCTTCACGTCCGTCTTGGAGAGGGTTATCCGGCCCTTCCAGCCAGCACCGCCATTCAATATGATCATCCACAATCAGTACCCCGTTACCCCTCATATCCCTTGATTCCGTTAGCCCCAAGAGCTAAATCCAACTCTCTCTTGGAAAACATCCAGTGAATTGGCCTCCACTGCCTTCCGTGGCAGAGAATTCCACAGATTCACAACTCTCTGGGTGAAATCGGAGAATGTGGAAACTTCCACTTCGGCACGTTGCGGGATTTAATTGTCAGACCGTGCGAGGTGACGGCAAGCAGTTAAACCAGTCACGGGCGTTGGTGCACGGACAAGGCAGTGCCGTTAAAATCGTGCACTGCCAATGCATCCCCTCCACTCTGCTCCCGTGCCAGGTATCACACTACATCACACCTCATGGTAGGCAAAAGTGCTGGAGAAACTCAGCGGGTGCAGCAGCATCTATGGAGCGGAGGAAATAGGCAACATTTCGGGCCGAAACCCTTTGGGTTTCGGCCCGAAACGTTGTCTATTTCCTTCCCAAGGGTTTCGGCCCGAAACGTTGCCTATCTCCTTCGCTCCATAGATGCTGCTGCACCCACTGCGTTTCTCCAGCACTTTTGTCTACCTTCGATTTTCCAGCATCTGCAGTTCCTTCTTAAACAGGGGAATTAAAGTGTCCAGCAAATTGGGAGACTGGGGGCTGAGCAAAGGTGGCCAGCGAGGCAATGTCTCCTGGTCTGTTCTCAGCCTCCCTTTCTTCGAAAGAGCGCCTGCCCCTTCAGAATCACATGCTGCCCCTGAATTAGACAACCCACTCAACGCCAATTTGTACCAATTTGTACATGGGCAGAGGCAGAGGCAGAGACGGCATCTTATTTCTGAACTTACATTGACCAGGAAAGTTTCGACCAGACCGACTGTCCACCTTTGCATTTTATCTGTTTGCTCTGTTCTTACCTTCTCCTGGCGACAATTATCTATTCCACATATCCCTTCATCTCCATCCCCTTTGTCTCGATTCCACACCTCAAGCCCCTGTCCCACTTGCGTGTCCTTGGCATGCTAATTACGCGACCTCGTGGTCGCGTTGAGCAGCGACGGTCCCGTGAAGGTCGCTTGCGTTTTCATGCGCCCGCACATCCGTCTGGAGCGCGTGGCGTCATTTGAAGATGGACACAAAATGCTGGAGTAACTCAGCGGGACCGGCAGTATCGGACCGGAGAGAAGCAATGGATGATGTTTCGTGTCGAGACTTTTCTTCAGTCTGAAAGAAGGGTCTCGACCCGAAACGTCACCCATTGCTTCTCTCCACAGACGCTGCCGGTCCCGCTGAGTTACTCCTGCATTTTGTGTCCATCTTCAATTTTCTTGGCCCCGATCTGGGAGTAGGAGTGGGGGCGGATCCGGATCCGCAACGGCCGTGAGCCCCAGGCCAAGTTCGGCGATCGTTTGCCTGCTTCTGCTGCTGTTGGAGGTGAGACGTTGAGTCACGCCAGGGTCTTGGGCCGGTCCCGCTTTGGCCGTCAGTTACGCCACAGGCCGTTGGCGCGCAAAGATTTTGTTCGCTACAAAAACGTCGGAGCCCTGCGCGATGTTGCGCACAACTCCATACCCCTCCGTGCTTCTAGGTAGGACCGGCCCCGCGCGGCCACACGGTGCCCGTGCGCCTCAACTCGACCACGAGGTTGCGTAATTTGCGTGCCATGTGGGACAGGGCCTTTACACTTCCTTCTCTCCCTCTCCCCCAATTGAGTCCGAAGAAGTTCCTCGACCCGAAACATCAGCCATTCCTTCTCTCTAGAGAGGCTGCCCGTCCCGCTGAGTTACTCCGGCATTTTGTGCCGTCTATCTCCCATTGCAGCTGAAGACAGGTCGAGGTTGCAAACGGATCTCGTCCAACCAGTGCTGTGCCCAGGGACGGCTCCAGCTGCATCCTCCACCACATCTAACCACCGTTTGCTTTGCCTGCTCCTGACCCCACAGTCAATCCCACCACCACCACCTGTTTGTGTTCCAATCGAGACAAGTTCATTGTCAAAAGCACAGGTGTGGACAGCGGCAATCTTACTTACACCAGCACCACATCAGACAACATACAAAAAACACAAATCATATATAGATTGCACAAATTTGATAAGAACTACAAAAAATTCTGCTAAACCACATGACATTAGGTGTCATCAGGCCACTGAACCACCCTAGCAACAACTAGAGAGCAGTCCTGAGCTGCTAGTTGCCTCATTGGAGACCTTCAGACAATCTTAATTCGTGATGACTAGGCAGTGTGGACTCGGTGGTCTGAAAGGGTATGTTCAGTGCTGCAACTCTAAACTAAACTAATCTTTGAACAGCAATTACTACCAGATAAGTTAACCACAGGAACATCACAGCCAAACCCAATCCAATTCTCTGCTGACAGTCATACACAAGGGTCATCTAGCTGTTCCTCTCCACCATGCAGGGTGCTCCATGCAAGAGCAACGGGGTTCCTTGTTGCTCACCCATGTAATAATCATCCCTGGCCAACATTTCTAACAGATTACCGGATCATGTACAACAAATATGTGGGACCTTGCATTGCATGAATTAGCTGCAGATTTGCTCTACATTAAATCCTTATGCCTTAAACGTAAATGGCTATAATATATATATGGGCTGTTTAAGATTATTGATGGAGTCTGAAGAAGGGTTGCGTCCCGAAACGTTGCCTATTTCCTTTGCTCCATAGCTGCTGCCGCACCCGCTGAGTTTCTCCAGCACTTTTGTCTACCTTCGATTTTCCAGCATCTGCAGATCTTTCTTAAACCCGTAATAAAAATGAAGAAGGGTCCCAGCCTGAAACGTTCCCACTAGAGATGCTGCCTGACCTGCCAAGTTAGAAACATAGAAAAATAGGTGCAGGAGTAGGCCATTCGGCCCTTCGAGCCTGCACTGCCATTCAATGTGATCATGGCTGATCATCCAACTCAGTATCCCGTACCTGCTTTCTCTCCATACCTCCTGATCCCTTTAGCCACAAGTGCCACATCTAACGCCCTCTTAAATATAGCCAATGAACTGGCCTCAACTACCTTCTGTGGCAGAGAATTCCAGACACTCACCACTCTCTGTGTAAAGAATGTTTTCCTCATCTCGGTCCTAAAGGAATTCCCCCTTATCCTTAGACTGTGACCCCTTGTTCTGGACTCCCCCAACATCGGGAACAATCTTCCAGCATCTAGCTTGTCCAACCCCTTAAGAATTTTGTAAGTTTCTATAAGCTCCCCCCTCAATCTTCTAAATTCCAGCGAGTACAAGCCGAGTCTATCCAGTCTTTCCTCATATGAAAGTCCTGACATCCCAGGAATCAGTCTGGTACATCCCAGGAGTTACTCTGACACGTTGTGCTTTGCCCAAGATTCCAGCATCTGCAATTCCTCGTGTCGCAATTAAAAACCCTTTTTTTTTTTCCTTCTTATAAAGGAGATCGCTGGTTAATATTCCACTTTCCTAGTTCATGGCATTGGGGCAAGAGAAAAAAAAAAGCCAACACCAGTAATTTGCTCATTGCGTTCTGCTTATCACTGATGTAATGAGGGCTGAAGATTGTCTGGCACTCCACACAAAATGACCCTCGGAAAAGGTCACCCACGTCACGGCAGTGCTCATTATGGGGGAGGGGTCAGCAGGCTCTGTGTATTCCCGACGTCAAGCACTCGCCCCATAGCTATGAGTCAGATAATCTGCTGGCATTTTACGTACAACACAGAGAAAACAGACACACATTGCACTAACAAATAGGAGCAAGCACTCAAAGAAATGGGTTTTTTTTTAAATTCTCCCCCCCACCCAAAGAAAAAATCACATTTGTTGAGAAACAAAAAATCTCCATAAGATAAGTGGATGATTAAGAAGGTCAAACACAATATTAAATGGAAATAACTGACTTAATAATGTTTCGCCAAAAAAGAAGGAATGAAGCAGAACAGGGGCAGCATCAATGATCAAGTAAAAATAAGATAATGACAGATTATAGGAGGGCAGGAGCAGGAAATATAGAAGAATGATTGGGATATCTTTCACAGACATGCAAAAAGGAAGAAGATTTTAAAATACCTAGGGGTCCTTCACAGACAAAGACAGATGAAATTGTGGAGAGTAAAATGGCGAAGGTAGCAAATAGATATTGTGCATCTGCCGTTATCCTTGCGGACATGATAAACGCAGCAAATATGTAGAGGCAAAGAGTACAGTGGCAGTGAGGAACCTCTTAATCATTAATATCACGAAAGGGAACGCACTGGAAATCATTAAGGATGCAGAATATTGTCGGGGGATGGCCGTTCCCTGGTGGGATTGGATGAGGTTACTCATTCACGGAGGAGATGGAGGTTCAGTGGTGTTCCCGCCATTCCGGGATCTTGGAGGCTGCGTTGGAGCAAGGAGCTAGAGTTGCTGCCTCACTGCGCCAGAGTCCCGGGTTCGATCCTGACTACGGGTGCTGTCTGTACGGAGTTTGTACATTCTCCCCGTGACCTGCGTGGGTTTTCTCCGGGATCTTCGGTCTCCTGCGAGGCCCCCGATGGGAACGTCTCGATGCGAGACGGCCAGAGCGTCTAGCCGAGAACCCAACGCCGGGATGCCGAGCAACAAGATACCGTCTCTGACCATCGGATGGTCGAGGTTCCTTGGTTTAGTTTCGGAGGACACCGATCCTTCCGGGCCCACACCAACCAATGGCCCCCGCACATTTAACACAAACCTACACACACACACAAGGGACGATTTGCAATTTCACCGAGCCAATTAACCTGCATGTCATTGGAGTGTCGGAGGAAAGCAGAGAAAACCCACGCAGGTCACGGGGAGAGCGTACAAACTCCATACAGACAGCACCCGTAGTCAGGATCGAACCCGGGACCCTGGTGCTGTGAGGCAGCAACTCTACCGCTGCGCCACCATGCTAAACATATTTAGATCTCAAAAGCAAGTGCCTTTGTCACAGCCCTGGATGGGCGTAACGAGTTTTCAAAACCCTCCGTCATGCTGGCAGCCGGCATTTCTGCGAGCATCATCCTAGCAAACCCCTTGGAACTGACAACTTGTACCCCAATGTTCTCAGAGAGGCGGCTTTAGGGATAGTGCATGTATTGGCGACGATCTTGCCAAACTTCTGACATGCTGGGAAAGTGCCAGCAGATTGGAAACGTCGCAAATGTAACACTGCCACTTAAGAAAGAAGACACACAAAGTAGGAATCAGTAGACCTATTAGCCTGGAAAAATGCTAGAATCCATCATTAAGGAAGTGGCAACAAGGCACTTAGCAGATCATTATGAGGCAGAGTAATCATGATACTCAGATGGGAAAATCATGTTTCACAAATGTAATCTTTTTTTCACGATTCGGGTGGCAAGAGGGCAGACAAGGGTAAACTGTAAAAGCCGTATAACGCAGGTTTTCAAGAGCTCTTAAACAGCCGTTACAAACAATGGATACGTCTTATTACAGTAACATATTAACAAGAACAGAGTGTTTATTATAGGGCGGTAAGGAGACAGGGCGAGTTAAACTATCTTTTTCAGATTGGGTCCAATGGGGTGGACTCTCTGATTAGAATGTATGGAGAGACACAATCCACTTTGCTGAGAACATGTAGATGAGAAAGCGAACTTTCCCACCTACGCTCGAAATAAAATCAAAAAGACTGACTAGTTGAAGTGAATGGACCGGAGGATGCCAGTTAGACTACCAGATGGGAGGATGCGAGGCCATGTGCTTTGGTAAGCAGGATACCTTTCTAAATGGTGAAGAGCTAGCCAGCATTTAGGCGCAGTGTGATCCAGTCCACCGGATGCAAAAGGAAAACATGAAGGACAGCAAGCAAGATGTTTCTGCAAGAGTAGACAAAAGTGCTGGAGAAACTCAGTGGGTGCAGCAGCATCTATGGAGCGAAGGAGATAGGCAACGTTTTGGGCCAAAACCCTTCTTCAGACTGATGGAGGGTGGTGGGGGGGGGGGGGGGGGGGGGGGGAGGGAACGGGGAGAAGAAAAGAAAGAGGAGGAGGAGCCCGAGGGCTGAGGGGGAGGAGACAGCAAGGGCTAAAGAAATTTGGAGAATTCAATGTTCAGGCCACCGGGATGCAGACTCCCCAAGCGGAATATGAGATGCTGTTCCTCCAACTTGCGGTGTTGCTCACTCTGGCCGTGGAGGAGACCCAGGACCGAGAGGTCGGATACGGAATGGGAGGGGGAGTTGAAGTGCTGAGCCACCGGGAGGTCGGGTTGGTTAATGTTACTGTGCGAGATTTGGAGGACACAGGCAGCAAAGTCTTGCTCAGATTGGAGGACCAGGCATCATGCGTTGACACCACATTGGGTGTCTGTCGTGCTGGCCAAGAAGGGATCGGTGGGGTGGCGCAGTGGTAGAGTCGCAGCCTTACAGCGATAGGGCACCAGGTTCAATCCTGACTACGGGCGCTGTCTGTACGGGGTGCTGTTTGTTCATTCTCTCCATGACCGCGCGGGGTTTTTTTCCCCGGATGTTCCGGTTTCCTCCCGCATTCCAAATCATTCATTCATTGTCGTTGAAAACATTAGCGACGCAGTGATGCTGGGGTGACAGACGCACCACACATCTCCGTCCCCCAGTTCCTGTGGAGTAGAGGATTGTGTGTGTTTGTGTGTGTGTGTGTGTGTGTGTGTGTGTGTGTGTGTGTGTGTGTGTGTGTGTGTGTGTGTGTGTGTGTGTGTGTGTGTGTTTTATCAACATTCCTTACAATGCCGTGTACGAGTGATCGCAACTTCTACTGAAGTGTGGATGGCGGTTGGCTCGCTAGAAGCTGGGGGTCCACAGCCCCCTGTGTGCGGGATAGTGCTAGTGTACGGGGTGATCGCTGGTCGGCGCGGACTAGGCGGGCTGCAGCTCCTGTTTCCGCGCTGCGTCTCTAAAGTCTAAAGTAACGTTTTAAGAATAGACTTAGTGATGCGGGATGTGGCCAGTACTTGTCGCAATTTTTAAAAACTGACTCGCAATCTCACTGTTACCCACAAGATTCCAAATGGAATTGGCACGGCAGATGATTATCTTTGATCTAAATGGCATCAAGTTGGGAAAGGAGGAAGTACAGCGGGATCTGGGGGTCCTTGTTCATCAGTCTATGAAAGTAAGCATGCAGGTACAGCAGGCAGTGAAGAAAGCGAATGGCATGTTGGCCTTTATAACAAGAGGAATCGAATATAGGAGCAAAGAGGTCCTTCTGCAGTTGTACAGAGCCCTAGTGAGACCACACCTGGAGTGTTGTGTGCAGTTTTGGTTCCCTAATTTGAGGAAGGACATTCTTGCTATTGAGGGAGTGCAGCGTAGGTTTACAAGGTTAATTCCTGGGATGGTGGGACTGTCATATGCTGAGAGAATGGAGCAGCTGGGCTTGTACACTCTAGAGTTTAGAAGGATGAGAGGGGATCTCATTGAAACATATAAGATTGTTAAGGGCTTGGACACGCTAGAGGCAGGAAACATGTTCCCGATGTTGGGGGAGTCCAGAACCAGGGGCCACAGTTTAAGAATAAGGAGTAAGCCATTTAGAACGGAGACGAGGAAACACTTGAGAGTGGTGAGTCTGTGGAATTCTCTGCCTCAGAGGGTGGTGGAGGCAGGTTCTCTGAATGATTTCAAGAGAGAGCTAAATAGGGCTCTTAAAAATAGCGGAGTCAGGGGATATGGGGAGAAGGCAGGAACGGGGTACTGATTGGGGATGATCAGCCATGATCACATTGAATGGCGGTGCTGGCTCGTAGGGCCGAATGGCCTACTCCTGCACCTGGTGTCTGTAAAGTGTCCAGAAAGACAGCAGTCTTGCAATGAGGAGATGACCATTTATTACTAAGAAAGTTTTTTCAGTCAAATTGTTGTAAACATTAGGATTTCTCCATTTATCCACCTCCACTCATTGTGAGCGTTTCTGGACCACATATCAGGGGAAGGACGTGCTGACGTTGGAGAGGGTCCAGAGGAGGTTCAACACTAAATGATCATCAATCTTCTCCTGCATGATGAGCATTAGATGGCTCTGGGTCTGTGCCCGCTGGAGTTTAGAAGGATGAGAGGGGATCTCATTGAAACCTACTGAATAATGAATGGCCGAGATAGAATGGACATGGAGAGGACGTTTCCTATAGTGGGAGAGTCCAGGACCAGAGGACTCCGCCTCAGAATAAAAGGACGTACCTTTAGAAAGGAGATGAGGAGGAATTTCTTTAGCCAGATGGTGGCGAATCTGAGGAATTCATTGCCACAGACAGCTGTGGAGGCCAAGTCATTGGGTATTTTTAAAGCAAAGATTGACAGGTTCTCGATTAGTCAGGGCATCAAAGGTTATCGGGAGAAGACAGGAGAATGGGGTTGGGAGAGAAAAATAGATCAGCCATGGTTGAATGGCAGAGTAGACTCGATAGACAATAGGTGCAGGAGTAGGCCATTCGGCCCTTCGAGCCAGCACCGCCATTCAATGTGATCATGGCTGATCATCCCCAATCAGTACCCCGTTCCTGCCTTCTCCCCATATCCCCTGAGATCTTTAAGAGCCCTATCTAGCTCTCTCTTGAAAGCATCCAGAGAACCGGCCTCCACTGCCCTCTGAGGCAGAGAATTCCACAGACTCACAACTCTCTGGGAGAAAAAAGTGTTTCCTCATCTCCATTCTAAATAGCTTACCCCTTATTCTTAAACTGTGGCCCCTGGTTCTGAACTCCCCCAACATGTTTCCTGCCTCTAGTGTGACCAAACCCTTAATAATCTTACAGAAACTATGTTACCACAAACGGCTTTCATTGTTTTTTATCTCTCCGCATCACTGTCTATATCTCTCGTTTCCCTGATCCCTGACCAGTCTGAAGAAGGGTCTCGACCCGAAACATCGCCCATCGCCTTCGCTCCTTAGATGCTGCTGCACCCGCTGAGTTTCACCAGCTTTTTGTGTAACCCTTAATAATCTTATATGTTTCAATAAGAAATCCTCTCATCCTTCTAAACTCAAGAGTGTCCAAGCCCAGCCCGATGGGCCGAATGGTCTAACTCTGCTCCTATCACTTATGAAGGTGCAGCTATGTATCCAGAACTGCATCCCAATTACTGGACACAACTGCTGGCAACAAAACCAACCACAATTTACACAAACAAAAAGAAAGAAATGCAGATGTTAGAAATCCAGAATGAAACAACAGAACATCTAAGGAATAATCAATATCTCAATCAATACATGTACAGAGGGGCATTTGTGGTTTCCCTCTTGATACTCACTGCCGGACCTGCTGAGACGTTCCAGCGTTTTGGCTTCTTTTAAATTTTTAATAAGTTGAAATATCCTAAGGCTTATGGCAGCGTTACTCCCACACATATTTAAGTCTGTCGCCTGGTATTTTAGTACAGAAGGTCTGAAGAAGGGTTTCGGCCCGAAGCTTTGCCTATTTCCTTCGCTCCATAGATGCTGCCGCACCTGCCGAGTTTCTCCAGCATTTATGTGTACCTGGTATTTTAGTACAGGTGAGGCAGTCTTACACACGGGGCATGAAGAGGGTGAAGTTCAAGGCTGAAGGGACTTAAGGGATGTAATGTACTATACAAGATGTGACAAATGAAGGCACTTTCTCCAATGGGTCGGTGATGGAGCTCAGTAGCAACGGTCTGCAACTTGCTTAGAGTGGCGGAGAGAAGATGTCCAATAGACTTGTAGGGCACATAGAAGCTACAGGGAAGAATAATACCATGGAACAACAGATGGAGCGGCACTTTGAAACATTGGCGTTAATGGACCCAAGGCAAGCTCATAAGTTAATTAGTTCCAGGAGCAGAATTAGGCCACTCGGCCCACCAAGTCTACACTGCCAACCCAATCATGGCCGATCTTTCCCTCTCAACCCCATTCTCCTGCCTTCTCCCCATTACCCCGACACCATTACAACATGGTTTGGGAAGAGCAGGGGGTGCCAGTCGAAAGGTGAAATCCAACCCTGAAGGGTCGCGACCCGAAACGTCGCCTATCTCCTTCGCTCCTTAGATGCTGCTGCACCTGCTGAGTTTCTCCGGCTTTTTGTGTAACTCTCCAACCCTGATTTGCCAGGTACTAAATGCTAAAGTATGCAACCATCTAGATCGGCACGGTGGTGCAGCGGTAGAGTTGCTGCCTCACAGCGCCAGAGTCCAGGGTTTGATCCTGACTACGGGTGCTGTCTGTACGGAGTTTGTTCATACTCCGTGTGGGTTTTCTCCGGGTGCTCCGGTTTCCTCCTATATCTCATTGAAACATATCAGATTGTTAAGGGCTTGGACACGCTAGAGGCAGGAAACATGTTCCCGATGTTGGGGGAGTCCAGAACCAGGGGCCACAGTTTAAGAATAAGGAGTAAGCCATTTAGAACGGAGACGAGGAAACACTTGTTCTCACAGAGAGTGGTGAGTCTGTGGAATTCTCTGCCTCAAGAGGGCGGTGGAGGCAGGTTCACTGGATGCTTTCAAGAGAGAGCTAGATAGGGCTCTTAAAAATAGTGGAGACAGGGGATATGGGGAGAAGGCAGGAACGGGGTACTGATTGGGAATGATCAGCCATGATCACATTGAATGGCGGTGCTGGCTCAAAGGGCCGAATGGCCTACTCCTGCACCTATTGTCTACATTACAAAGACATGCAGGTTTATAGGTTAATTGGCTTCTGTAAATTGTTCTCAGGGTGCAGGGTGGAACTAGTGTAGGGGTGACTGTTGGTCTGTGTGGACTCAATGGGCTGAAAGGCCTGTTTCCACACTGTCTCTAAAACAAGACTAAATCTGCATATCCAACAAAAAAACCCTGGTCTGTGCTCACCTATTCCCTGCCACGCTTCCTCCTGCTCCTCCCCTCTAGCTTCCCCATCCACCATCGCAAGCTGTCTGAAGCAAAGATCCTATAGCGGAGCAAGATGGACCACTCCTGCTAAATGCAACGGGCTGACGTGTAGTACGCAACGGAGCGGATCGTGGGCCTTTTTTCCATCCATTTCAGTAACCCGACCCGACCCGCAGTGTGATCACCGTTGCGGGGGAACAGTTTGTGTTAATAAATTAAAATTCTGAAAATGAGGAGAAGATTTTTACGAGGATGTTTCCGTAACCGGCTGCCGTCTCCGCACTAGTATCTTTGCTCCGCTACGGGATCTTTGGTGCGGAGACGGAAGCCGGTTACGGAAATGGGGCCGGAAATTATCCACGAATCTGCCCATGACCGTACTACGTCTTTTTCGTCGAGCGGACTATCTTGCTCGCTGTAGGATCTTTGCTCTGGAGAAGGGTCCCGACCCGAAGCATCACCTATCCAAGTTCTCCAGTGATGCTGCCTGACCACTGAATTACTCCAGAATCCTCCGATTAATTTTGTACAACAGCATCTGCAGATCCTTGGTTCTACTACATGTAGTACAACTCCTCCGCTTCTGTTGTGGGGTAGACTGACTCCGCGCCCCCCCCCCCCCCCCCAATCTTTGCACATCCCCAACCCTTTCCACTCGTCACTTTAATGCCATGTAGTTTGTGTTTTCATGACTGTTGACAGATCAACTTCCCTCCTGGGATAAATGGAGTTCTATCGTATCGTATTCAGTCTGGAATCTCGGGCAAAAATATTGGTCAAACTCAAGTCTATTCCAGGCACACGTGTACAAATCACACCCCGATGAATGGAAACGGTGCAATGGTCAGAACTCCCCTTTCTTACTCAAATCAGAGAGAGTACATGAAGTTTTCTCATTCAGACTTTGCAGCAGTGACCGAGACACTTGCCCTGATATTGTTTCATGACCTCTCATTAATGAGCAATGGACAGCAGACTTTGGCGAACTGCCAAAGTGCCCCAACAATTTGTAACTGAATCTCACAACTAATCACCCCTGTGATTGCAAAATAACATAATGCAGGATCATTAAGATTCACACTTCACTTAGTCTAGTTTACTTTACAGATTTGTTTTACATTTATTTCAACATATACTTTATTCGAGAAATAAATATATCCAATACAATCATGATCCACACAAGACTCCACCCGACATTCGCAGAGGCGACATAAACATTCAACACTGTTTACACAAATTAACACCCCATCCTTGCCACTCACGTGGCGTGGAATCTCTTCCCTTATCTTGATGGGCATCTCCGCCACACCCTGCCCCCCATGTCCAGCAGTGGAGAGACCCTAGACTGTGGTCCTCCCCCACAGAGCATTAGCCCTGGTTTAGTTTGGAGATACAGCATGCAACCAGGCCCCTCGGCCAACCACGTCCGCGCCGACCAGCAGTCCCTGCACACTAACACAATCCTACACGCACTAGGGACACCTAACCTGCAAACCTGTACGTCTTTGGAGTGTGAGTGGAGACCCGAGCTCCTGGCGAAAACCCACACAGGTCACATGGAGTACATGCAAACTCCTTACAGAGAGCATCCTTATGCCCCTGTCCCACTTAGGAAACCTGAACGGAAACATCTGGAGACTTTGTGCCCCACCCAAAGTTTCTGTGCGGTTCCCGGACGTTTTAGTCAGTTTCGACCATTAGGGAGACTGACAAAAACCTCCAGGAACCTCCGGGAACTGCACGGAAACCTTGGGTGGGGCGCAAAGTCTCCAGAGGTTTCCGTTCAGGTTTCCTAAGTGGGACAGGGGCATTAGTCTGGATTGATCCCGGGTCTCAGGCACTGTGAGGCAGCAACTCTACCGCTGCTCCACAGTGCCGCCCTTAATTAAACATACCTATAGTTTTGACTTTATTCATTTCTTACTGACATCAAACATCCTTACAGACAGGGTTGGAAGGGTACAATTTCCCGTCGGGGAAAGCCAGCTGGGAATAACGTAACAGATTACCATGCGGGCTCTCGCCTCTAGATACTGGCCAATGACTGAGCCGAATGGCTGGTCCTTGTTTCTACAAAATATCTTCATTCTGGAATCTAGGGCAAGAATATTGGTCCAATGGAATAGACAGAGAAGTCTATTCCAGGCGCATGTGTACAAATTATACCTTCAGGCTGAAGAAGGGTCTCGACCCGAAACGTCACCTATTCCTTCGCTCCATAGATGCTGCCTCACTTGCTGATTTTCTCCAGCATTTCTGTCTGCCTCCCACAGTGGAATAACGTCAGGGGTTATGAGAAGGCGGGAGAGTGGGGTTGAGCGGGAAAGATAGATTGAGTGTGCAGGAAGGAACTGCAGATGCGGGTTTAAATGGAAGATAAGACACGAAAAGCTGGAGTAACTCAGCGGGACTGGCAACATGCCTGGAGGGAAAGAATGGGTGATGTTTCAGGTCACGACCCTTCAGACGAAGAAGGAAGAAGGGTCTCGACCACGAAATGTCACCCTTTCCTTCTCTCCAGAGATGCTGCCTGTCCCGCTGAGTTACTCCAGCATTTTGTGTCTAGCCATGATTGAGTGGTGGAGTAGAATTGCGGGGCCGAATGGCCTAATTCTGCTGCTAGAACTTGTGAACGTCAAAACCCGCTTGTTAGCTTGACAGATGAAGTAGATCCTCTTGGCTGCGGCATTGGGAGGCAGTCAGGGACTGCACCCAGGGGAATGTGGGATGTGACAGGAGGGCACCCCAGGGAGGAATCATTGCCATGAAACCACCATTACAGCATGTTAGCAACATCTGCAGAGCAGCAAATAAATATCACTCACACATGGGCAGAGCAGGGCGGTGAGGTGGAGCGAAACGGCGCGGTTTCTCCCCACAAGTTAGAGATTATCTCGCGATCACAAATGAAGCAACAGCTCGCAAACTGCGGCACGGTTGAAATATTTTGGGCAGAATAACTGCATAATCACAGCGACTACAATGGATACACTTCCAAATGTTCTTTTTAATTCCATAAAGTTCCAAAATATTTTGATTTGCCATTGCTTAGATTTCTATCAGCAAGTGCCAACTATCTCCAAACTAACAACTCGGCATCGCGACCATAGTTTCGATCAATACAAATTGTATTTACATATAGCCCTTGAACGTGGTAAAAAAATCGGAATACTGCCTGAAAAAACATGACACTGGATCTACAAGTAGATGTTAGAACACTTATTCAATGAATGGTGCAGGAAGGAACTGCAGATGCTGGTTTACACCAAAGACAGACATAAAATACTGGAGCAACTCAGCGGGTCAGGCAGCAACTGTGGGGAAAAGGCCTGACCCGCTGAGTTACTCCAGCATTTTGTGACCACCTAGTTATTGAATGGGCTTTTTAATAGAACACATCAGAGGGAGAGACGAAAGGGGGGGGGGGGGGGGGGGGGGAGTGAAGAGCAAGAAAGACTAGGGAGATAATTCGGGGTTTAGGGCCAGACCTCCAGTCTTGTGGAAAACACAATTCCAGAATTGCTTTTGTGAAAAAAGTGAATCCCAGTTTCATTTGCGAATACTCCCTGGCCAGCTGTGTTCCTCCAGCAGTCTGTTTTCTGCTCCAGATTCCAGGAGGCTTCTGTGCCTCTGATGTAATTAATTACGGATTCCACCACCACCAGAGAAAGTAATTGCTCCCTTTACCCCATCAAATGCTTTGATTACTTTCAACATCACAGTAGAATCACCCCCCCCCCCCCCAAATCAAATATCTGAACTTGCAAAGAAAAGATGTCGAATAAAGTTTTAATGCAATGTTCACAAAAGCTATCCTGATAAGTTTATCCTTTAAACTTCAGATTAACTTTAGTAACTCTGCACTGTGCATCTTGTGGTTGTTGTATTCTGGGAGCAGAACTAAGCCATTCAGCCCATCGAGTCTGCTATCCCATTCAATCATGGCTGATCTATCTTTCCTCGCAACCCCATTCTCCTGCCTTCTCCCCATAACCCCTTGAATGTTGAGCAGGCATACTCCAAACAGGGGTCTGACCGAGTCTGTGAGCAACACAGAATGGCACAGAATTACTTGGCATTCTGAAACCTCAGATCATTTTGGGATGTCTACTCCTCTGCACCTTCTAAGTTTTTCATTCTATAAAAACTATTAACATTCATCTTTCTTGTGTACAAAGACGCTAACGTCACACTGCGCCACATTGAACTCCATTTGCCATGTAGATATACGAGTGGGTAAAGCCATGTCCATTTGCCACTTCCTGCTCTCATTGGCAGAAGTTGCTGTGTTTGCCAACCACAACACACAGCCAATGCTGGAACCGTTCAGTACAGTAAAGAGCCCAAATTATTGAACAGTACAGAAGCCCTCCTATACTGCATCCAAGTTTTTGTTAAAAGTTGTGGGCTGCATTCCAGCTCCAGTTGAAACCACATTATTAACTGGTACAAGGTCATAATACGCATTGCAATATGGTATGGTGCCCTCCATAATGTTTGGGACAAAGACCCATCATTTATTTATTTGCCTCTGTACTCCACAATGAGATTTGTAATAGAAAAAAAAACATCACATGTGGTGAAAGTGCACATTGTCAGATTTTATTAAAGGCCATTTTTATATATTTTGGTTTCACCGTGTAGAAATTACAGCAGTGTTTATACACAGCCCCCCCCCCCCCCCCCCAAATTTCAGGTCACCATAATGTTTGGGACACATGGCTTCACAGGATTTTGTAATTGCTCAGGTGTGTTTAAATGCCGCCTTAATGCACGTACAAGAGAGCTCTCAGCACCTAGTCTTTCCTCCAGTCTTTCCATCACCTTTGGAAACTTTTATTGCTGTTTATCAACATCAGGACCAAAGTTGTGTCAATGAAAGTCAAAGAAGCCATTATGAGACAGAGACAAGAATAAATCTGTTGGAGACATCAGCCAACCCTTCGGCTTACCAAAATCAACTGTTTGGAACATCATTAAGAAGAAAGAGAGCACTGGTGAGCTTACTAATCGCAAATAGACTGGCAGGCCAAGGAAGACCTCCACAGATGATGACAGACAGAATTCTCTCTTTTATAAAGAAAAATCCCCAAACACCTGTCTGACAAATCAGAACACTCTTCAGGAGCCAGGTGTGGATTTGTCAATGACCACTGTCCGCAGAAGACTTCATGAACAGAAATACGGAGGCTACACTTAAAAGAGCAACCACAGTTCTGGAAAAAGGTCTTGCGGACAGATGAGACGAAGATGAACTTATATCAGAGTGATGGTAAGACCAAAGTATGGAGGAGAGAAGGAACTGCCCAGGATCCAAAGCATACCACCTCATCTGTGAAACACGGTGGAGGGGGTATTATGGTCTGGGCATGTGTGGCTGCTGAAGGTACTGGCTCACTTATCTTCATTGATGATACAACTGCTGATGGTAGTAGCACAATGAATTCTGAAGTGTATAGAGACATCCCATCTGCTCAAGTTCAAACAATTGCCTCAAAACTCATTGGCCGACAGTTCATTCTACTCCAAGACAACAATCCCAAACATCCTGCTAAAGCAACAAACAAGTTTTTCAAAGCTACAAAATGGTCAATTCTTGAGTGGCTGAGTCAATCACCCGATCTGAACCCAATTGAGCATGCCTTTTATATGCTGAAGAGAAGACTGGACTAGTCTCCAAAACAAGTATAAGCTAAAGATGGCTGCAATAGAGGCCTGCCAGAGCATCACCAGAGAAGACACCCAGCAACTGGTGATGTCCATGAATCGCAGACTTCAAGCAGTCATTGCATGCAAAGGATATGCAACAAAAATACTAAACATAACTACTTTCATTTACATGACAGAAGCCCCCCATTCCCCCCTTCTTTTGTGGGACAGGCAGCATCTTTGGAGAGAAGGAATTGGTTACATTTTGGATCAAGGCCATTCTTAGAATGCTGCTATTTAGAACAGAGACGAGGAAACACAGAGACTAGTTGTGTGTCTGTGGAATTCTCTGCCTCGGAGGGCGGTGGAGGCTGGTTCTCTGGATACTACTGAGTGGAGTCGGGGGATATGGGGAGAAGGCAGGAACGAGGTACTGATTGGGGATGATCAGCCATGCAGCAGGCAGTGAAGAAAGCGAATGGTATGTTGCCATTCATAGCAAAAGGATTTGAGTACAAGGGCAGGGAGGTTCTACTGCAGTTGCACAGGGTCTTGGTGAGGCCACACCTGGAGTATTGTGTACAGTTTTGGTCTCCTAATCTGAGAAAAGACATTCTTGCCATAGAGGGGGTACAGAGAATGTTCACCAGACTGATTCCTGGGATGGCAGGACTTCCATATGAAGAAAGACTGGACAGACTCGGCTTGTACTCGCTGGATTTTAGAAGATTGAAGGGGGATCGTATAGAAACTTACAAAATTCTTAAGTGGTTGGACATGCTAGATGCAGGAAGATTGTTCCCGATGTTGGGGAAGTCCAGAACAAGGGGTCAGAGTTTAAGGATAAGGGGGAAGTCTTTTAGGACCGAGATGAGAAAATCATTTTTCACACAGAGTGGTGAATCTGTGGAATTCTCTGCCACAGAATGTAGTTGCGGCCAGTTCATTGGCTATATTTAAGAGGGAGTTAAATGTAGCCCTTGTGGCTAAAGGGATCAGGGGGCATGGAGAGAAGGCAGGTACAGGATACTGAGTTGGATGATCAGCCATGATCATATTGAATGGTGGTGCAGGCTGGAAGGGCGGAATGGCCTACTCCCGCACCTATTGTCTGCCCGTCCCGCTGAGTTACTCCAAACTTTTAGTGTCTATCTTTGGTTTGAACCAACATCCGCAGTTCCTGACTGTACACCCCTTCTCTAATCAGTATCCCTGCACTTGTACTGGGATGGTGCTGTGTCCAGTCTACCTGCACAGCTGAGGAGGTGGCACCTCACTCACCACATGGATGGATGGATGGATGGATGGAGGGAGTGTGTGAGGAGAGGCGAAGCATGGAGAGGGGGGGGGGAGCGCTCACGACACTCACCTACTCATGACTCACAACCTCCACTCCTCCAGTGGTGGCGGCGGGGGGGGGAGAGAGAAAATTAACACCCGCTCCCCTCCTCCATCCCTCATCTCTCAGTGTGCGCGGCCTGTGGGGCACCCCCCCGCCGCCAGACGGGGCGCCGGCCGCGACCGGACTACAACCCCCCCCCCCCCCCCCACCACCACACACAACTCCCGCCCCCTCCCTGCGCCCATTGGCCACCCCCGCGGCCCGACTGCATTCACCCGCCGCCTATTGGCCTGATCCCGCGTCAATCACACCCCCTCTCTCCCCCCCCATCCGCCGCTAACTCTCCCC
>CAUPSL010001498.1:12500-64824 GCA_963514005.1 Raja brachyura | reverse complement strand
TCTCTCTCTCCCCTCTCTCTCTCTCTCTCTCTCTCTCTCCCCCCCTCTCTCTCTCTCTCTCTCTCTCTCTCCTCTCTCTCCCCCTCTCCCTCTCTCTCTCTCTCTCCCTCTCTCCCTCTCCCTCTCTCTCTCTCTCTCCCTCTCTCACTCTCTCCCTCTCTCTCCCCCTCTCTCTTTCTCTCTCCCCCTCTCTCTTTCTCTCTCTCTCTGTCCCCCCCTCTCTCTTTCTCTCTCCCCCTCTCTCTGTCTCTCTCTCTCTCTCTCCCCTCTCTCTCTCTCTCTCTCTCTCTCTCTCTCACTCTCTCCCTTCTCTCTCTCTCTCTCTCTACCTCTCTCTCAATGTTTTTTTCAATTTAAAACAACTTTATTGGCATGATAAAATACATGGTTATATTGCCAAAGTATAAAACATAACATATATATTGAAATGTATAAATATAAATGCAAGCATACAGTGCATGGGGTCTGAAGAAGGGTCTCGACCCGAAACGTCGCCTATCTCCTTCGCTCTTTAGATGCTGCTGCACCCGCTGAGTTTCTCCAGCTTTTTGTGTAACCCCCAGTGCATGGATAGATATGGCCCTGTATCTATATTATAAACTCGCAATACACCTCTAGCCCTTTATTGATTGCTACACGTTCTTGCAGCTGTAAGCAGCAAAGACCCCACAGCGAGCAAGATCGACCACTCGACAACAAAAAAGACATAGTACGGTCATGGGCAGATTCGCGGGGAATTTCGGCCCCATTTCCGTAACCGGCTTCCGTCTCCGCACCAAAGATCCCGTCACAGCGGAGCAAAGATAACTAGTGCGGAGACGGAAGCCGGTTACGGAAACATCCTCGTAAAAATTAAAGTTATTTGGTAAAAATCTTCCCCTCATTTTCAGAATTTTAATTTATTAACACAAACTGTTCCCCCGCAACGTCGGGTCGGGTCGGTTGGGGTGACTGAAATGGACGACAAAAAGGCCCACGTTCCACTCCGTTGCGTACTATAACCATATAACCACATAACAATTCCAGCACGGAAACAGGCCTTCTCGGCCCTTCCAGTCCGTGCCGACCATTTATTTTCCCCTAGTCCCATCTACCTGCACTCAGACCATACCCCTCCATTCCCTTCCCGTCCATATACCTATCCACTTTACTTTTAAATGTTAAAATCGATCCTGCCTCCACCACTTCTGCTGGAAGATCATTCCACACAGCCACCACTCTCTGAGTAAAGAAGTTCCCCCTCATGTGACCCCTAAACTTCTGTCCCTTAATTCTCATGTCAAGTACTATAAAGTACTATCAGCCATTGAATGGCGGTGCAGGCTCGAAGGGCTGAATGGCCACCTCCTGCACCTATTGTCTATGTTTCTATACACGTCAGCCCATTGCGTTTAGCAGGAATGGTCTATCTTGCTCCGCTATAGGATCTTTGGTAAGCAGTGTAGATGCACGAACTCTGCAGCTGCAAGTCTCTCTCTCTCTCTCTCTCTCTCTCTCTCTGTCTCTGTGTGTCTCTCTCTCTGTCCAAGACCTCCAACCCCTTCAACCCCCGCACCCAGAATAGGTCAGTGCGGTGGCCGGAGTGGCTGCAGCCTCACCCGGACCCTCAACCCCCAACCCCCCCCAAACGCCGTGACCCTCCAAACCCTCTGAACCTCCAGCGCGGTGACCCTCCACCCTCTGAACCCTTCACCCCCCACCCCCCCAACCCAGAGGAGGTCAGTGCAGTGGCCGGGGCCTCACCCAGACCTTCAACCCCCCCTCAAACCCTTAGACCTCCAACCCCCTGGTCTCCAAACCCTTCACCCCCCGTCTATCTAATCCCTGGACCCTCCAACACCTGGACCACACCTGGAGTATTGCGTGCAGTTCTGGTCTCCAAATCTGAGGAAGGACATTATTGCCATAGAGGGAGTGCAGAGAAGGTTCACCAGACTGATTCCTGGGATGTCAGGACTGTCTTATGAACAAAGACTGCATAGACTCGGTTTATACTCTCTAGAATTTAGGAGATTGAGAGGGGATCTTATAGAAACTTACAAGATTCTTAAGGGGTTGGACAGGCTAGATGCAGGAAGATTGTTCCCGATGTTGGGGAGGTCCAGGACAAGGGGTCACAGCTTAAGGATAAGGGGAAATCCTTTAGGACCGAGATGCAAAGGACTTTTTTCACACAGAGAGTGGTGGGTCTCTGGAACTCTCTGCCACAGAGGGTAGTTGAGGCCAGTTCATTGGCTATATTTAAGAGGGAGTTAGATGTGGCCCTTGTGGCTAAAGGGGATCAGAGGGTATGGAGAGAAGGCAGGTACGGGATACTGAGTTGGATGATCAGCCATGATCATATTGAATGGCGGTGCAGGCTCGAAGGGCCGAATGGCCTACTCCTGCACCTAATTTCTATGTTCTATGTTTCTAACATTCTGATATTCCAGTTCCCGATCTTCCCAATCCCTAAACATTCCAGATATCCCTCGGATTCCTATTAAATCCTTTCCCCCTTCACCTTGAACCCATGTCCTCTGGTCCTCGATTCCCCTACTCTGGGCAAGAGACTCTGTGCATCTACCCGATCTATTCCTCTCATGATTTTATACACCTCAATAAGATCCCCCCTCATCCTCCTGCGCTCCATGGAATAGAGACCCAGCCTGCTCAACATCTCCCTGTAGCTCACACCCTCTAGTCCCGGCAACATCCTCGTAAATCATCTCTGAACCCTTTCCAACTTGACAATATCTTTCCTATAACACGGTGCCCAGAACTGAACACAATATTCCAAATGCGGTCTCACCAACGTCTTATACAACTGCAACATGACCTCCCAACTTCTATACTCAATACTCTGACTGATGAAGGCCAAAGTGCCAAAAGCCTTTTTGACCACCTTATCTACCTGTGACTGGACGTTTAAGGAACCACGGACCTGTACTCCTAGATCCCTCTGTTCTACAACATAGATACATAGACAATAGGTGCAGGAGTAGGCCATTCGGCCCTTCGAGCCAGCACCGCCATTCAATGTGATCATGGCTAATCATCCCCAATCAGCACCCCGTACCTGCCTTCTCCCCATATCCCCTGATTCCGTTAGCCCCAAGAGCCAAATCTAACTCTTGAAAACATCCAGTGAATCGGCCTCCACCGCCCTCTGTGGCAGAGAATTACACAGATTCACAACTCTCTGGGTGAAAACGTTTTTCCTCATCTCAGTCCTAAATGGCTGACCCCTTATTCTCAAACTGTGTGACCCCCTGATTCTGGACTCCCCCAACATGGGGAACTTGTTTCCTGCATGTAGCCTGTTCAATCATTTAAGAATTTTATATGTTTCTAAGATCCCCTCTCATCCTTCTAAACTTCAGAGCGTACAAGCCCAGCCGCTCCATTCTCTCAGCATATGACAGTCCCGCCATCCCGGGAATTAACCTGGTGAACCTACGCTGCACTCCCTCAATAGCAAGAATGTCCTTTCTCAAATTAGGGGACCAAAACTGCACACAATACTCCAGGTGTGGTATCACTAGGGCCCTGTACAACTGCAGAAGGACCTCTTTGCTCCTATACTCAATTCCCCTTGTTATAAAGGCCAACATGCCTTTCGCTTTCTTCACTGCCTGCTGCACCTGCATGCTTACTCAGACCTCGGGCCCTGGCATTCCCTCTCTATCTATCTCCCCCCCCCCCCACCCCAGTCGCACTAGCTTCTCATTTTCACACCACAAACAGCTTACAATGGCCTGTTCCCTTTATCATCGATACTTTTTTGCATATCTTTCATTCATTCTTCTTTATCTCTCCACATCACCGTCTATATCTCTCGTTTCCCTGATCCATGACCAGTCTGAAGAAGGGTCTCGACCCGAAACGTCGCCTATCTCCTTCGCTCCTTAGATGCTGCTGCACCCGCTGAGTTTCTCCAGCCTTTTGTGTATCCCGTGCTTACTTTCAATGACTGATGTACAAGCACACCCAGGTCTGCGGTGCTGGCTCGAAGGGCCGAATGGCCTACTCCTGCACCTATTGTCTATTGTCTGCCCTATCGAGCTCTCTCACAGTTTAAAAATGTGTGTGCAGCCCCTGGTTCACGACTCACCCAACATCGCGAACATGGTCTTTTTCCCCCCTCCCCTTAAATAACCCCTTTGTCCTCCTCTGTTGAGTTCTAAATTTCTCCCAGTCCTCCGGTTTGCCTCTTCCTAGAAACATAGAAACATAGAAATTAGGTGCAGGAGTAGAGGCCATTCGGCCCTTCGAGCCTGCACCGCCATTCAATATGATCATGGCTGATCATCCAACTCAGTATCCCGTACCTGCCTTCTCTCCATACCCTCTGATCCCCTTAGCCACAAGGGCCACATCTAACTCCCTCTTAAATATAGCCAATGAACTGGCCTCAACTACCCTCTGTGGCAGAGAGTTCCAGAGACCCACCACTCACTGTGTGAAAAAAGTCCTTCTCATCTCGGTCCTAAAGGATTTCCCCCTTATCCTTAAGCTGTGACCCCTTGTCCTGGACCTCCCCAACATCGGGAACAATCTTCCTGCATCAAGCCTGTCCAACCCCTTAAGAATCTTGTACGTTTGGGATAGACATTTATCACAAATGTGGGAAGTGTTTGGATAGCATTTATTCAGTCTAGTTTTTGAATAATATAATCAATGTCAAATTTTAAATTGAATTAAATTATGTCTTACATTAATCGAGCATTTGTAGAAACATAGAAACATAGAAAAATAGGTGCAGGTGTAGGCCATTCGGCCCTTCGAGCCATTGTATATATATATATCAAATACTTTTCCCATCTTTCGTTCGTAATTTTGCCCGTCTATCCCAGCCAATGCCCGTCTCGTACCATCAAAGCCTCCTTTCTACAAGTTCAGGATCTAGTCTACGAATTAACCGTGTCACTCTCCTTCCTAATGCAGAATTCCACCATATTATGGTCACTGTTGCCCAAGGGGCCTTGCACCACACGATGGGCTGAAGGGCCTGTTTCCGCGCTGCATCACTAAACTAAACTAACGAGACACAGAACACACAGGGAACTCTGGGATACACAATAGACAATAGGTGCAGGAGTAGGCCATTCGGCCCTTCGAGCCAGCACCGCCATTCAATGTGATCATCATCCCCAATCAGTACCCCGTTCCTGCCTTCTCCCCATATCCCCTGACTCCGCTATCTTTAAGAGCCCTATCTAGCTCTCTCTTGAAAGTATCCAGAGAACCGGCCTCCACCGCCCTCTGAGGCAGAGAATTCCACAGACTCACCACTCTCTGTGAGAAAAAGTGTTTCCTCTTCTCCGTTCTAAATGGCTTACTCCTTATTCTTAAACTGTGGCCCCTGGTTCTGGACTCCCCCAACATCGGGAACATGTTTCTTGCCTCTAGCGTGTCCAAACCCTTAGCAATCTTGTTAAGCTCAGATGTCGGTCAGATTTCTAGGGCCACCTCCTTGAGTACTCTGGGATGCAGACCATACGACCCTGCGGATTTATCTGCCGTCAGTCCCAACGGTTTACCGAACACCGTTCCCCGACTAATGTGGATTCCCTTCAGTTCCTCCCTCCCACTAGATCCTCGGTCCCCTGGTATATCTGGGAGATTGTTTGTGTCACGGTTGCCCAAGGGGCCTTTGCACAACAAGATCCACTAGCTAACCCTTCCTGATTACGCAATAGCCAATCTAGGACGGCCTGCCCTCTACATATTGGTTTAAAAACCCATCTCGTATATCTTATAGAAACATATAAAATTATAAAAGGACTGGACAAGCTAGATGCAGGAAAAATGTTCCCAATGTTGGGCGAGTCCAGAACCAGGGCCCACACAGTCTTAGAATAAAGGGGAGGTCATTTAAGGCTGAGGTGAGAAAACACTTTTTCACCCAGAGAGTTGTGAATTTGTGGAATTCCCTGCCACAGAGGGCAGTGGAGGCCAAGTCACTGGATGGATTTAAGAGAGAGTTGGGTAGAGCTCTAGGGGCCGGTGGAGTCAAGGGATATGGGGAGAATGTTAAAGAAGGAACTGCAGATGCTGGAGAATCGAGGGTTACACAAAAAGCTGGAGAAACTCAGCGGGTGCAGCAGCATCTAAGGAGTGAAGGAGATAGGCGACGTTTCGGGTCGAGACCCTTCGGCAGGCACGGGTTATTGATAGGGGACGATCAGCCATGATCACAATCAATGGCGGTGCTGGCTGGAAGGGCCGAGTGGCCTCCCTCTCCACCTATTTCCTATGTTTCTATGTATACATTCCAAGAAATCCTCCTCCTCAGCGCTGTTACCAACTCAGTCTGAAGAAGGGTTTTGGGACGAAACGTCGCCTATCTCCTTCGCTCCATAGATGCTGCCGCACCCGCTGAGTTTCTCCAGCATTTTTGTCTACCTTCGATTTTCCAGCATCTGCAGTTCCTTCTTGAGCCTGTTACCAATTTGGTTGACCCAGTCTATATGTAGATTAAAGTCACCCCCGATAACTGCCGTACCTTTGCTACACGGGTCCCTAATTTCCTGCTCGATGCTATCCCCAACCTCCCTACTGCTGTTTGGTGGTCTGTACGCAACTCCCAAGCGTTTTGTGCCCCTTGGCTATCTCGCAGATCTACCCCATACCGATTCTCCAGCATGCAAACCAATGCCTCTCCTCGCTATTGCATTCATCTCCTCTCTAACCAGCAATGGCCACCCCACCTCCTCTTCCTTTCTGTCTATCCTTCCCTGAATATCGACTACCGCTGCTTGTGTAAGGAGCTGTCCATGGGCAAGTAGAAGGGCCAGCAAGTATGGACATTGTGGGCCGAAGGGCCTGCTCCTGTGCTGAATGATACGAGGAACTCCAGTAGATGTTGTACACTAGTTGAGTTTAGAGATACAGCGCGGAAACAGGCCCTTCGGCCCACCGGGTCCGCACCGACCAGCGATCCCCGCACACTAACACTATCCTACACACACACACAAACACACACTAGGGACAATTTTTACATAGAAACATCGAAACATAGAAAAATAGGTGCAGGAGTAGGCCATTCGGCCCTTCGAGCCTGCACCGCCATTAACATTAATATAACAATTACAGCACGGAAACAGGCCATCTCGGCCCTTCAAGTCCGTGCCGAACAACTTTTTTCCCTTAGTCCCACCTGCCTGCACTCAGACCATAACCCTCCATACCCTTCTCATCCATATGCCTATCCAATTTATTTTTAAATGATACCAACGAACCTGCCGCCACCACTTCCACTGGAAGCTCATTCCACACCGCTACCACTCTCTGAGTAAAGAAGTTCCCCCTCATGTTACCCCTAAACCTCTGTCCCTTAATTCTAAAGTCATGTCCTCTTGTTTGAATCTTCCCTATTCTCAAAGGGAAAAGCTTGTCCACATCAACTCTGTCTATCCCTCTCATCATTTTAAAGACCTCTATCAAGTCCCCCCTTAACCTTCTGCGCTCCAGAGAATAAAGACCTAACTTATTCAACCTTTCTCTGTAACTTAGCTGTTGAAACCCAGGCAACATTCTAGTAAATCTCCTCTGTACCCTCTCTATTTTGTTGACATCCTTCCTATAATTGGGCGACCAAAATTGTACACCATACTCCAGATTTGGTCTCACCAATGCCTTGTACAATTTTAACATTACTTCCCTACTCCTATATTAAATGCTCTGATTTATAAAGGCCAGCATACCAAAAGCTTTCTTTACCACCCTATCTACATGCGATTCCACCCTCAGGGAACTATGCACAGTGATTCCCAGATCCCTCTGTTCAACCTCATTCCTCAATTCCCTACCAGTCGAGCATCCTCCTCACATTTCACACTGCCACCACAGTCCCGCCACCCCGGGCATAGAAACAGTGAAACATAGACAGTAGGTGCAGGAGTAGGCCATTCGGACCTTCGAGCCTGCACCGCCATTCAATATGATCATGGCTGATCATCCAACTCAGTATTCCGTACCTGCCTTCTCTCCATACCCCCTGATCCCTTTAGCCACAAGGGCCACATCTAACTCCCTCTTAAATATAGCCAATGAACTGGCCTCAACTACCCTCTGTGGCAGAGAATTCCAGAGACCCACCACTCTCTGTGTAAAGAATGTTTTCCTCATCTCGGCCCTAAAGGATTTCCCCCTTATCCTTAGACTGTGACCCCTTGTTCTGGACCTCCCCAACATCGGGAACAATCTTCCAGCATCTAGCCTATCCAACCCCTTAAGAATTTTGAAAGTTTCTATAAGATCCCCCCTCAGTCTTCTAAATTCTAGCGAGTACAAGCCGAGTCTATCCAGTCTTTCCTCATATGAAAGTCCTGACATCCCAGGAATCAGTCTGGTGAACCTTCTCTGTACTCCCTCTATGGCAAGAATGTCTTTCCTCCCAGCCGCTCCATTCTTTCAACATATGACAGTCCCGCCATTCCGGGAATTAACCTGGTGAACCTACGCTGCACTCCCTCAATAGGAAGAATGTCCTTCTTCAAATTTGGAGACCAGAACTGTACACAGTACTCCAGGTGTGGCCTCACCAAGACCCTGTACAACTGCAGTAGAACCTCCCTGCTCCTGTACTCAAATCCATCTATTTGAGTATAGGAGCAACGAGTACAGGATTAACCGTGTCCCTGTGTCGCAGGTAATGTCGGCACGCGGTGGCCACGGGACGAGGGGAGGTCACCGCCAACGGCAGGAGGAGGAGGGGGAGGAGGAGGAGGAGGACCCGGTGGACCGGATGATCGCCAAGACGGGTTGCGCCCACATCCACCACGCCCTGCAGGACTGCATGGCGCAGCATCAGGACTGGCGGCAATGCCAACCTCTCGTGCAGGAGTTCAAACGGTGCATGCAGGGGCAGCGGAGGGAGCGCGGACCGACCGGGACGTCTGCCCCTTGAGGAACGAAGGCAACTCTGCCCCCCAAAATGTGGAATATGAACCCTGTTTCAACTCCGGAAGCCAGGAAGCTGTTTCCTGTTAAACCCTCGGGATATTATAGAGGGGGGGGGGGAAAATGTCAAGTCAAGTCTATTTTATTTCTATAGCACATTTAAAAAACAACTCTCGTTGACATTGGTGACAGTGTTTTACATTGGTGGAGATACTAACGTTATACAACAGTGGTTCATAGATTAAATACAGACATCACTACATACATATAGAAACATAGAAATTAGGTGCAGGAGTAGGCCATTCGAGGCCATTGGATGATCAGCCATGATCACATTGAATGGCGGTGCAGGCTCGAAGGGCCGAATGGCCTACTCCTGCACCTATTTTTCTATGTTTCTATTGGCTGATGCCAGTGTAAATGGAGTTGCGGTCAGCTAGGCGGGAGGAGATAAATGTGTGGATGGTCACTTCTCTTCCAGAGAACCCTCGAAGGGGCGGTTAAAACGCAACGTGCTAATCAGTGCAGAGGAGGGTTACAAGAATGATCCCACGAATGAGTGCGTTAACTTATGATTAAGAAGGAACTGCAGGTGCTGGAAAAATCGAAGGTAGACAAAAATGCTGGAGGAACTCAGCGGGTGAGGCAGCATCTATGGAGCGAAGGAAATGGGTGACGTTTCGGGTCGAGACCCTTCTTCAGACCGAGGAAGACCTCCAGTCTTTGACCTTTCCACCCTGGGGAGAAATGTTCTGATTGCCTACCCTATCTACGCCCCTCAAACGCCACTCAGCCTCTGCCGCTCCAAAGAAAACACTCCAAGTCTAGTCCAGAACCAGGGGCCACACACACAGTTTAAGAATAAGGGGTAAGACATTTAGAACGGAGACGAGGAAACACTTTTTCACCCAGAGAGTGGTGAGTCTGTGGAATTCTCTGCCTCAGAGGGCGGTGGAGGCCGGTTCTCTGGATACTTTCAAGAGAGAGCTAGAGAGGGCTCTTACATAGAAACATAGAAAACAGGTACAGGAGGAGGCCATTCGGCCCTTCGAGCCAGCACCGCCATTCATTGCGATCATGGCTGATCATCCCCAATCAATAACCCGTGCCTGCCTTCTCCCCATATCCCTTGACTCCACCAGCCCCTAGAGCTCTATCTAACTCTCTCTTAAATCCATCCAGTGACTTGGCCTCCACTGCACTCTGTGGCAGGGAATTCCACAAATTCACAACTCTCTGGGTGAAAAAGTTTTTTCTCACCTCAGTCTTAAATGGCCTCCACTTTATTCTAAGACTGTGTGGCCCCTGGTTCTGGACTCGCCCAACATTGGGAACAATTTTCCTGCATCTAGCTTGTCCGGTCCTTTTATAATTTTCTATGTTTCTATAAGATCCCCCCCCTCATCCTTCTAAACTCCAGTGAATACAAGCCTGGTGTTTTCAGTCTTTCCTCATATAACAGTCCCGCCATCCCAGGGATCAATCTCGTGAACCTACGCTGCACTGCCTCAATCACAAGGATGTCCTTCCTCAAATTAGGAGACCAAAACTGTACACAATACTCCAGATGTGGTCTCACCAGAGCCCTATACAACTGCAGAAGAACCTCTTTACTCCTGTACTGGAATCCTCTTGTTATGAAGGCCAACATTCCATGAGCTTTCTTCACTGCCTGCTGTACCTGCACGCCAACTTTCAGTGACCGGTGTACAAGGACACCCAGGTCTCGCTGTACCTCCCCCTTACCTAACCTAACCCCATTGAGATAATAGGCGGGGAATTCAACAAACTCACAACTCTCTGGGTGAAAAAGGTTTTTTCTCACCTCAGTCTTAAATGACCTCCCCTTTATTCTAAGACTGGGGCCCCTGGTTCTGGACTGGCCCAACATTGGGAACATTTTTCCTGCATCTAGCTTGTCCAGTCTATTTATAATTTTATATGTTTCTATAAGATCCCCCCCCTCATCCTCCTATAATTATAATTTAATACCTTAAAGATAGCGGAGTCAGGGGATATGGGGAGAAGGCAGGAACGGGGTACTGATTGTGGATGAGGCAGAGAATTCCACAGATTCACAACTATCTGGGTGAAAAGTTTTTCCTCGCCCCCGTTCTAAATGACCTACCGCTTAGTCCCAGCCTCAACTACCTCCTCTGGCAGCTCGTCCCATACACCCACCACCCTCTGTGTGGAAAAGTTACCCCTCAGATTCCTATTAAATCTTTTCCCCTTCACCTTGAACCCGTGTCCTCTGGTCCTCGATTCCCCTACTCTGGGCAAGAGACTCTGTGCGTCTGTCTACCCGATCTGTTGCCCCTCGTGAGTATATACACCTCTATAAGATAGATCCACGAGGAGGCGAAGTCTGGAGGCCCCGTTGCAGCCTGGGGCTCGCCTGGTTCGGGCACCGCTCCACAAGACCCAGAAAGCGGACTGGACTTGCAAAATGGCGCCCTAAAAAACTTTAACCTGCTGGATCAGTGGAATATTTCTGTGTACTCGTCCATCGGGCATTGGGTACGGCAGTATTCTGCTGGGCAGTGTGTAACCATATAACCATATAACAATTACAGCACGGAAACAGGCCCTCTCGGCCCTTCCAGTCCGTGCCGACCATTTATTTTCCCCTAGTCCCATCTACCTGCACTCAGACCATACCCCTCCATTCCCTTCCCGTCCATATACCTATCCACTTTACTTTTAAATGTTAAAATCGATCCTGCCTCCACCACTTCTACAGGAAGATCATTCCACACAGCCACCACTCTCTGAGTAAAGAAGTTCCCCCTCATGTTACCCCTAAACTTCTGTCCCTTAATTCTCATGTCATGCCCTCTTGTTTGAATCTTCCCTACCCTCAATGGGAAAAGCTTATCCACGTCAACTCTGTCTATCCCTTTCATCATTTTAAAGACCTCAATCAAGTCCCCCCTTAACCTTCTGCGCTCCAAAGAATAAAGACCTAACTTGTTCAACCTCTCTCTGTAACTTAGTTGCTGGAACCCAGGCAACATTCTAGTAAATCTCCTCTGTACTCTCTCTATTTTGTTGACATCCTTCCTATAATTAGGCGACCAAAATTGTACACCATACTCCAGAATTGGTCTTACCAATGCCTTGTACAATTTTAACATTACTTCCCTACTCCTATATTCAATGCTCCGATTTATAAAGGCCAGCACACCAAAAGCTTTCTTTACCACCCTATCTACATGCGATTCCACCTTCAGGGAACTATGCACAGTTATTCCTAGATCCCTCTGTTCCACAGCATTCCTCAATTCCCTACCATTTACCATGTCTACTGCACTGTGCGATTTTGAGTAAGTGACAAAGGCTGGGACAGAAGGTAGACACAGTTTAAGGATAAAGGGGAAGTCTTTTAGGACCAAGATCATAATTTTTTTTTCCACACAGATGACCGAGATGAGAAGATCATTCTTTACACAGAGAGTGGTGAATCTGTGGAATTCTCTGCCACAGAGGATAGTTGAGTTCATTGGCTATATTTAAGAGGGAGTTAGATGTGGCCCTTGAGGCTAAAGGGATCAGGGGGTATGGAGAGAAGGCAGGTACAGGATACTGAGTTGGATGATCAGGATGTGCAGGCTCAAAGGGCCGAATGGCCTACTCCTGCACCTATTGTCTATGTTTCTATGTAACTCAGCGGGACAGCCAGCATCTCTGGAGAGAAGGGATGGGTGACGTTTCAGGTTGGAGACCCTTCTTCAGACTCGACCCGAAACGTCACCCATTCCTTCTCTCCAGAGATGTTACTCCAGCACTTTGTGTTTTAACCGGCGTATGCAGTTCCTCCCTGCAACATCAAGGCAGGAACAGAGAGGCAGTGAATGAGAATCTCCACAAGGTGGTGGTCACGAGCAGTGAACGTTGAGACCTTTTGGAAGGTAGACACAAAATGCTGGAGTAACTCAGCGGGACAGGCGGCATCTTGGACAATGGCATGTTGGCCTTTAGAACAAGAGTATAGGAGCAAAGAGGTCCTTCTGCAGTTGTACAGGGCCCTGGTGAGACCACACCTGGAGTATTGTGTGCAGTTTTGGTCTCCTAATTTGAGGAAGGACATTCTTGCTATTGAGGGAGCCCAGCGTAGGTTTACAAGGTTAATTCCCGGGATGACGGGACTGTCATATGCTGAGAGAATGGAGCGGCTGGGCTTGTATACTCTGGAGTTTAGAAGGATGAGAGGGGATCTGATTGAAACATATAAGATCGTTAAGGGCTTGGACACGCTAGAGGCAGGAAACATGTTCCCGATGTTGGGGGAGTCCAGAACCAGGGGCCACACAGTTTAAGAATAAGGGGTAAGCCATTTAGAACGGAGATGAGGAAACACTTTTTCACACAGAGAGTGGTGAGTCTGTGGAATTCTCTGCCTCAGAGGGCGGTGGAGGCCGGTTCTCTGGATACTTTCAAGAGAGAGCTAGATAGGGCTCTTAAAGATAGCGGAGTCAGGGGATATGGGGAGAAGGCAGGAACGGGGTACTGATTGGGGATGATCAGCCGTGATCGCATTGAATGGCAGTGCTGGCTCGAAGGGCCGAATGGCCTAGTCCTGCACCTATTGTCTATTGTCTATCCCTGGAGAGAAGGAATGGCCGACGTTTCTGGTTCGAGACCCTTCTTCGGACTGATGGTCAGGGCAGAGGGAGTCTAGAGATATGGAAGGGCAAGGTGTGAATGTGAGAGATCAAAGGGGACGATGTTCCATGAAATGTAGAATGGTTCATTACTGGCAGAGGGCAAGGTCATAAGTGATAGGAGCAGAATTAGGCCATTCGGCCCATCATGTCTACTCCGCCATTCAATCATGGCTGATCTATCTCTCCCTCCTAACCCCATTCTCCTGCCTTCTCCCCCGTAACCCCTGACACCCGTACTGATCAAGAATCTATCTATCTCTGCCTAAAAAATATCCACTGACTTGTGGCCTCCACAGCCGTCTGTGGCAACAGGGCATATGATCAGTAATATTTAATTAGGAGGGGTCTGGAACTAGTGGGAGAATTGGGAAGGGGGAGGGGATGGAGAGAGAGGGAAAGCAAGGGGCTGCCTGTGGTTAGAGAAGTCAATGTTCGTACCGCTGGGGTGTAAACTACCCAAAGGAAATATGATTAAGAAGGAACTGCAGATGCTAGAAAATCGAAGGTAGACAAAAGTGCTGGAGGAACTCAGCGGGTGCGGCAGCATCTGTGGAGCGAAGGAATAGGTGACGTTTCGGGTCTCGAATGGACCAGGCTGCGGCTCGGTGCATTGTGGAGGACAATATTCTGTACCGTAGAAGGCACTGGCATCGATCCCGGGGGGAGGGTGGGGGGGGAATGGGGGATATAAATCCCCCCCACACTTTTTGAGGTGGGGGGGGTGGCCTGTATTATTATCCCCCAGTTTTCGGAGGTCGAGGAACAACAAAATTAATAATCACCTGCTCCTATCCCTCACCAAGTGTCCGGAGGCAGCCACGACATCGTAGAAACAGAAACATAGGAAAATAGGTGCAGGAGTTGAGGCCATTCGGCCCTTCGAGCCTGCACCGCCATTCATAGAAACATAGAAACATAGAAAATAGGTGCAGGAGGAGGCCATTCGGCCCTTCGAGCCTGCACCGCCATTCAATGTGATCATGGCTGATCATCCAACTCAGTATCCCGTACCTGCCTTCTCTCCATACCCCCTGATCCCTTTAGCCACAAGTGCCACATCTAACGCCCTCTTAAATATAGCCAATGAACTGGCCTCAACTACCCTCTGTGGCAGAGAGTTCCAGAGACTCACCACTCTCTGTGTAAAGAATGTTTTCCTCATCTCGGTCCTAAAGGAATTTCCCCTTATCCTTAGACTGTGACCCCTTGTTCTGGACTCCCCCAACATCGGGAACAATCTTCCAGCATCTAGCTTGTCCAACCCCTTAAGAATTTTGTAAGTTTCTATAAGATCCCCCCCCAATCTTCTAAATTCCAGCGAGTACAAGCCGAGTCTATCCAATCTTTCCTCATATGGAAGTCCTGACATCCCAGGAATCAGTCCGGTGAACCTTCTCTGTACCCCCTCTATGGCAAGGATGTCTTTCCTCAGATTTGGAGACCAAAACTGTATGCAATACTCCAGGTGTGGCCTCACCAAGACCCTGTACAACTGCAGTAGAACCTCCCTGCTCCTATACTCAAATCCTTTCGCTATGAACGTCTACTTGGGGATGGTCTTGCCCCTACATTGTCTTAAAAATACTTCAAACATAAAACATTGAAATCATACTTCTGCAATGCACTAAAACATGATTTTAATACATCAAATTTCAAAAAGTCCCCCCCCTCCCCCTTCCCACACACTCGCCCCGCTCCAGTGCCGGCTAGCCCCGAGGCCGCTGATCAGTCATCGCTCAGAACCCCCCTCCCACTTTCAAAAACGCTCCTCGGCCTCTCCCTGAGAGTGTTTTTGTAAGTGGGGGGAGGGGGGGGGGGGGCTGGACTGTCAACTAAACTGTACTAAACTAACTTGAACTAAACTGAACTGTGCTAAACTAAATTAAACTAGACTAGACTAAACTCAACTCAACTAACCTAACCTAAACTAAACCATATTAAACTAGCTTAAACTAAATTAAACTAAACTGAACTGAACTGTACTAAGCTAAATTAAACTAGACTAGACTAAACTAAACTCAACTCAACTAACCTAACCTAAACTAAACCATTATAAACTAGCTTAAACTAAACTGAACTGAACTGAACTAATCTAAACTAATCTGTGTTAAACTAGCTTTAAACTGTACTAAACTGGACTAAACTAAACTGAACTGTGCGGGGATCGCTGGTCGGTGTGGACTCGGTGGACTCGGTGGGCCTGTTTCCGCACTGTACCTCTGAACTAAACTAAACTGAACGTGCAAACTCCCTACAGACAGCACCCATAGTCGGGATGGAACCTGGGTCCCTGGCGCTGTGAGGCAGCAACACTACTGCTGTGCCACCGTGCCGCCCTGTCGGCAAGCACAGCAGCTTGGTTTGGGAACGGCAAGAGTTGTGGATGTGGCCCAGCCCGTCACACAGACCACACTCCCCACCATCGACTCCATCGATACTTCACGCTGCCTCGGGGAAAGCAGTCGACATCATCAAAGACGTGTCCCTGTCCCTGTCCCACCCCGGTCATTCCCTCTTCTCCCCGCTCCCGTCCGGCAGAAGGTACAGGAGCTTGGAAAGCGCGCACCACCAGACTCAGGAACAGCTTCTTCCCCCCTGTCATCAGGCTTCTGAACGGCCCTTCCACAAGCTAGGGTACTGTCCGATTCACCTCTACTCCATTGCAGACATTGGACTTTGTCTGTGGAACTGATGCGGTACAATGCTGAGATCTATATCCTGCACTCTGTATCTTGACCTTTGCTCCACCTGTTGGACTGGAGTTGGACCGGATTATATTTATGTATCATCGACAGACACTCGAAATGAGTACGACTCTCCTCTCACGGGGGACGTCTGTGCGTGACTTTGTTTAACGTGGGGAGACTGGTGCACAGACAGACAGCCACCCCACGTGGGGTCCTTGACAGATCTGGGTCAGGATCCAGTGGCATAGAGTCCAAGACGACCGGAGACCCTTTTCTGCCGCAGCCTTCATCCGCCTTCCCAGCCGTTGTGACGCTCCACTAAGGTCAGCCATCGTCCTCCGCCTGTTCCACCGTTGAGGTCTTGGTCGGATCGCTCTTTGTCAGCGACCTCCCCCTCGACCTTACCGCCATGGGTGGCCCTACCAGGAGCATCGCTCCAGACGGCATCGCTCTCAGGATCTCGGGACCACACGAGCTTCTCCACCACGGGCAAGGTGACAATCCACGGAGAAGGTTTATGTATGGTATTATCTGATTAGATTTGATTGGATAGCGCGCAAAACAAAACGACTTACTGTACCTTAACCATAAACAAACCTAAATCTCAACAACAACAAACCGTTTGTGTCTGAAGGTAAAACTTTGCTCGTGTCTTCTCCACAGAAACAGAGAAGTAATTATGAAGAGGCTTAGACGTGGTGGACAGTCAGAACCTTTTCCCCTCAGGGTGGAGAAGTCAAAGACTAGAGGGCACAGCTTTAAGGTGAGAGGGGCAAAGTTTAAAGGAGATGTGCGGGGCTGGCTACCAGATCTCCCGGTGGCGCTGCACTTCGACTCCCCCTCCCATTCCCAATCCGACCTTTCTGTCCTGGGCCTCCTCCATGGCCAGAGTGAGTCCCACCACAAATTGGAGGAGCAGCACCTCATATTCCGCTTGGGTAGTTTACACCCCAGCGGTATGAATATTGACTTCTCCAATTTCAGATAGCCCCTGCTTTTCCTCTCTCTCAATGGACAATAGACAATAGACAATAGGTGCAGGAGTAGGCCATTCGGCCCTTCGAGCCAGCACCGCCATTCAATGTGATCATGGCTGATCATCCCCAATCAGTACCCCGTTCCTGCCTTCTCCCCATATCCTCTGACTCCGCTATCTTTAAGAGCCCAATCTAGCTCTCTCTTGAAAGTATCCAGAGAACCGGCCTCCACCGCCCTCTGAGGCAGAGAACTCTGTGTGTGAAATAGTGTTTCCTCATCTCCGCTCGAAATGGCTCACCCCTTATTCTTAAACTGTGTCCCCTGGTTCTGGACTCCCCCAACATCGGGAACTTGTTTCCTGCCTCTAGCGTATCCAAGCCGTTAATAATCTTATGTTTCAATAAGATCCCCTCTCATCCTTCTAAACTCCAGAGTGGTCAAGCCCAGCCGCTCCATTCTCTCAGCATATGACAGTAACTCAGGATGGAGTAACTCAAAACGCTGGAGTAACTCAGCGGGACGGGCAGCATCTCTGGAGAGAAGGAATGGGCGACTTTTCGGGTCGAGACCCTTCCTCAGACTGATGTGGAGAGGACGAGAGAGGATAGAGGGGGAGAGATAAAACAGGCCCTTCGGCCCACTGAGTTTATGCCGACCATCGCTCACCCGTTCACACTAGTTCTATGTGATCCCACTTTCCCATCCACTCCCAACAAACCCGCACGTCTTTGGAGTGTGGGCGGAAACCGGATCACCCGGAGAAAACCCACACGGGTCACAGGGAGAACGTATAAACCACACACACATGTACACACACACACACACACACGCACCCAGACACATTGACACACACGTACACACACATACAACCACACATGCACGCACGCAAGCACGTTCGCATGCACACATACACGCACACACACACACGCACACGCAGGCACATACACACGTTCAACCACACGCACGCACACACACACACTCACATGTACAACCACACACACGCAAGCACGTACATTAAAATGCACGCACGCACACAATCACACGTATGCACGCACACATGTACAACATCATAAGCATACATGCACAGACACGCAGACACACACGCACGCACATACAACCACACATAAATATACACACACGCACGCACACACACACGCGCACACACACACACATGTACAACCACACACAGACACACACACGCACGCACATACAACCACACATAAACATACACACACGCACACGCACACACACACACATGTACAACGACACAAAGACACACACACACAGTTCTGCTCTCGCTCCCCCTCCCCTCCCCACTCTCAGTCAGACACATAATATCGCTCCCCCTGCGCCAGGCCCATCTTCCCCGTGAGTGTGGCGTGCGTGACGAGGGGGATCTCCAGGGCGACACGTTCGGCTACCAGAGTGTAACTTGAGCGGCGAGACTGTGCGGCTGGAAGCGTTTGAGACTCTCCCCCCCCCCCCCCCCCGGGACCTGCAGATTACACGGGTATCCGAGGAAGCTTTAACCCAGTCCCCGCTAGAAGATAGACACAAAATGCTGGAGTAACTCAGCGGGACGGGCAGCGTCTCTGGAGAGAAGGAACGGGTGATGTTTCGTGTCGAGACCCTTCTTCAGACGCCAGGATTAGAGGGAGGAGGCTGGAGAGACTTAGATTGTTTTCTCTGGAACAGCACCAGGTTGTGTCTGACGAAGGGTCTCGACACGAAACCAGAGACAATAGACAACAGGTGCAGAAGGAGGCCATTCGGCCCTTCGAGCCAGCACCGCCATTCAATGTGGTCATGGCTGATCATCCACAATCAGTACCCCGTTCCTGCCTTCTCCCCATATCCCCTGACTCCGCTATCTTTAAGAGCCCTATCTAGCTCCCTCTTGAAAGTATCCAGAGAACCGGCCTCCACCGCCCTCTGAGGCAGAGAATTCCACAGACTCACCACTCTCTGTGAGAAAAAATGTTTCCTCATCTCCGTTCTAAATGGCTTCCCCCTTATTCTTAAACTGTGTGGTCCCTGGTTCTGGACTCCCCCAACATCGGGAACATGTTTCCTGCCTCTAGTGTGTCCAAACCCTTAATAATCTTATATGTTTCAATGAGATCCCCTCTCATCCTTCTAAACTCCAGTGTGTACAAGCCCAGCCGCTCCATTCTCTCAGCACATGACAGTCCCGCCATCCCGGGAATTAACCTGGTGAACCTACGCTGCACTTCCTCAACAGCAAGAATGTCGTTCGTGTGCTATCATGTGTGGGTGTTTTCGATGCTGGAAGAGAGCAGGTGGTGAAACGGTGATTACGTTTAGTTTCGTTTGGAGATACAGTGAGGAAACAGGCCCTTCGGCCCATCGGGTCCGCACCGTCACCGGTCCACCGATCACCCCGTACGCTAATGTATGGTCTTTCCGCTGACTGGTTAGCACGCAACAAAAGCTTTTCACCGTACCTCAGTACACGTGACAATAGACTAAACTGAACTGAGCTCACGAACACTATCCCACACACACACACTAGGGGACAATTTACAATTTTACAGAAGCCAATTAACCTACAAACCTCGACTTGTTTGGCCTATAACCATATAATAATTCCAGCACGGAAACAGGCCCTCTCGGCCCTTCCAGTCCGTGCCGACCATTTATTTTCCCCTAGTCCCATCTACCTGCACTCAGACCATACCCCTCCATTCCCTTCCCGTCCATATACCTATCCACTTTACTTTTAAATGTTAAAATCGATCCTGCCTCCACCACTTCTGCAGGAAGATCATTCCACACAGCCACCACTCTCTGAGTAAAGAAGTTCCCCCTCATGTTACCCCTAAACTTCTGTCCCTTAATTCTCATGTCATGCCCTCTTGTTTGAATCTTCCCTACCCTCAATGGGAAAAGCTTATCCACGTCAACTCTGTCTATCCCTTTCATCATTTTAAAGACCTCAATCAAGTCCCTCCTTAACCGTCTCCGCTTCTGGCATGTGGGGGGAAACCGGAGCACCCGGAGAAAACCCACGCGGGTCACGGGGAGAATGTGCAAACTCCGTACAGAGAGCGCCCGTGGTCGGGATGGAACCCGGGTCTCCGGCGCTGTGAGGCAGCGATTCTACCGCTGTGCCACCGTGCCGGCCCGTGATGCCACCGTGCGGTTTGACCCAAGCTAGACCGGGTGAACCACATTCCTACGGTAGTGCTAACACAGCAAGGTGGAGATCATCATTACTATGATTAAGTTGTGCCCAAGAGCGATTGGGTAACATGCTGAACACACGGTTCACATAGACTCACATACAACCTAGCAACAGACTTACTTGCAGTGTCATCTTTCATGTCCTTACCCGCATAGAACACACAGAAGTTCATAAATGGTGATAGGAGCAGAATTAGGCCATTCGGCCCATCGAGTCTAATCCACCATTCTGCCCGACCTGCCGAATCAGAAGGTCATACGTGATAGGAGCAGAATTAGGCCATTCGGCCCATCAAGTCTAATCCACCATTCTGTCTATCTCTGCCTTAAAAATATCTGCCTTCTGTGGCAAAGAATTCCACAGATTCACCACCCTCTGACTCGTCTCCTTCCCAAAGACATAGAACAGTACAGCACAAGAACAGGCCCTTCGGCCCACAATGTAAATGCCGGCCATGATGCTAAGACCATCTCCCCTCTGCCTGCATGTGATCTGTATCCCTCCATCCCCTGCATATCCACGCTCCTGTCCAAAAGCCTCTTAAACACCACGATCGTATCAGCCTCCACCCCCACCCCTGGCAGCGCGTTCCAGGCACCCACCACCCTCTGTGTAAAAAAAAACCTGTCCCCCACATCTCCTTTAAACTTTGCCCCTCTCACCTTAAAGCTGCGCCCTCTAGTCTTGGACATCTCCACCCTGGGGGGGGGGAAAGGTTCTGACTGTCTACCCTATCTACTGCTCTAAGTCTCCCCAAAACCTCTGCTGTTCCAGAAGAAAGGATTTGAGTTTGGATGACATGGGTTGGGGAACAGGTTCTGACCTGCAGCAGTGAGTGTGTCAGAAAGAACTGCAGATGCTGGTAAAATGGATGGAGCAACTCAAAACGCTGGAGTAACTCAGCGGGACGGGCAGCGTCTCTGGAGAGAAGGAATGGGCGACGTTTCGGGTCGAGACCCTTCTTCAGACTGATGTCAGGGGGGGTGGGTGGGACAGGGATAGAATGGAGTCGGTGACAGTGAGACTGGTGGGAGAACTGGGAAGGGGGAGGGGATGGAGAGAGAGAGGGAAAGCCGGGACTACCTGAAGTTAGGGGATCTTATTGAAACATATAAGATTATTAAGGGTTTGGACCCGCTAGAGGCAGGAAGCATGTTCCCGATGTTGGGGGAATCCAGAACCAGGGGCCACAGTTTAAGAATAAGGGGTAAGCCATTTAGAACGGAGACGAGGAAACACTTTTTCTCACAGAGATTTGTGCGTCTGAAGAAGGGTCCCGACCCAAAAAGTCCTTCTAAACTCCAGAGTGTACAAGCCCAGCCGCTCCATTCTCTCAGTGTATGACAGTCCCGCCATCCTGGGAATTAACCTGGTGAACCTACGCTGCACTCCCTCAATGTTTCTGGTCGAGACCTTTCTCCAGACAAACAGCAGACGGGCCCAGCATCGAACCCTGAGGCAAGCCACTAGTACGCTAAGGTGAAATATCTTGAAGCAAAACATTGTAATTTTCATCAATCTTTTTGTAAGCAGGGTTGCAGGAACTCTTTTTTTAATGAATGAATGAATGAATAAGTTTATTGGCCCAGTGTTCACATACAAGGAATTTGCCTTGGCGCTCCAACCCGCAAGTGACAACGTGAGTGATAACATTCTATAAATCTGATTCATTTTGATTAATCTTGCTAGGGAATTGGATTCATCATCATGAATAGATTAGGGAGTTGTTCCTTCCAATGTCACCTGCTTCCCGTTTCACAACACAAACCAGACGAACTTGCCTGGATTAGATGGCGTAAGCTTCAAGGAGAGGTTCGGCCAAATCTGCATTGTTTTCTCTGGAATGCCGGAGGTTAGGGCGAGGAGAGACCGGATATTGCCGGGGTTAGGCACGCAATGCTGGAGTAACTCAGCGGGAGAGGGGTCAGGCGACGTTTCGGGGTCGACACCCTCCTTCAGACATGCCGGGAGGAACTCGAGATAGACACAAAAAACGCTGGAGTAACTCAGCGGCTGAGGCAGCCTTTACGGGGCGAAGGAGCGGGTGACATTTCGGGCCGAGACCCTCCTTCAGACTGCTGGAGCAACTCAGCGGGACAGGCAACGTCCGCAGAAGGGTCTCTGCAACCTTTTCACCCAGAGAGTTGTGAGTCTGTGGAATTCTCTGCCTCAGAGGGCGGTGGAGGCCGGTTCTCTGGATGCTTTCAAGAGAGAGCTAGATAGGGCTCTTAAAGATAGCGGAGTCAGGGGGATATGGGGAGAAGGCAGGAACTGGGTACTGATTGGGGATGATCAGCCATGATCATATTGAATGGCGGTGCTGGCTCGAAGGGCCGAATGGCCTCCTCCTGCACCTGTTGTCTGTTGTCTATTGAGTCAAAGTCAAAGTCAAAAGAGTTTATTGTCATGTGTCCCTGACAGGACAATGACAATCTTTCTTTGCATAGCACAACAGAACATAGAAGGCATTGACTATAATTATATACGTAAATACACCCATGAATTAATAAATTAATAAAGTGCAAATAACAGATGGAGGGATATTAATGTTCAGAGTTTTGTCCGAGCCAGGTTTAATAGCCTGATGGCTGTGGGGAAGTAGCTATTCCTGAACCTGGACGTTGCAGTCTTCAGGCTCCTGTACCTTCTACCTGAAGGTAGCAGGGAGATGAGTGTGTGGCCAGGTTGGTGTGGGTCCTTGATGATGCTGCCAGCCTTTTTGAGGCAGCGACTGCGATAGATCCCCTCGATGGAAGGAAGGTCAGAGCCGATGGACTGGGCAGTGTTTACTACTTTTTGTAGTCTTTTCCTCTCCAGGGCGCTCAAGTTGCCGAACCAAGCCACGATGCAACCGGTCAGCAAGCTCTCTACTGTGCACCTGTAGAAGTTAGAGAGAGTCCTCCTTGACAGACCAACTCTCCGTAATCTTCTCAGGAAGTAGAGGCGCTGATGAGCTTTCTTAATAATTGCATCTGTGTTCTCGGACCAGGAAAGATCTTCACAGATGTGCCCGCCCAGGAATTTGAAGCTCTTGACCCTTTCAACCGTCGACCCGTTGATATAAACGGGACTGTGGGTCCCCATCCTACTCCTTCCAAAGTCCACAATCAGTTCCTTGGTTTTGCTGGTGTTGAGGGCCAGGTTGTTGTGCTGGCACCATATGGACAGTCGCTCGATCTCTCTTCTATACTCTGACTCATCCCCATCAGTGATACGTCCCACAACAGTGGTGTCGTCAGCGAACTTGATGATGGAGTTCGCACTATGACCGGCTACGCAGTCATGAGTATAGAGTGAGTACAGCAGGGGGCTGAGCACGCAACCCTGAGGTGCTCCCATGCTGATTGTTATCGAGTCTGACACGTTTCCACCAATACGGACAGACTGTGGTCTGTGGATGAGGAAGTCGAGGATCCAATTGCAGAGGGATGCGCAGAGACCCAGTTCTGCGAGTTTGGTAACCAGCTTGGAGGGGATGATTGTGTTAAATGCCCACCCATTTCTTCACCCATTCCTTCTCTCCAGAGACGCTGCCTGTCCCGCTGAGTTACTCCAGCATTTTGTGCCTATCCTCGGTGTAAACCAGCATCTGCAGTTCCTTCCCGCACGTGGACGTATCGCGTGGAGTTATGGTCGTCCCATTACAGGAAGGATGTGGAGTCTTTGGAATGAAAGGGTGCAGAGGATATGAGTCACAGTTGCACAGTCGCCCTACTTGTCCACGCCGACCATCGCGCCCCATCTACACTAGTCCCACCTTCCATAGAGGCACAGAGTCACAGAGGCCTATAGTGTGTAAATGGGCCCTTCAGCCCAACTTTCCCACACCGACCAATATATTTACCAAAAATAAAAGCGATGGCGGGTGCCGCATAATTATAGATCTGACCGAACTAAATACTTCTGTTCAGTATGTTCATTTCAAAATGGATACCTTTGACACAGCTAGGCAGTTAATAGCCTATGGGTACTATATGGCATGCATTGACCTCAAAGATGCATACTATTCAGTACCAATACACAAGGATCATAGGAAATACCTAAAATTTATCTGGATGGAACAACTATGGCAATACAAAGCCTTGCCCAATGGGTTATCATCAGCACCCAGACTGTTTACCAAAATGTTGAAACCAGCTTTGGCCTACCTAAGAAAACAGAATCACATTGTAATGGCCTATCTTGCTGATATCCTCATTGTTGGGGAGAATTTGGAAATGGCTACATTGGCAGTTTTAGCCACAAAACATCTTTTCCAAAAGCTGGGGTTCATCATACATCCAGATAAATCAAAACTGAAACCCTCTACCACCATGGATTACTTGGGGTTTACCATAGACTCGGTGCAAATGTCTATCACTTTACCACCAAATAAAGCGGTGGACTTGATAGAGGCTTGCAGGAGCCTTACTGGCATCAGGGATCCATCCATACGGCAGGTGGCCAGGGTAATTGGGAAGATAGTGGCTGCTTTTCCCGCAGCACAATTCGGACCATTACATTATCAAAACCTACAAAGAGCTAAAATTATAGCTCTTAAAGACATGCAGGCCATTTCGACAGGCCTATGAAATTGCCAGAAAAGGCAAAAAACGAATTAAATTGGTGGATGGAGAATGCTCAAAATTGTTCAAAACCCATCATTATCATCAATCCCTCGATCATCTTACAAACTGATGCCAGTGCCCAAGGTTGGGGAGCAACTAATACCACCACTAGTTGTGGAGGGAGATGGAATGCACTAGAACTAACCCAATTCAAAACACTGGGAATTAACCATTCAGAAATGCTGGGAGCATTTCATGGCCTTAGGGCATACTGCTCAGACATGCACAAAATACATGTTAGGTTACAAATTGACAATACCACGGTGGTGGCTTACATTAACCACATGGGTGGAATAAAGTCGATATCGTGTGATGAATTGGCCAACAATATCTGGCTCTGGTGTCTGCAAAGAGAAATTTGGATTTCAGCCACTTACCTCCCAGGTAAACTAAATACAGTGGCAGACACCAGGTCACGCAAATTTAACGACAACATAGAATGGATGTTGGATCGAAAAGTGTTCCCAGATATTGTAGAACGTTATGGGACACCAGATATTGACCTTTTTGCGTCCAGATTAAATCACCAACTGCCAACATATGTTGCTTGGGAACCAGACCCAGGGGCAGTAGCAATGGATGCTTTCACGCTACACTGGGGGGACTTGTTCTGTTATGCATTTCCCCCCTTCTGCCTCATCAGTCGGGTCTTGCAGAAAATCAGACAAGACTCCGCATCGGGTATTTTGGTTGCGCCCGACTGGCCTACCCAACCATGGTTCCCAATGATACAGAAGATGGCCACAGAACCTTGTATTAGGGTCAATAAACGACCTAACCTGCTTATACATCCCGTCACAGGAGAACACCATCCATGTCATGACCGCATGGACCTATTGATTTGCAGGTTCTGAAACGGCCACTTTTGGGGTACGGACTCACCAGCAGAACCATAGATACCATCTCAGCATCGTGCAGGGAGTCCACCCGTAAGCAGTACCTGACCTACATCAGGAAGTGGGAAAAATTCTGCTCTGCAACCAACACTACCTACGAATCAGCTACCATTACAGAAGTTCTGGAATTCTTGGCAACCCTTCACCATGACAAAGGACTGAGCTATAGTGCCATTAACTGTGCCAGGAGTGCCCTATCGACCTACCTGGGCAAGGGGAGTGACCAATTGGGCATTGGATCACATCCATTAGTATCAAAACTAATGAGAGGAATATTCAATTCCAATCCCCCCAGGCCCAGATACAACCACACGTGGGATATCAGCATAGTATTAACTATGCTGCGAGGATGGACACCTAACTCAGGACTTACCCTGGATAAGCTTACCTACAAGGTGGTAATGATCATGGCACTCGTCACGGCACAACGGGTCCAGTCCCTGCACAAATTAAATCTGGATGCCATGTCCATATCCAATGACAAAATCACCTTTTATGTGCAGGGGCTGTTAAAACAAGATCGACCCGGAACGTCTGGACATACTTTAGAGTTTCTAGCCTACCCGGCAGATACTCGACTTTGCATTGTCACTTTATTATCACGATACATCTCAGTCACAAAAAATCTCAGGGGCACGGAGAAAGCTTTGCTCATAAGCCACAAAAAGCCTCACCACAAAGTCACGGTGCAAACCATTTCTAGATGGATAAGGGTGGTACTGGATGCGGCGGGGATAGACACTAATATATTTAAATCTCACTCCACCAGGGCGGCATCCACGTCGGCGGCTAGGATGATGGAGGTACCATTGGACCACATCCTGGCCACAGCGGGTTGGAGTAATGAGAGGACGTTTCATCGCTTTTATAATAAACCCGTGGCCTCCACTGACTCTTATGCAGGGAGAATTTTGAGCTCTGCCAAATAATTTACCCTTCATGGGATATATATTTTTGTGTTTGGTATGAATAAATACCTATTTTGTTTTTCAGCCGGTGTTATGTCTGAATTACGTTCATCCTCTTATCCCAGCATAGCGGTGTGTGAGCATGGAGTTTCCAGGGCATGAAATCACAGAGCTTTGAAATCTTCACGTAGTCACTCACGTGACTCCGAAGTAAAATAGTAAGATTAAATGAGAACTTACTAGTTTGAAGTTTGATCTTTATTTTATGAGGAGTTACGATGAGGGATTACGTGCCCTCCGCTCCCAGCCCTCTATTATAAAGATCAACTGGTATGGAAGTTCTCTCTTATCTTACTATATTAGTCTACGTTGCCATCTGTGATTTCACACCACTGCTTTGAAGAATGTCGCGCATGCGTGCTGGCGGGGTCTTCACGTAATCCCTCATCGCAACTCCTCATAAAATAAAGATCAAACTTCAAACTGGTAAGTTCTCATTTAATCTTACTATTTTACTTCATAAAATAACACATTCCTAAAATAACAAAGAATAGAGCGGCTGGGCTTGTATACTCTGGAGTTTAGAAGGATGAGAGGGGATCTTATTGAAACATATAAGATTGTTAAGGGTTTGGACACGCTAGAGGCAGGAAACATGTTCCCGATGTTGGGGGAGTCCAGAACCAGGGGCCACACAGTTTAAGAACAAGGGGTAAGCCATTTAGGACGGAGACGAGGAAACACTTTTTCTCACACAGAGAGTTGTGAGTCTGTGGAATTCTCTGCCTCAGAGGGCGGTGGAGGCCGGTTCTCTGGATGCTTTCAAGAGAGAGCTAGATAGGGCTGTTAAAGATAGCGGAGTCAGGGGATATGGGGAGAAGGCAGGAACGGGGTACTGATTGGGGATGATCAGCCATGATCACATTGAATGGCGGTGCTGGCTCGAAGGGCCGAATGGTCTTCAACATTCTACCCTTTTTACAGTATCTGTACACTGTGGACGGCTTGATTGTAATCATGTGTAGTTCTTCCGCTGACTGGTTAGCAAGATATTTTCATATTCGGATGTCATATTCGGAGCAGAATCAGACCATTCAGCCCATCGAGTCTACTCCGCCATTCAATCATGGCTGATTTATCCCTCCCTCTCAACCTCATTCTCCTGCCTTCTCCCCATAATCCCTGCCACCCGTACTAATTAAGAATCAATGAGATCCCCTCTCATCCTTCTAAACTCCAGAGTGTACAAGCCCAGCCGCTCCATTCTCTCAGCATATGACAGTCCCGCCATCCCGGGAATTAACCTGGTGAACCTACGCTGCACTCCCTCAATAGCATTGCGGCACGGTGGCGCAGCGGTAGATTTGCTGCTTCAGCGCTAGAGACCCGGGTTCGATCCCGACCATGGGCGCTGTCTGTGCGGAGTTTGCACGTTCTCCCCGTGACCTGCGTGGGTTTTCTCCGGGTGCTCTGGTTTCCTCCCACACTCCAAAAACGTGCTGTTTTGTAGGTTAATTGACAATAGACAACAGGTGCAGGAGTAGGCCATTCGGCCCTTCGTGCCAGCACTGCCATTCAATGTGATCACGGCTGATCATCCCCAATCAGTACCCCGTTCCTGCCTTCTCCCCATAATCCCTGCCTCCCGTACTAATTAAGAATCAATAAGATCCCCTCTCTTCCTTCTAAACTCCAGAGCGTACAAGCCCAGCTGCTCCATTCTCTCAGCATATGACAGTCCCGCCATCCTGGGAATTAACCTGGTGAACCTACGCTGCACTCCCTCAATAGCAAGAATGTCCTTCCTCAAATTTGGAGACCAAAACTGCACACAATACTCCTCAAATTTGGAGACCAAAACTGCACACAACGCCTTCTGCAGTTGTACAGGGCCCTGGTGAGACCTAGCTGTGGTCTCACCAGGGCCCTGTACAACTGCAGAAGGACCTCTTCGCTCAAAGAAATTCCTCCTCATCTCCATTGTAAAGGAACGTCCTTTAATTCTGAGGCTGTGCCCTCTGGTCCTGGACTCTCCCACTAGTGGAAACATCCTCTCCACATCCACTCTATCCAGGCCTTTCACTATTCTGTACGTTTCAATGAGGTCCCTTCCAAACTCCAGCGAGTACAGGCCCAGCGCCGACAAACGCTCATCGTACGTTAACCCACTCATTCCTGGGATCGTTCTTGTAAACCTCCTCTGGACCCTCTCCAGAGCCGGCACATCCTTCCTCAGATACGGGGCCCAGAACTGCTCACAGTGCGGTCTGCAAATCTTCAGCAGGCCATCCCAAAATGACTCGAATGAGTGCTGGTAATACGAAGCAAAAAGATTAGGTAAATATTTGCCTTAACGAACATGAAAGCTGGAAACTTGTGTTTCCTGTTGACATTTTGTTAGGAATGTTTCTTTGCAGATTACGCCTAAGGAATGCACCGTCGGAAATATCCGGCTGGAATCTTCAGGAGCCAGTTGGCTTTAACTGTCTTTTTGTTTATAGTTCAGAGAAACAGCACGGAAGTTGGCCCTTCGGCCCACCCAGTCCACGCCAACCAGCGACCGTCCCGCACGCGAGCAGTATCCTGCACGTACACACCAGGGAACATCTACAATTTTCACCGAAGCAAATCCAACCTACAAACCCCGCACGTCTTTCTGGAGCGTGGGAGGAAACCGGAGCACCCACGCGGAGAAAACCCACGCGGGTCACGGGGAGAACGTGCAAACTCCGTACAGACAGCGCCCGTGGTCAGGATCGAACCGGGGTCTCTGGCGCTGTGAGGCAGCAGCTCTACCCGCTGCGCCACCGCTGCGCTGTCCCTGGCCACTCGATGGGCCGAACGGCCTAATTCTGTTCCTGTGTCTTTTCGTTTGATAGTCTAAACGGGCCCTTCATCCCAGCTCATCTATGTCATAGAAACATAGAAACATAGAAATTAGGTGCAGGAGTAGAGGCCATTCGGCCCTTCGAGCCTGCACCGCCATTCAATATGATCATGGCTGATCATCCAACTCAGTATCCCGTACCTGCCTTCTCTCCATACCCTCTGATCCCCTTTAGCCACAAGGGCCACATCTAACGCCCTCTTAAATATAGCCAATGAACTGGCCTCAACTACCTTCTGTGGCAGAGAGTTCCAGAGACCCACCACTCTCTGTGTGAAAAAAGTCCTTCTCATCTCGGTCCTAAAAGATTTCCCCCCTTATCCTTCAGCTGTGACCCCTTGTCCTGGACCTTCCCAACATCGGGAACAATCTTCCTGCATCTAGCCTGTCCAACCCCTTAAGAATTTTGTACGTTTCTATAAGATCCCCTCTCAATCTCCTAAATTCTAGAGAGTATAAACCGAGTCTATGCAGTCTTTGTTCATTAGACAGTCCCGACATCCTAACATGTCAACCAACATGCACCATCCAAGTCCCATTTGCCCACACTTGGTCCATATCCCTCCAAACCTGTCCTATCCATGCACCTGTCTAACTGTTTCTTAAACGTTGGGATAGTCCCAGCCTCAACTACCTCCTCTGGCAGCTCGTTCCATACACCCACCACCCTCTGTTGCCCCTCAGGAGGAGGCCATTCAGCCCTTCGAGCCAGCACCGCCATTCAATGTGATCATGGCCCCTCCTAGTAAAATTTCCCCCCCTCATCTTAAACCTGTCCCCCCTGTTTTTTGATTACCCTACTCTGGGCAAAAGACTACTCAAAACCTTCATGGTTTCCTCCGAGATCTCCGGGTTCCTCCCACACTCCAAAGACGTGCAGGTTTGTAGATTAATTGATTCGAGTAAAAATTGTAAGCTGTCCCTAGTGTGTGTGGGATAGTGTTAGTGTGCGGGGATCGCTGGTCAGCGCGGGCTCGGTGGGCCGAAGGGCCTGTTTCTGCTCTGTACCGCTAAACTAAACTAAACAAATCCAATGTTTAGTTTCATTAAAGAAAGAAACATAGACCATAGGTGCAGGAGGAGGCCATTCAGCCCTTTGAGCCAGCACTGCCATTCACTGTGATCATGGCTGATCGTCCCCTATCAATAACCCGTGCCTGCCTTCTCCCCATATCCCTTGACTCCACCAGCCCCTAGAGCTCTATCTAACTCTTTTAAATCCATCCAGTGATTTGGCCTCCACTGCCCTCTGTGGCAGGGAATTCCATAAATTAACAACTCTCTGGGTGAAAAAAAAATTCTCATCTCAGTTTTAAATGACCTCCCCTTTATTCTAAGACTGTGGCCCCTGGTTCCGGACTCGCCCAACATTGGGAACATTTTTCCTGCGTCTAGCTTGTCCAGTCCTTTTATAGTTTTATAGTTTAGAGATACAGCGCGGAAACAGGCCCTTCGGCCCACCGAATCCGTGCCGACCCACGCACTAACACTATCCCACACACACTGGGGACAATTTTTAACATTTACACCGAGCCATTTAACCTGCACGTCTTTGGAGTGTGGGAGGAAGATAACCATATAACCATATAACAATTACAGCACGGAAACAGGCCTTCTCGGCCCTTCCAGTCCGTGCCGACCATTTATTTTCCCCTAGTCCCATCTACCTGCACTCAGACCATACCCCTCCATTCCCTTCCCGTCCATATACCTATCCACTTTACTTTTAAATGTTAAAATCGATCCTGCCTCCACCACTTCTGCAGGAAGATCATTCCACACAGCCACCACTCTCTGAGTAAAGAAGTTCCCCCTCATGTTACCCCTAAACTTCTGTCCCTTAATTCTCATGTCATGCCCTCTTGTTTGAATCTTCCCTACCCTCAATGGGAAAAGCTTATCCACGTCAACTCTGTCTATCCCTTTCATCATTTTAAAGACCTCAATCAAGTCCCCCCTTAACCTTCTGCGCTCCAAAGAATAAAGACCCAACTTGTTCAACCTTTCTCTGTAACTTAGTTGCTGGAACCCAGGCAACATTCTAGTAAATCTCCTCTGTACTCTCTCTATTTTGTTGATCTCGGGAAAAAAAACCCACGCAGGTCACGGGGAGAACGTGCAAACTCCGTACAGACAGCACCCGAGGTCGGGATGGAACCCGGGTCACTGGCGCTGTGTGGCAGCGATTCTACCCCCGCCCCAACGTGCCGCTCTATAGTTTAGTTTACAATTGTCCCGTGTACCGAGGTACAGTGAAAAGCTACCGTTGCGCGCTAACCAGTCAGCGGAAAGACAATACATGATTACAATCGAGCCGTCCACAGTGTACAGATACAGGATAAAGGGAATAACATTGAGTGCAAGGTATAACATTGAAATCCAATAAAGTCCGATTAAAAATGAAGTCCAATTAAAGATAGTCCAAGTGTCTCCAATGAGGTCGATGGTATCAAATCAAATCAAACAAACTTTATTGTCATTTAGAAATACATTGATATATGCAATTCCAAACGGAATTACGTTGCATTTGGCTCCACGTGCAACACGATAATTAACAGAAGGATAAACATGGATAAAAGGATAAATAGACAACGGTGGCAGCCCATTACATGGCATTCAGGAGTCTGATGGCTCGTGGGAAGAAGCTGTTGCAGAACCTTGATGTTCTGCTCCTTATGCTGCGATATCTTTTGCCCGAGGGCAGCAGAGTGAACAGTCCGTGATGGAGATAGATGTGTGGGGTCTTTTATAATACTGCTGGCCTTAGACACACAACGTTTGGTCGCAATATCCCCGATTGAGGGGAGAGAGGTCCCGATGATTTTTTCCGCTGTCCTCACCACTCTCTGCACAGACTTCCAGTCGGAGGCTCTACAGTCCCCAAACCAGACAGAGATACAGCTGGTCCAAATACTCTCTATGGTGCCCCTGTAGAAAGTGGTGAGGATGGGATGGGGGAGGTGAGCTCTTCTCATCCGGCGCAGAAAGTGCAACCGCTGCTGCGCTCTCTTAACTGTTGTTGAGATGTTATTTGACCAGGTCAGACTGTTAGTGATCTGCACCACCAGGAACTTAGTGCTACTCACCACCTCCACATGGCTGTTCAGCACTGCTCTCTGGTTGGTGAGAGGACGGTTCAGTTGCCTGATAACAGCCGGGAAGAAACTGTCCCTGAATCTGGAGGTGTGCGTTCGTTTTCACACTTCTGTACCTCCCATGCCAAGCAAGTTGCCTCGTAGAAACATAGAAGCATAGAAATTAGGTGCAGGAGTAGGCCATTCGGCCCTTCGAGCCTGCACCGCCATTCAATATGATCATGGCTGATCATCCAACTCAGTATCCCGTACCTGCCTTCTCTCCATACCCTCTGATCCCCTTAGCCACAAGGGCCACATCTAACTCCCTCTTAAATATAGCCAATGAACTGGCCTCAACTACCCTCTGTGGCAGAGAGTTCCAGAGACTCACCACTCTCTGTGTGAAAAAAGTCCTTCCCATCTCGGTCCTAAAGGATTTCCCCCTTATCCTTAAGCTGTGACCCCTTGTCCTGGACCTCCCCAACATCGAGAACAATCTTCCTGCATCTAGCCTGTCCAACCCCTTAAGAATTTTGTAAGTTTCTATAAGATCCCCTCTCAATCTCCTAAATTCTAGAGAGTATAAACCGAGTATAAAGAGAGTGGTGAGTCTCTGGAACTCTCTGCCACAGGGTAGTTGAGGCCAGTTCATTGGCTATATTTAAGAGGGAGTTAGATGTGGCACTTGTGGCTAAAGGGATCAGGGGGTATGGAGAGAAGGCAGGTACGGGATACTGAGTTGGATGATCAGCCATGATCACATGGAATGGCGGTGCAGGCTCGAAGGGCTGAATGGCCTACTCCTGCAGCTGTTGTCTATGTTTCTATGATTCTATGTATCTGAACACTGCAAATGGCTCGATTACAACGCACCTGCGCTCCTGGATCCTTCTGCTCTACAACGCTACTTCCATGTTGGGGCCTAACGTACATCGTACTTCAAAGATGTGCAGGTTTGTAGGTTAATTGACTTTGGTAAAAATTGTATGTGGTATGTGTGTGGGATAATGCGAGTGGGGAGATCCAGGACAAGGGGTCACAACTTAAGGATAAGGGGGAAATCCTTTAGGACCGAGATGTGAGGGACTTTTTTCACACAGAGAGTGGTGGGTCTCTGGAACTCTCTGCCACAGAGGGTAGTTGAGGCCAGTTCAATGGCTATATTTAAGAGGGAGTTAGATGTGGCCCTTGTGGCTAAGGGGATCAGAGGGTATGGAGAGAAGGCAGGTACGGGATACTGAGTTGGATGATCAGCCATGATCATATTGAATGGCGGTGCAGGCTCGAAGGGCCGAATGGCCTACTCCTGCACCTAATTTCTATGTTTCTATGAGTCTATCCAGTCTTTGTTCATAAGACAGTCCTGACATCCCAGGAATCAGTCTGGTGAACCGTCTCTGCACTTCCTCTACGGCAATAATGTCCTTCCTCAGATTTGTCTACACGGCTCCCACCTGCCCGTGCTTGGCCCATATCCCTCTAAACAGTTTAGACAATAGACAATAGGTGCAGGAGGAGGCCATTCGGCCCTTCCAGCCAGCACCGCCGCCATTCACTGTGACCACGGCTGATTGTCCACATTCAGTACAGCCGGGCGTGAATCACCAGATGGAGATACAAGACCCTGATCACAAGCGGGAAAGGGTGAGGGACAGTCGGCGTTGCTGAGCTCAGCGGTTTCCTGCTGCTCCCCTGACCTTGAATCACGGTTCCTTGGAACAGCGAGAGTACATTAACAGGAAGGGAACTTTGCAGACTGTGCAGAGATAGGGCAAGATGTTTCCTTGCAGCTGTGTGGGCTTCCTGTCAGGAGTCCAGTATTTAGTTTTGTCGAGAGCTGCAGCGCGTAAACAGATCTTTGGCCCACCGAGTCTGTGTGGCGGCACTGGGCCTGTACTCGCTGGAGATTAGAAAAATGGTGGGGGTAGGGGGGACAACACCTCATTGAGGGCCTCAGGGGGCGGTGGAGGCCGGTTCTCTGGATACTTTCAAGAGAGAGCTAGAAACATAGAGAAAAAAAAAATAGGTGCAGGAGTAGGCCATTCGGCCCTTCGAGCCTGCACCGCCATTCAATGTGATCATGGCTGATCATCCAACTCAGTATCCCGTACCTGCCTTCTCTCCATACCCCCTGATCCCCTTAGCCACAAGGGCCACATCTAACTCCCTCTTAAATGTAGCCAATGAACTGGCCTCAACTACCTTCTGTGGCAGAGAATTCCAGAGACCCACCACTCTCTGTGTAAAGAATGTTTTCCTCATCTCGGTCCTAAAGGAATTCCCCCTTATCCTTAGACTGTGACCCCTTGTTCCGGACTCCCCCAACATCGGGAACAATCTTCCAGCATCTAGCCTGTCCAACTCCAAGCTAGATAGGGCTCTTAAAGATAGCGGAGTCAGGGGATATGGGGAGAAGGCAGGAACGGGGGACTGATTGGTGATGATCAGCCTTGATCATATTGAATGGCGGTGCTGGCTCGAAGGGCCGAATGGCCTACTCCTGCACCTATTGTCTATTTGATCTTATTTGATTGTACACACCAGGTTGATTGCATTCTTCGAAAGAGGGCGGACCACGTGAAGGTTGCAATCCCCCACTCCAGAAGTTTAGTTGAGTTTAATTTAGAGATTCAGCGCGGAAACAGGCCCTTCGGCCCTTTGGCACTATCTTCGGTGCTGGCTTGAAGGGCTGAATGGCCTACTCCTGCTACTCCGGTTCCAGAGACCCACCACTCTCTGTGTGAAAAAAGTCCTTCTCATCTCGGTCCTAAAGGATTTCCCCCTTATCCTGGATTAAGCTGTGACCCCTTGTCCTGGACCTCCCCAACATCGGGAACAATCTTCCTGCATCTAGCCTGTCCAACCCCTTAAGAATTTTGTAAGTTTCTATAAGATCCCCTCTCAATCTCCTTAATTCTAGAGAGTATAAACCGAGTCTATGCAGTCTTTGTTCATAAGACAGTCCTGACATCCTAACATGTCAACCAACATGCACCATCCAAGTCCCATTTGCCCACGTTTGGTCCATATCCCTCCAAACCTGTCCTATCCATGCACCTGTCTAACTGTTTCTTAAACGTTGGGACAGTCCCAGCCTCAACTACCTCCTCTGGCAGCTCGTTCCATACACCCACCACCCTCTGTTGCCCCTCAGGTTCCTAGTAAATCTTCCTCCCCCCCTCATCTTAAACCTGCGTCCCCTGGTTTTTTGATTACTCTACACCCTGGGCAAAAGACTACTCAAAGCCGTCATGGTTTCCTCCGAGATCTCCGAGATAGTCGGGATCGAGCCCGGGCCTCCGGCGCTGCATTCGCTGCAAGCCAGCAACTCTACCGCTGCGCCACCGTGCCGCCCTTGTAATCGCGTACTGTCTTTCCGCTGACTGGTTAGCTCGCAACAAAAGCTCTTCTTTTTTTTAAATACTTTAAAAAAAAATTTCCACTTTAGTTTTTATTGTTTTTATGTAAATACAAATAAATCGCAAATATAACAACGAAACAAAAATTACAGTGAAACGTACAACAGTGCAGCGGGGGGTTGAGTTGTCAATTAATGATGCCGTATACAGAACTATTTTCATATTAAAACATTTTCCAATAACTTACATCAGTGTCTATAAAATTATACAGTGTTGCTGTCTTTATTTCTGAACCTAATCCATTTTTCCCATTTTCTATTAAACTCGTCTTCTTTCACTCTTAGAGAGAATGTCATTTTCTCCATGACGAATATTTCCTGTACTATGTCTAACCATTGTCGAGGTCTGGGTGTGTCCGCTCCAAGCCAGTTCCTTGTAATCGCCTTTCTGCCAGCTGTGAGTAGGATTTTAACCAGGTTAAGGGCCTGTCCCACCAGCATGCAACTCCATGCGATGAGCGCGACCTAACGTGGCCGCTTGAGCCGTCCGGCGTCGCGGGGCCGGTCCCACTTCGATCGCCGGAGCCGTGCGGAATTGTGCGGAGTTCGTCCCGACATCGCGCGGGGCTCCGAAAAACTGACCGTGTTCAAAAATTCCCCACGGCAACGGCTTGTCGGCTCGCAGTCGCCTCGACGCATTACGCACCGCCTCAACGTCGTGCCTCCGTGACCCTCTCTGTAGGTGCCTCCGTGACCCTCTATGTGTGTGGCTCCGTGGCCCTCTGTGTGTGTGTGCCTCTGCGCCCCTCTCTGTGTGTCTCTCTCTGTCCTGGCGAATTTACCTTAAGACTTCGCTCCAAGTTCGCCTCACTTTGCGCTGTGTTGCGCCACTCACTTGACCTCCGCGCAGCCCTCGCTGCCGGTTTGGTCGCGCTTGCCGCATGCAGGCGCATGCTGGTGGGAACGGCCCTGTACAGGGGATCACCCGACCTCCGCGCGGCCCCCGCTTCTAGTTTGATCGCGCTCATCACATGGAGTCGGATGCTGGTAGGACAGGTCCTTAATGGTCCTCCTTCAGCACCACTGTATTTATATCACCCAGGTATAAAATGGAACACTTCTTGCAGACTATAGATCCTAATACCTCCGTTAATTCTGAATTCACTCTGTCCCAAAATGGTCCAGAAGATATGTGCATGATTTGTGTCTGTTTGGCCACATTTGCCTCCAGCAGGTTTGCTGCCGTAGAATTTGCTTGCTTTTTATGTTAGGCGTAATAATGAAACAAATCAAATTTTTCCAATTAAATTCTCTCCAATTTTGTGAATTAGTGGATGTCTGTAGTGTTACACACGTGTGATGCCATTCTTCTTCTGAGATTGTGATGTTCGATTCCTTTTCCCACTTAAATTTTACATAAAATGTAGTTTTAGTTTGACATCCCATTAAACTATGATAAAGTTTAGAAATAATCCTTCATGTTTTTTGATGATACTACGCACTAACTATCACTGGATTATTTTCTTATAGTGCCTCCCTTTTCACTTTTTTATTGTAATTATCTCTCAGTTGGAGGTATCTAAACAAGTCTTGGTTCCGAAGTGCAAATCTATCCTTCAAATCTTGAAAACTTCTGGGGTCTCCATTTTCAGTAACAGTACAAAATGCAGTCATTCCTTTCTTCATCCACTCTTTAAATGTTGAGTCGTACATCCCTGGTTTAAATTCATTATCCAAAGCTATCCATCTTCAAACCTTTTGTCGTTTATTCAGTTTAAGTTGTCTGGTAAGAGTGAACCAGGTTTCTAAAGTAAATATCGTTATTGGATCGATTATTGCGTACAGTTCTGGTCTCCAAATCTGAGGAAGGACATTATTGCCATAGAGGGAGTACAGAGAAGGTTCACCAGACTGATTCCTGGGATGTCAGGACTGTCTTATGAACAAAGACTGCATAGACACATAGAAACATAGAAACATAGAAATTAGGTGCAGGAGTAGGCCATTCGGCCCTTCGAGCCTGCACCGCCATTCAATATGATCATGGCTGATCATCCAACTCAGTATCCCGTACCTGCCTTCTCTCCATACCCTCTGATCCCTTTAGCCACAAGGGCTACATCTAACTCCCTCTTAAATATAGCCAATGAACTGGCCTCAACTACCCTCTGTGGCAGAGAGTTCCAGAGACTCACCACTCTCTTTATACTCGGTTTATACTCTCTGGAATTTAGGAGATTGAGAGGGGATCTTATAGAAACGTACAAAATTCTTAAGGAGTTGGACAGGCTAGATGCAGGAAGATTGTTCCCGATGTTGTGGAGGTCCAGGACAAGGGGTCACAGTTTAAGGATAAGGGGGAAATCCTTTAGGACCGAGATGTGAGGGACTTTTTTCACACAGAGAGTGGTGGGTCTCTGGAACTCTCTGCCACAGAGGGTAGTTGAGGCCAGTTCATTGGCTATATTTAAGAGGGAGTTAGATGTGGCCCTTGTGGCTAAGGGGATCAGGGGGTATGGAGAGAAGGCAGGTACGGGATACTGAGTTGGATGATCAGCCATGATCATATTGAATGGCGGTGCAGGCTCGAAGGGCCGAATGGCCTACTCCTGCACCTATTTTTCTATGTTTCTATGTTTCTATGTATGGGATACTGAGTTGGATGATCAGCCATGATCATATTGAATGGCAGTGCAGGCTCAAAGGGCCGAATGGCCTACTGCTGCACCTAATTTCTATGTTTCTATGATTATACTCCTGATATGTCCAGGAAGCGCTTTTTCTCCCAAAAGTGTTTGGGTGTGGAAGTCAGGGATATATGTCTTAATCTCTTTCCACCTAGTTATATAGCTGTCCACACACCAATGAATTAGTGGTCGAAGTTGGGCTGCATAGAAAGATATCCTAAAATTTGGAAGTAACATTCCACCTTTGTCCTTTGGCAACTGGAGTGTAGTGTATCGACTTCTGGCCTTCCTTCCTCCCCAAATAAATCTAGATATTAATTTATCCCATGCCGTGAATTGTTTTAATGGTACCTCAATTGGCAGAGATTGAAACAAGTACAATAGCCTTGACAAAATATTCATTTTCACCACATTTATATTACTACTAAAATCCATTGGGTAGATGGACCGTCTTTCTATATTCTTTCTTATGTTTTAGAAACATAGAAATATAGAAATTAGGTGCAGGAGTAGGCCATTCAGCCCTTCGAGCCTGCACCGCCATTCAATATGATCATGGCTGATCATCCAACTCAGTATCCCGTACCTGCCTTCTCTCCATACACTCTGAGCCCCTTAGCCACAAGATCTTCCAGCAGAAGTGGCGGAGGCAGGTTCGATTTCACCGTTTAAAAATAAAGTGGATAGGTATATGGACGGGAAGGGAATGGAGGGGTATGGTCTGAGTGCAGGTAGATGGGACTAGGGGAAAATAAATGGTCGGCACGGACTGGAAGGGACGACAAGGGCCACATCTAACTCCCTCTTAAATATAGCCAATGAACTGGCCTCAACTACCCTCTGTGGCAGTGGAGGCCGATTCACTGGATGTTTTCAAGAGAGAGTCAGATTTAGCCCTTAGGGCTAACGGAATCAAGGGATATGGAGAGAAGGCAGGAACGGGGTACTGATTGTGGATGATCAGCCATGATTATAGTAAATGGTGGTGCTGGCTCGAAGGGCCGAATGGCCTCCTCCTGCACCTATTTTTCTATGTTTCTATGAAACCTACAGAATAGTGAAAGGCTTGGATGGAGTGGATGTGTTGGTTGATGTGATTATAATTGGCCCCATACGACATTGATATATTTTTTGTCATATGTACCCCTAGGTATTTGATTGATTTTGAATCCCATTTAATATTATAATTTTGTTTGATTTCTTCTGGAGGAGGACAATTAAATTAAAAACGCCAGCTTTTCACTGTACCTCAGTACACGTGCCAATAAACTGAACCGAACTAAATCAGTGCAGCCTCTGCACTAGAAACGCAGACATCTACTGGAGATTCCAAGTCCATTTTCCAGTAGGCTGGAGGGATATAGAATCATAGACAATAGGTGCAGGAGTAGGCCATTCGGCCCTTTGAGCCTGCACCGCCACTCAATGCGATCATAGCTGATCGTCAAGAACCCGTTCCTGCTTTCCGTTAGCCCTAAGAGCTAAATCTAACTCTTTAACCAACCTCAGGCCAGACTTGGTGTTCTGGCCCCCTTCACAGAAGACTGCTTACATCATCGAGCTCACAGTTCCATGGGAGAACTCTGTTGAGGAGGCCTATGAGCGTAAGAAGCTGCGTTACATAGAAACATAGAAATATAGGTGCAGGAGTAGGCCATTCGGCCCTTCGAGCCTGCACCACCATTCAATGTGATCATGGCTGATCATCCAACTCAGTATCCCGTACCTGCCTTCTCTCCATACCCCCTGATCCCTTTAGCCACAAGTGCCACATCTAACGCCCTCTTAAATATAGCCAATTTGCGCAGAGCTTGCAGGAGAGGCAAGGCAGCGTGGCTGGAACATCAAAAGTCTAACCGGTTGAAGTGGGATGCAGAGGATTTGTTGCATCATCTACCATCAGACTGCTGAAGGAGCTTGGAATCCACGGCCAGGCTGTGCGGAAGACCATAAGATCACTGTCAGACACGGCTGAAAGAAGCAGCCGTTGGGTTTTGCTCAAGCGGAAAGACCCATGCCTGGCCCCAAGTACGTCATGGTGAATCTTTGGGACAGTTTGACACGGGACACGCGCTGAGGGCTGATCATCCTGCAGCGGGCCGCCCTTGTGGAGGGTGTATGGTGCTAAAAGGCTGAAACCCCCAGTGATGAAGGGTACACGACTGATGATGTGTCCTGTGCCCAACTGTCCTGAAGGTTACCCAGGCCAAGATATACGTATACGTATCCCCCCCCCCCCCCCCGATGTTGAGCGTCTACCACGCTCAACAATCAACGAATGCCGTGAAATGCTCCCCACCTACTGGCACAAGGGACTTCTTAACACCTTGTCCTGTGTGTTTGATTCTGTTGAAACCATCCAGTGTGTTTGGCTTGGTATCAATGTAAGATTGTCCCCAGTGTGTGTAGGATGGTGCTAGTGTACGGGGTTTTCTGGTTGGCACGGACTCGATGGGCCGAAGGGCCTCTTTCCGCGCGGCATGTCGAAACTATGGGGTTTACACAAAAAGCTGGAGAAACTCAGCGGGTGCAGCAGCATCTAAGGAGCGAAGGAGATAGGCGACGTTTCGGGTCGAGACCCTTCTTCAGACTGGTTAGGGAACCATGTCAAAACTATATAGTGGATATATATAGGGGGGACCCCCACATCCACTCGATCCAAGCCTTTCACTATTCTGTAGGTTTCATAGAAACATAGAAAAATAGGTGCAGGAGGAGGAGGCCATTCGGCCCTTCGAGCCAGCAACACCATTTAATATAATCATGGCTGATCATCCACAATCAGTACCCCATTCCTGCCTTCTCCCCATATCCCCTTGACTCCGTTAGCCCCAAGAGCTAAATCTAACTCTCTCTTGAAAACATCCAGTGAATCGGCCTCCACTGCCTTCTGTGGCCGAGAATTCCGCAGACTCACAACTCTCTGGGTGAAAAGGTTTTTCCTCATCTCCTGATGGCCTAAATGGCCGCCCCCTTATTCTTAATGGACCATGTGCAGGCAGAGGGGATTAGTTTAACTAGCCTTCAAGATCAGCATGGACCATATGGGCCGAAGGGCCTGCTCCTGTACTGCACTGTTGTGCATTCCCAACCATCAGACTTGAGAGTCAGAGATTCATCGCTACCTGTCAGAACCTGTTCCCCAACCATGTAATCCAAATCGTATCCTTTCTTCTGGAACGCTGGAGATTGTCGGATAGAGTTTCCTAAAGTCCGATTAAAGATAAAGTCAATAAAATAGAGAGAGTACAGAGGAGATTTACTAGAATGTTGCCTGGGTTCCAGCAACTAAGTTACAGAGAAAGGTTGAACAAGTTAGGTCTTTATTCTTTGGAACGCAGAAGGTTAAGGGGGGACTTGATTGAGGTCTTTAAAATGATGAAAGGGACAGACAGAGTTGACGTGGATAAGCTTTTCCCATTGAGGGTAGGGAAGATTCAAACAAGAGGGCATGACATGAGAATTAAGGGACAGAAGTTTAGGGGTAACATGAGGGGGAACTTCTTTACTCAGAGAGTGGTGGCTGTGTGGAATGATCTTCCAGCAGAAGTGGTGGAGGCAGGATCGATTTTAACATTTAAAAGTAAAGTGGATAGGTATATGGACGGGAAGGGAATGGAGGGGTATGGTCTGAGTGCAGGTAGATGGGACTAGGGGGAAATAAATGGTCGGCACGGACTGGAAGGGCCGAGAGGGCCTGTTTCCGGGCTGTAATTGTTAAATGGTTATATGGTTATACGGATATGGCAACACCTGGTTCAGGGTGCAATTTTCCCACTCTAAGAGAAGAGCCCGAAGATGACCATCTGCCGGGATCCCATGCTTTAATGTGTGATGTTGACAAAATATTCATTTTCACCACATTTATCTAACCACTAAAATCCATTGGGTAGATGGACCATCTTTCTATATCCTTTCTTATGTTTTAGAAACATAGAAACATAGAAATTAGGTGCAGGAGTAGGCCATTCAGCCCTTCGAGCCTGCACCGCCATTCAATATGATCATGGCTGATCATCCAACTCAGTATCCCGTACCTGCCTTCTCTCCATACCCTCTGATCCCCTTAGCCACATCTAACTCCCTCTTAAATATAGCCAATGAACTGGCCTCAACTACCCTCTGTGGCAGAGAGTTCCAGAGACCCACCACTCTCTGTGTGAAAAAAGTCCTTCTCATCTCGGTTCTAAAGGATTTTCCCCTTATCCTTAAGCTGTGACCCCTTGTCCTGGACCTCCCCAACATCGGGAACAATCTTCCTGCATCTAGCCTGTCCAACCCCTTAAGAATTTTTACTCAGAGAGTGGTGGCTGTGTGGAATGAGCTTCCAGTGGAAGGGTGGAGGCAGGTTCGATTTTATCATTTAAAAATAAATTGGATAGGTATATGGACGGGAAAGGAATGGAGGGGTATGGTCTGAGTGCAGGTAGATGGGACTAGGGGAAAATAAATGGTCGGCACGGACTGGAAGGGCCGAGAAGGCCTGTTTCCGTGCTGTAATTGTTATATGGTTATATGGTTGCCAACTGTCCCGTATTAGCCGGGACATCCCGTATATTTTGGGCTAAATTTGTTTGTCCCGTACAGGACTGCCCTTGTCCCGTATTTGACCGCTACTACTCGGGTCGAGGGGACTGTCGGGTCATCCGGGCCCCGCCTCACCCGCCCCAACGTAGTGCAGCCCGTGGAGTGCAGCAGCAGCAGCAGCAGCAGCGCCTCGCCCGTGGCCCCGTCGGTCGGTCGGCAGCCCGGCCAGCTGTCCGACACTTCGGACCTTCGCTGACCGCCGACACCACCACCACCCCTCCTTCTCACGGCCGATCGTCAGTTTGTGAGTTGGACGGGGCGCGTGACAAAACTCCTCAGCTGGGCCTTGCGTGCAGTCCAGCACCCGGGGCCAACTCATCATTCAGCCGAGTCGGTCAACGGACTGCCGCAGGGAATTTGTCCCGTATATTTTCCCAACCCACACGTCAACAATTGATTCCCACGCACCCTAGTGAAGTAATCGAGATTTGCACACCGTTGCAGGATTTTATCTTGTTTACTCAGGAGGCAATTTACACTCAAAGTCGCATTGTCTTATCAGTAGACGCCTCGCCTGCAAATATTTCCCCCACAATCATAATCAAAGCATAAATGACAAAATGATAAACGTACAAACATTTCCTATCTCACAGTCGAATGGTTAAAGATGCAAAAATATATCAGCCATGTAATAAAAGGCCACAAGGTGAATTAATGCTCATTTGTGTCCAATGTAGCTTAACATTCAGTTCATTCTATTTCAAAGGCTCAAAGGTTATTTATTGGTCACATATACCAGTTTGTGTAGTGAAATGCTTCTTGCCAATGCAGCACATAAAAATATAATACAGACATAAAGAGCCTGTCCTACAAGCATGCAACTCCATGCGATTAGCGTGACCTAACGTGGGCGCTTGAGCCGTCCGGCGTCGCGGGGCCGGTCCCACTTCGATCGCCGGAGCCGTGCGGAATTGTGCGGAGTTCGTCCCGACATCGCACGGGGCTCCGAAAAACTATGTTCAAAAATTACGCGCGGCAACGGCTTGTCGGCTCGCAGTCGCCTCGACGCATTACACACCGCCCCGACATCGTGCCTCCGTGGCCCTCTCTGTAGGTGCCTCCGTGACCCTGTATGTGTGTGGCTCCGTGGCCCTCTGTGTGTGTGTCCCTCTCTGTCCTGGCGAACTTACCTTTAAGACTTCGTTCCAAGTTCGCCTCACTTTGCGCCGCGTTGCGCCACTCACCCGACCTCCGCGCGGCCCTCGCTGCCGGCTTGGTCGCGCTTGCCGCATGCAGGCGCATGCTGGTGGGAACGGCCCTGTACAGGGGATCACCCGACCTCCGCGCGGCCCCCGCTTCTAGTTTGATCGCGCTCATCGCATGGAGTTGCATGCTTGTAGGACAGGCCCTTAACAATGATAAAGAGATTTAAACATAAAAACATCCCCCTCCAATGGTTCCCATTATGAGGGAAGGCACAAAGTCCAGTCCCCATCCCATGTCCACGCATAGTCGGGCCTATTGAGGCCTCCGCAGTTGCCTTCACGGAGGCCCGATGTTCCAGGCTGTTGTCCCCTGGCGTCGAGAGAATCCTCTCAGCGGCTTGGGACACCCGGAACGGCCGCTTCCTTACCGGAGTCCGCGGCTTCCGAAGACGACAAGGCCGCGCTGGATGGCGATCTCGGTGAGAGATCCCAGGCTCCCGATGTTAAAAGTTCACCTCCGCCGCCCGCAGCTGGCCGCTCCACAGTCCCGCAGCCCCGTGATGTTCATCGGCGGTCTCCAGCTCACCGGAATTCCAGCGCGGCTTCCCGGGCAAGGCATGTGGCCGGCCCCCTCAGGAAACGCCGCTCCAGGCCCGCTGGTGTGCCGCGAGGACGGGTCGGAAGTGAAGCCCGGAGAAAAGCCGTCTCTCCGACCAGGTAGGGCAGTTTCCCCCTTCCCGCCCCGCCACATAAAAAAGACTAGAACTCCAAAAACAAAACACTAGAACACTAAAAATTAAAACCGAGTGAAAAACAAACAGCTGCAGGCTGGGCAGCCAGACCCAGACTGGACGGCGCCCCTTATTTACAAATAAAACAAGTTTCAAATTCCAAGGCGACGTTCCCAGAGTATCAGGAGAATCCTTCATTTCCTACTCCGCGCTGTGGGGAGCCATGGCAACGGGCCTACATTGGCGCTGGTTCTCATCCTCATCCTTTCCTAATTCCAACCCAGCTCTTGGTTGTGGACTCTGCTGGGCCTGCGAATGGCCATCTTGGCCGAGCCCAGGAGCAGACCGACAGGGAGATTTCCCCCCCCCCCCCTCCCTCCCCCCTTTCCCCCTCTGTACCGGGTGCCCAAATATCAGGAACGTGGGATTAAAATGCAGCCAAAATTTGAGGACCAGCCCCTACAGATCGTCAAACAGGGGGCTGCAACCTCTCGCACTGCACGTACATATAGATCACGGTCTTTTCCATGAACGCGGGTCTCTGGCCCTGTGAGGCGGAGACTCTACCGCTGCGTCGAAATGCCGCCCTGACTTGTGACGTTTATTTTACGTCAACCACCATCTGCAGTTCCTCGTGTCGCCATCGACCCAAACCTACGCTAACGCCTTCTTCCACCGATCAGAGTTGAACGTCACCGCAACTTGCCACAAAGTCTCGAGGCAGGAAACATGTTCCCGATGTTGGGGGGGGGGGGGGGGGGGGGGGGGGGGAGTCCAGAACCAGGGGCCACACACACACACAGTTTAAGAATAAGGGGCGAGCCATTTAGAATGGAGACGAGGAAACACTTTTACACACAGAGAGTTGCGAGTCTGTGGAATTCTCTGCCTCAGAGGGCGGTGGATACTTTCAAGAGAGAGCTAGATAGGGCTCTTGAAGATAGCGGAGTCAGGGGATATGCGGAGAAGGCAGGAACAGGGTACTGATTGGGGATGATCAGCCATGATCACATTGAGTGGCGGTGCTGGCTCGATGGGCCGAATGGCCTCCTCCTGCACCTATTGTCTGAAATTCTTTTCAAGGGCAGGCCGATGTCTTGGATGGAGATGAGGTCCATCGGGAGATGGGAGCAGGTGGGGACACCTCCAGCCAACCCATAGATGTGGCCTCCTCATCTTCTGGGCTATCTTCACCAACGAGATGTCCGAGCCAAACTCAGGAGGGGGCGAACGAGATCCGGAAGTCCCTTGGGTTGCCCCCAAACCTGGAGCCAGCTCCTAGCACCACCGTCTGGAGATGATTATATACAGATTAATATTTCCTCCGTCCCCTCTCCTCCATCTCACACCTTCGGATGGGCTTTGGTCTTGGAGCCTTCATCCAACAGCTCCACCCGGTCCTTGGGCAGAGGCGGGGGACCTCTGGCTCTTCTCTCCCGTTTCAACGAGTCCCTCCTGAGGAAGTAGTAGCTGATGAGGAAGAGAAGGAACGACGCGATCTGGAATAGCATCTGCAGTCCGATGTACCTGGGGAACGGGAGAAAAGTTCCGAAGTTTAGATCTTCTTCCACGTGAGTAGGGCGTGCACAGCCTAAAGTTGTAGGACAACTTGCCCTATTTGATTATTATCTAAATGGGGGTGGACGATTGCAATCTTCACGGGGTCCGCCCTGTTTCGACTAATGCAATCAACTCGACGTGCACAAACGGAAGATCAAATAGAACAAGTTGTCCAACAACTTTAGGCCGTGCACGCCACACGGAAGAAGACTATCAAAATGGCGTCAAGTTGGGAAAAGGGGAAGTACAACGGGATCTGTGGGTTACACAAAAACATGGAGAAACTCAGCGGGTGCAGCAGCATCTAAGGAGATAGGTGACGTTTCGGGTCGAGACCCTTCTTCAGACCTGTGGGTCCGATCTGTGGGTCCTTGTACATCAGTCAATGAAAGTAAGTATGCAGGTACAGCAGGCAGTGAAGAAAGCGAATGGCATGTTGGCCTTCAAACCTAGAGGAGTTGAGTACAGGAGCAAAGAGGTCCTTCTGCAGTTGTACAGGGCCCTAGTGAGACCACACCTGGAGTATTGTGTGCAGTTTTGGTCTCCAAATTCGAGGAAGGGCATTCTTGCTATTGAGGGAGTGCAGCGTAGGTTCACCAGGTTAATTCCCGGGATGGCGGGACTGTCATATGCTGAGAGAATGGAGCAGCAGGGCTTGTATACGCTGGAGTTTGGAAGGTTGAGAGGGGATCTTATTGAAACATATAAGATTGTTAAGGGTTTGGACACGCTAGAGGCAGGAAACATGTTCCCGATGTTGAGGGAGTCCAGAACCAGGGGCCACACAGTTTAAGAATAAGGGGTAAGCCATTTAGAACGGAGATGAGGAAACACTTTTTCTCACAGAGAGTGGTGAGTCTGTGGAATTCTCTGCCTCAGAGGGCGGTGGAGGCCGGTTCTCTGGATGCTTTCAAGAGAGAGCTAGATAGGGCTCTTAAAGATAGCGGAGTCAGGGGATATGGGGAGAAGGCAGGAACGGGGTACTGATTGGGGATGATCAGCCATGATCACAGTGAGTGGTGGTGCTGGCTTGAAGGGTCGAATGGCCTCCTCCTGTACCTCCTCCTCTAGCAGGTCTTCCCGTGAGAAGTCTGTCGGGGGAAACTGATAAAGGCTAAGTTGTTATTTGATTGTACACACCAGGTTGATTGCATTCTTCGAAACAGGGCGGACCACGTGAAGGTTGCAATCCCCCACTCCAGAAGTTTGGTTGAGTTTAATTTAGAGATACAGCGCGGAAACAGGCCCTTCGGCCCTTCAGCACTATCCTACACACACACACGGACTCTAGGGACAATTTAACTTTTTTTTAAAAAGTACAAAGCCAAATAAACCTACAAATTTGTAAGTCTTAGGAGTGCGGGAGGAAACCGAAGATCTCGGAGAAATCCCACGCAGGCCATGGGGAGAACGTGCAAACTCCGTACAGACAGCGCCCGTGGTCAGGATCGGACCCGGGACCCGGGCCTCTGGCGCTGTGAGGCAGCAACTCTACCGCTACGCCACCGTGCCGCCCAGGTTCTAGAAACAGAATAAGGCCACGACACTGGTGCACACCCACCAACACAGTCACAGGGGGGAGCGTGCAAACTCCACAGTGAAATCACCAACTTAACTTCAGAAGCTTGTTATAGGTCATAATGAATGATGTTATGAGGTCATAAGGATTAGGAGTCGATTTAGGCCATTCGGCCCATCGAGTCTACTCCGCCATTCAATCAGGGCTGATCTATCTCTCCCTCCTAACCCCATTCTCCTGCCTTCTCCCCGTAACCCCTGACGCCCGAACTGATCAGACGAGACGAAGTAGACGGAGATGAACAGTTTCACAAGGAGCCAATTGAAATACAGGGCAGCACAGTAACGCAGCTGATAGAACCACTGCCTCATAGTGCCAGAGTCCCAGGTTCGATCCTGACCTCAGGTGCTGTCTGTGTACTGAATAGCGAAAGGCCTGGATAGAGTGGATGTGGAGAGGTTGAACAGGCTGGGTCTCTATTCCTTGGAGCGCAGGAGGATGAGGGAAGATCTTATAGAGGTGGACAAAATCATGAGAGGAATAGATCGGGTAGAGTCTTTTACCCAGAGTAGGGGAATCGAGGACCAGAGGACACAGGTTCAAGGTGAAGGGGAAAAGATTTAATAGGAATCCGAGGGGTAACTTTTTCACACAGAGGGTGGTGGGTGTATGGGACAAGCTGCCGGAGGAGGTAGTTGAGGCTGGGACTATCCCAACTTTAAGAAACAGTTAGACAGATCCATGGAGCGGACAGGTTTTGAGGGATGTGGACCAAGCGCGGGCAGGTGGGACTAGTGTAGCTTGGCTGGTGTGGGCGAGTTGGGCCAAAGGGCCTGTTTCCATGCTGTATCACTCTATGACTCTAACACTATCACTAACAGTTGGACAGGTACATGGATAGGACAGGTTTGGAGGGATGTGGACCAGAGATCACAGCCTCAGAATAAAAGGACGTTCCTTCTGGAAGGAGATGAGGAGGAATTTCTTTAGTCAGAGGGTGGTGAATCTGTGGAATTCTTTGCCACAGACGGCTGTGGAGGCCACAAGTCAGTGGATATTTTTAAGGCAGAGATAGATAGATTCTTGATCAGTGCGGGTGTCAGGGGTTACGGGGAAAAGGCAGGAGAATGGGGTTAGGAGGGAGAGATAGACAAAAAAAATAGACAACAGGTGCAGGAGGAGGCCATTCGGCCCTTTGAGCCAGCACCGCCATTCAATGTGATCACGGCTGATCATCCCCAATCAGTACCCCGTTCCTGCCTTCTCCCCATATCCCCTGACTCCGCTATCTTTAATAGGAGACAGTTGGCAACCATGGGGCCGAATGGCCTAATGGTGCTGCTATCACTCTGAAGGTGGCGAATGAAGCGGAGGCTTTGTACCGAGCTCGGAAGAGGTTGAGGTTGTAGTATTGGCAGGCCGCCTTCCTCTCGCATTTGTTCCCCCACTTGATGCACGTGCTGTCGATAGTGCTGCCGTACAGCATCGGACCGGGGAGCCAGGCTGGAAACACAAGCACAAGGCGGAGTGAGGGAAGGCCACAGTCACAGCTTAAGAATAAGGGGTCGGCCATTTTGGACTGAGATGAGGAAAAAAACCTTTTATAACCATATAACAATTCCAGCACGGAAACAGGCCCTCTCGGCCCTTCCAGTCCGTGCCGACCATTTATTTTCCCCTAGTCCCATCTACCTGCACTCAGACCATACCCCTCCATTCCCTTCCCGTCCATATACCTATCCACTTTACTTTTAAATGTTACAATCGATCCTGCCTCCACCACTTCTGCTGGAAGATCATTCCACACAGCCACCACTCTCTGAGTAAAGAAGTTCCCCCTCATGTTACCCCTAAACTTCTGTCCCTTAATTCTCATGTCATGCCCTCTTGTTTGAATCTTCCCTACCCTCAATGGGAAAAGCTTATCCACGTCAACTCTGTCTATCCCTTTCATCATTTTAAAGACCTCAATCAAGTCCCCCCTTAACCTTCTGCGCTCCAAAGAATAAAGACCTAACTTGTTCAACCTTTCTCTGTAACTTAGTTGCTGGAACCCAGGCAACATTCTAGTTCCACCCAGAGAGTTGTGAATCTGTGGAATTCTCTGCCACAGAAGGCTGTGGAGGCCGATTCACTGGATGTTTTCAAAGAAACATGGAAAATAGGTGCAGGAGGAGGCCATTCGGCCCTTCGAGCCAGCACCGCCATTCAATGTGATCATGGCTGATCGTCCCCAATCAATAACCCGTGCCTGCCTTCTCCCCATATCCCTTGACTCCACTAGCCCCCAGAGCTCTATCTAACTCTCTCTTAAATCCATCCAGTGATTTGGCCTCCACTGCCCTCTGTGGCAGGGAATTCCACAAATTCACAACTCTCTGGGTGAAAAAGTTTTTTCTCACCTCAGTCTTAAATGGCCTCCCCTTTATTCGAAGACTTTTCAAGAGAGAGTTAGATTTACCTCTTGGGGCTAACGGAATCAAGGGGATATGGGGAGAAGGCAGGAACGGGGTACTGATTGGGGATGATCAGCCATGATCACGTTGAATGGTGGTGCAGGCTCGAAGGGCCGAATGGCCTCCTCCTGCACCTATTGTCTATGTTTCTATGAAACTTACAGAATAGTGAAAGGCTTGGATAGAGTGGATGTGGAGGTCCTCCCTATCTATATCCACTATATAGTTTAGACAAGCCGCGCGGAAACAGGCCCTTCGGCCCACCGAGTCTGTGCCGACCAGCGATCCCTGCACACTAACACTATCCTACACACACACTAGGGACAATTTTCACATTGACACCAAACCAATCAGCCTACAAACCTGCGCGTCTTTGGGGCGTGGGAGGAAACCGAAGATCTCGGAGAAAACCCACGCGGAGAACGTGCAAACTCCGTACAGACAGCGCCCGTAGTCGGGATGGAACCCGGGTCTCCGGCGCTGTGAGGCAGCAACTCTACCCGCAGCGCCACCGTGCCGCCAAGTTATAGCAGCAGAATTAGGCCATTCGGCCCATCAAGTCCACCCCGCCATTCAATCATGGCTGACCTATCCTTCCCTCTCATCCCCATTCTCACGCCTTCTCCCCATAACCCCTGACACCCGCACTAACTAAAAATCTGCCAACCAGCGCTTTAGAAATATCTATGTGTTGGCCTCCACAGCAATGAATTCTACAGATTCACCACCCTCTGGCTAAAGAAATTCCTCCTCATCTCCGTTCTAAAGGTACGCCCTTTAATTCTGTGGCTGTGACCTCTGGTCCGAGACTCTCCCACTGGTGGAAACATTCTCTCCACATCCACTCTATCTAGGCCTTTTACTCAACCCAATCACCGACTCTCCCCACCCTCTGAATCCCCACCCCCCCCCCCCCCCTCAAATTTGTAAATCTTCCCCAGTGTGTAAGATAGTACCCGTGCACGGGGATCGCTGGTCGGCACGGACTCGATGGGCCGAAGGGCCTGTTTCCACACTGCATCTTTAATGTTTAATGTCTAAAGACGCTGCCGGACATACTCCAACTGACTTACATTTGCAAGTTCACAAGTTACAAGAGTAGAATTAGGCCATTCGGCCCATCGAGTCCACTCCGCCATTCAATCATGGCTGATCTATCTCTGCCTCCTAACCCCATTCTCCTGCCTTCTCCCCATAACCCCTGATACCTGTTCTAATCAAGAATCTCTGCCTTAAAAATATCCACTGACTTGGCCTCCGCAGCCGTCTGTGGCAATGAGTTCCACAGATTCACCACCCTCTGACTAAAGAAATTCCTCCTCACCTCCTTTCTAAAAGAGCGCCCTTTAATCCTGAGCCTGAAGTAGGGTCTCGACCCGAAACGTCACCTATTTCCTTCGCTCCATAGATGCTGCCTCACCCGCTGAGTTTCTCCAGCATTTTTGTCGACCTTTAATTCTGAGGCTGTGCCCTCTAATCCTAG
>CAUPSL010001498.1:0-7500 GCA_963514005.1 Raja brachyura | reverse complement strand
ATGTCCCGGCTAATACGGGACAGTTGGCAACCCTATCTATTGCCCTCGTGATTCTACCTGTATATCCAGGGGTCCCTGCGTTCCTCCACCCTAATGTGCATACGTGAGGTGTTGCATTTGGGAAGTCTAACGCGGGCAGGACCTACATGGTGAATGGCAGGCCCCTGCGGAGTGTTGTAGAGCAGAGGGATCTAGGATTACACGCTAGAGGCAGGAAACAGTCACAGGGGTCACAGTCTAAGGATAAGGGGGAATTCCTTTAGGACCGAAATGAGGAAAACATTCTTTACACAGAGAGTGGTGAGTCTGTGTAATTCTCTGCCACAGAAGGTAGTTGAGGCCAGTTCATTGGCTATATTTAAGAGGGCGTTAGATGTGGCCCTTGTGGCTAAAGGGATCAGGGGGTATGGAGAGAAGGCAGGTACGTGATACTGAGTTGGATGATCAGCCATGATCACATTGAATGGCGGTGCAGGCTCGAAGGGCCGAATGGCCTCTACTCCTGCACCTATTTTCTATGTTTCTATGTTTCTATGAAACATGTTCCTGATGTTGGGGGAGTCCAGAACCAGGGGCCACACACAGTTTAAGAATAAGGGGTAAGCCATTTAGAACGGAGACGAGGAAACACTTTTTCACACAGAGAGTTGTGAGTCTGTGGAATTCTCTGCCTCAGAGGGCGGTGGAGGCCGGTTCTCTGGATGCTTTCAAGAGAGAGCTAGATAGGGCTCTTAAAGATAGCGGAGTCGGGGGATATGGGGAGAAGGCATGGGCAAGTTGGGCCAAATGGCCTGTTTTCACACTGATGTAAAATGCAACCTCACCAATGTCAATAGACAATAGACGATGCAGGAGGAGGCCATTCGGCCCTTCGAGCCACTGATTGTGGATGATCGGCCATGATCACATTGAATGAGGGTGCTGGCTCGAAGGGCCGAATCGCCTACTCCTGCACCTATTGTCTAAACCTGTCCTATCCATGGGCCTGTATAAATGTTTCTTAAACTATGTTATAGTCTCTGCCTCAAACTCCCTCCTGCGGCAGCTCGTTCCACACACTTACCACCCTGTGAGTAAAATAGTTCATGTTGCTCATGTTGCTATTAAGTGTTGCTTTTAGTTCATGTTGCTCTTGTTGCTATCATGTTGCTATTTAATGTTGCCTCTCACACACCTTAAACCTATGTCCTTTGGTTCTCGATTACCCTACCCTCAGTAAAACCCTCAGTGCATTAACTGCATCTATACCTCTCATGATCTTATACACCTATATATAAGTTCAGCCCTCATCCTCCTGCGCTCCAAGGTATAGAGTCCCAGCTGACTGAACCCCAGCTCAGGCCCTTGAGTAAATCCTCGAGCAACATCCTCATAAATCTCAAACCTTGTGACATCCTGGGCTTGTATTCACTGGAGTTTAGAAGGATGAGAGGGGATCTTATAGAAACGTATACAATTCATAAAAAGGACTGGGCAAGCTAGATGCAGGAAAAAATGTTCCCGATGTTGGGGGTCCAGAACCAGGGGCCACACAGTCTAAGAATAAAGGGAGTGTTTAAGAAGAAACTGCAGATGCTGGAAGAATCGAAGGTAGACAAAAATGCTGGAGGAACTCAACGGGTGGAGCGATCCTGACTACGGGTGCTGTCTGTACGGAGTTTGCACGTTCCCCCCGTGATCTGCACACCTCCAGATTCGGGGACAGTTTCTTCCCGGCTGTTATCAGGCAACTGAACCATCCTACCACCAACTAGAGAGCGGTCCCTATATTTAAGAGGGCGTTAGATGTGGCCCTTGTGGCTAAAGGGATCAGGGGGTATGGAGAGAAGGCAGGTACGGGATACTGAGTTGGATGATCAGCCATAATCACATTGAATGGCGGTGCAGGCTCGAAGGGCCGAATGGCCTACTCCTGCACCTATTTTTTCTATGTTTGTATTATTCCCTATATCTGTACTATGTGGGTGGCTTGATTATAATCACGAATGGCATTTCTGCCGGCTGGTTAGCACGCAACAACATGCCACTGCACCTGTATACACGTGACAATAAACTAAACGAGCTAGTTTGGAGCAGGCAGGTATGACTAGTGTAGATGAATGAATGAATACGTTTATTGGCCAAGTATTCACATACAAGGAATTTGCCTTGGCGCTCCACCCCGCAAGTGACAACGTGACATACAGTGACAGCGAGGAATGACACATAAAACATTAAACATTAATGATAAAACATTATTGATTAAACATGTGCGAGAATGAAAAGACCAGGCTTGTATTCACTGGAGTTTAGAAGGATGAGGGGGGGGGTCTTATAGAAACATATAAAATTATAAAAGGACTGGACAAGCTAGATGCAGGAAAAATGTTCCCAATGTTGGGCGAGTCCAGAACCAGGGGCCACAGTCTTAGAATAAAGGGGAGGTCATTTAAGACTGAGGTGAGAAAACCCTTTTTCACCCAGAGAGTTGTGAATTTGTGGAATTCCCTGCCACAGAGGGCAGTGGAGGCCAAGTCACTGGATGGATTTAAGAGAGAGTTAGATAGAGCTCTAGGGGCTGGTGGAGTCAAGGGATATGGGGAGAAGGCAGGCACGGGGTACTGATTGGGGACGATCAGCCATGATCGCAATGAATGGCAGTGCTGGCTCGAAGGGCCGAATGGCCTCCTCCTGCACCTATGTTTCTATGTTTCTATGTTTCTATAAATAAAATACCAGAGCTAAAGGAGGCGACAGATTTTTGGTAGAGCAACTACTCGTGGGAAAAAAATGTTCTTATGTCTGGCTGTGGCAGCTTTGACAGTCCGGAGTCGCCTTCCAGAGGGAAGTGATTCAAAGAGTTTACGGCATAGAAACATAGAAATGCGGTGCAGGAGGAGGCCATTCGGCCCTTCGAACCAGCACTGCCATTCATTGTGATCATGGCTGATCAATAACCCGTGCCTGCCTTCTCCCCGTATCCCTTGACTCCACTAGCCCCTAGAGCTCTATCCAACTCTCTCTTAAATCCATCCAGTGACTTGGCCTCCACTGCCCTCTGTGGCAGGGAATTCCACAAATTCACAACTCTCTGGGTGAAAACGTTTTTTCTCACCTCAGCCTTAAATGACCTCCCCTTTATTCTAAGACTGTGTGGCCCCTGGTTCTGGACTCGCCCAACATTGGGAACATTTTTCCTGCATCTAGCTTGTCCAGTCCTTTTATAATTTTATATGTTTCTATAAGATCCCCCCCCGCACATCCTTCTAAACTCCAGTGAATACAAGCCTAGTCTTTTCAATCTTTCCTCATATGACAGTCCCGCCATCCCAGGGATCAATCTGGTGAACCTACGCTGCATTGCCTTAAACACAAGGATGGCCTTCCTCGAATTAGGAGACCAAAACTGGCCAGGGTGAGAGGGGTCAGAGATGATCTTGCCCGCTCGCTTCCTGACCCTTGGAGTGTACAGTTCGTCAGTGGAGTGAAGGTCGCTTGACCTCCATCTGGGTAGCCTCCATTAACCAGATTGGGGGCCTGTTGGTCGGCATGGGCGAGTCGGGCCTGCGTGCGTGCAAGCGGGAAGGAAGTACAGAGTGGTTGAACAAGTTAGGTTGAACAAGTTATGTCCTTATTCTTTGGAGCGCAGAAGGTTAAGGGGGGACTTGATTGAGGTCTTTAAAATGATGAAAGGGATAGACAGAGTTGACGTGGATAAGCTTTTCCCATTGAGGGTAGGGAAGATTCAAACAAGAGGGCATGACATGAGAATTAAGGGACAGAAGTCTAGGGGTAACATGAGGGGGAACTTCTTTACTCAGAGAGTGGTGGCTGTGTGGAATGATCTTCCAGCGGAAGTGGTGGAGGCAGGATCGATTTTAACATTTAAAAGTAAAGTGGATAGGTATATGGACGGGAAGGGAATGGAGGGGTATGGTCTGAGTGCAGGTAGATGGGACTAGGGGAAAATAAATGGTCGGCACGGACTGGAAGGGCCGAGAGGGCCTGTTTCCGTGCTGTAATTGTTATGTGGTTATGTGGTTATATGGTTATATGGTTATATGGTCGAGTGCAGAAATAGTTCACAGCCTTGTGTTTCGTATTGAGTGACTGAGTCGTGTACAGACCTATGTGGGAATAGTTGTTGCGTGTTCCGAATGGATGAGCAGACGGAATTACGCAAGTCAGCCAGAGATGAAAGCAGGGTGGATGCAAGTACAGGCTCGCTCGCCAACCTGTTTACACTCCTTGACGAACACAGCAAAGCGCGCTGCCTCTCACGCTGTAGTTCCCAGCACACCTCACTAGTCTACGCGACTCCACCACCGTGCCACCATCTACTCTAGTCTAGTTTATTGTCCCGTGTACCGAGGTACAGTGGGAAGCTTCTGTTGCGTGCTAACCAGCCAGCGGAAAGACAATACATGATTACAATCGAGCCGTCCACAGTGTACAGATACAGTATAAAGGGAATAACGTTTAGTGCACGGTGAAGTCCGATTAAAGATAGTCCGAGGGTCTCCATTGATGTAGATAGTAGTTCAGGACCGCTCTCTAGTTGGTGAGAGGACGGTTCAGTTGCCTGATAACAGCCGGGAAGAAACTGTCCCTGAATCTGGAGGTGTGTGTGCGTTGGTTTTCACACTTCTGTACCTCTTGCCCGATGGGAGAGGGGAGAAGAGGGAGTGGCCGGGGGTGAGACTGGTCCGTGATGATGCTGCTGGCCTTGCCGAGGCAGCGTGAGGTGGAGATGGTTTGTATGATGGTCTGGGCCAAAGATCCTCTAGCGGAGAAAGATAGACCACTCTTTCTAAATGTAATGGGCAAAGGTTTTTCCTTATCTCCGTTCGAAACGGCCTACCCCTGATTCTTAAACAGTGTCCCCTGGTTCTGGACTCCCCCAACATCGGGAACATGTTTCCTGCCTCCAGCGTGTCCAAACCCTTAATAATCTTATATGTTTCAATAAGATCCCCTCGCATCCTTCTAAATTTTTCAATTTATAAATCAATTAATTTATCGATCAATTAATTCACCGATCAAGTATTTCATCGCTCAATTAATCCATCGATCAATTAATCCAACAATCAAATAATCCATTGATCAATTAATTCATCGATCAATTAATTCATCGATCAATTAATCCATCGATCAATTAATCCATCGTTCAATTAATCCATCGATCAATTAATCCATCGATCAATTAATCCATCGATCAATTCATTCAACGATCAATTAATTAATCAATCAATTAATCCATTGATCAATTAATCCATCGATCAATTAATTAATCGATCAATTAATCCAATCAATTAATATTATATGTTTCAATAAGATCACCTCTCATCCTAAATTTTTCAATTCCTCAATCAATTAATTCATCGATCAAGTATTTAATCGAAGTATTTCATCGATCAAGTATTTCATAGATCAATTCATTCATCGATCAATTCATTCATCGATCAATTCATTCATCGATCAATTCATTCATCGATCAATTCATTCATCGATCAATTAATCCATCGATCAATTAATCCATCGATCAATTAATCCATCGATCAATTAATCCATCGATTAATTAATCCATCTATTAATTAATCCATCGATCAATTAATCCATCGATCAATTAATCCATCGATTAATTAATCCATCTATTAATTAATCCATCGATCAATTAATTCATCGATCAATTATTTTTATTAATTAAATGTTTTAATTAATTTTTTTATTAGAAGCAGTGTACAAAAGTATAAACCGCGGTCTATGACATAGTACATTTATTGTACAGCTTCAATGTTAATTTTTAGCTAAAGATGAAATAGAAAAAGAGAGAAAAAAGCAAGAAAAAGAGTGTGAATGTGTAGGAATAGAACCCCTAGACTACCAAATAAGTGTCGTTGAAGAGTAGAAAAAATAAATAAAAAGACAAAAACAGAAAGAAAAACAAAGTGTTGATATACCTGCTTCTTATCTCCCACCCATCACCCAAACCATAAATCTGTTTAATCCCAAAGTCGTGTTGCACCGTGCTATCCTTGTAATAAATCAATGAATGGAATCCATGTCTTTGAAAATTGCTCTGGTTTTCCTGCTTAGACAAGTCTCATATTTTCAAGATGTAGCGTCTCAGACATGTTTACAATCCACATTTTAAGAGTAGGGGCAGATGTATTTTTCCAACATTTTCGATCAATTAATTAATTGATCAATTCATTCATCGATCAATTCATTCATCGATCAATTCATTCATCGATCAATTCATTCATCGATCAATTCATTCATCCATCAATTCATTCATCCATCAATTCATTCATCCATCACTTCATTCATCCATCAATTCATTCATCAATCAATTCATTCATCGATCAATTCATTCATCGATCAATTCATTCATCGATCAATTCATTCATCGATCAATTCATTCATCCATCAATTCATTCATCCATCAATTCATTCATCCATCAATTCATTCATCCATCATATAACCAGATAACCATATAACAATTACAGCACGGAAACAGGCCTTCTCGGCCCTTCCAGTCCGTGCCGACCATTTATTTTCCCCTAGTCCCATCTACCTGCACTCAGACCATACACCTCCATTCCCTTCCCGTCCATACACCTATCCACTTCATTCATCGATCAATTCACTCATCCATCAATTCACTCATCCATCAATTCACTCATCCATCAATTCACTCATCCATCAATTCACTCATCCATCAATTCACTCATCCATCAATTCACTCATCCATCAATTCATTCATCCATCAATTCACTCATCCATCAATTCATTCATCCATCAATTCACTCATCCATCAATTCACTCATCCATCAATTCATCCATCCATCAATTCACTCATCCATCAATTCATCCATCAATTCATTCATCCATCCATCAATTCATTCATCCATCAATTCACTCATCCATCAATTCATCCATCAATTCATTCATCCATCCATCAATTCATTCATCCATCAATTCATTCATCCATCAATTCATTCATCCATCAATTCATCCATCCATCAATTCATTCATCCATCAATTCATTCATCCATCAATTCATCCATCCATCAATTCATTCATCCATCAATTCATTCATCCATCAATTCATTCATCCATCAATTCATCCATCCATCAATTCATTCATCCATCAATTCACTCATCCATCAATTCATCCATCCATCAATTCACTCATCCATCAATTCATTCATCCATCAATTCACTCATCCATCAATTCATCCATCCATCAATTCACTCATCCATCAATTCATCCATCCATCAATTCACTCATCCATCAATTCATTCATCCATCAATTCATTCATCGATCAATTCATCCATCCATCAATTCATTCATCCATCAATTCACTCATCCATCAATTCATCCATCCATCAATTCACTCATCCATCAATTCATTCATCCATCAATTCACTCATCCATCAATTCACTCATCCATCAATTCATCCATCCATCAATTCACTCATCCATCAATTCATCCATCCATCAATTCACTCATCC
>CAUPSL010001497.1:0-23164 GCA_963514005.1 Raja brachyura | reverse complement strand
CCCAAGTTATGCAAATAGTCGCACATAAAGGGCGTTGACAAAGTTACAAGATTACTCCAGAAGTTTGTGTCATAGAAACATAGAAGCATAGAAAATAGGTCCAGGAGGAGGCCATTCGGCCCTTCGAGCCAGCACCGCCATTCATTGTGATCATGGCTGATCGTCACCAATCAATAACCCGTGCCTGCCTTCTCCCCATATCCCTTGGACTTCACTAGCCCCTAGGAGCTCTATCCAACTCTCTCTTAAATCCATCCAGTGACTTGGCCTCCACTGCCCTCTGTGGCAGGGAATTCCACAAATTCACAACTCTCTGGGTGAAAAAGTTTATTTCTCACCTCAGTCTTAAATGACCTCCCCTATATTCAAAGACTGTGGCCCCTGGTTCTGGACTCACCCAACATTGGAAACATTTTTCCTGCATCTAGCTTGTCCAGTCCTTTTATAATTTTATATGTTTCTATAAGATCCCCCCCTCATCCTTCTAAACTCCAATGGATACAAGCCTAGTCTTTTCAATCTTTCCTCATATGACAATCCCGCCATCCCAGGGATCAATCTCGTGAACCTACGCTGCACTGCCTCCAATCACAAGGATGTCCTTCCTCAAATTAGGAGACCAAAACTGTACCAATACTCCAGATGTGTTCTCACCAGAGCCCTATACAACTGCAGAAGAACCTCTTTACTCCTATACTGAAATCCTCTTGTTATGAAGGCCAACACTCCATTAGCTTTCTTCACTGCCTGCTGTACCTGCACGCCAACTACGCAACTTTCAGTGACCAGTGTACAAGGACACCAGGTCTAGCTGTACCACCCCCTTACCTAACCTAACACCATTGAGATAATAATCTGCCCCTTGTTTTTGCCGCCAAAGTGGATAACCTCACATTGATCTATATTATACTGCATCTGCCACGCATCTGTCCTCTCACTCAACCTGTCCAGGTCCCCCTGCAAACCTCCTAACATCCTCTTCACAGTTCACACTGCCACCCAGCTTTGTGTCATCCGCAAACTTGCTGGTGTTGCTCCTAATTCCCTCTCCCAAATCATTAATATATATGGTAAACAGTTGCGGCCCCAACACCGAGCCTTGCGGCACTCCACTCGCCACTGCCTTCCATCTGAAAAGGACCCGTTCACTCCTACTCTTTGCGTCCGGTCTGCCAACCAATTTTCTATCCATGTCAACACCCTACCCCCAAATACCATGTGCTTTAATTTTAGTCACCAGTCTCCCGTGTGGGACCTTATCAAAGGCTTTCTGAAAGTCTAGATACACTACATCCACTGGCACCCCTTCATCCTTTTTACTTGTCGCAGCCTCAAAAAATTCAGAAGATTAGTCAAGCATGATTTCCCTTTCATAAATCCATGTTGACTTGGACTAATCCTTTTACTGCTTTCCAAATACCCCATTATTACCTCTTTAATAATTGACTCCAGCATCTTTCCCACCACCGAAGTCAGGCTAACTGGTCTGTAATTTCCCGTTTTCTCGCTCGCTCCTTTCTTGAAAAGTGGGATAACATTAGCTATCCTCCGATCCACAGGAACAGATCCTGAATCTATTGAACATTGGAAAATGATCACCAATGCGTCCACTATTTCTGGAGCCACCTCCCTGAGGACCCTGGGATGCAGGACCATCAGGCCCAGGGGATTTATCATCCTTCAGTCCCATTAGCCTACCCAATACTATTTCTCGCCTAATGAAAATTTATTTCAGTTCCTCTACCCCCTTAGATCTCCTGTCCTCCAGTGCATCTGGGAGATTTGTTTGTGTCTTCCTTAGTGAAGACGGATCCAAAGTACCTCTTCAACACTTCTGCCATTTCCTTGTTGCCCATAATAATTTCACCCGTGTCTGCTTCAAGGGACCCACATTTGACTTTGCTACTCTTTTTCCCCTTAAAATATCTAAAGAAGCTTTTACTGTCCTTCTTTATATACCTGGCCAGCTTCCCTTCGTACTTCATCTTTTCAGCCCGTATTGCCCGTTTTGTTTCCTTCTGTTGTCCTATGAAAGTTTCCCAATCCTCTGGCTTCCGGCTACTCTTTGCTGTGTTATACATCTTTTCTTTTAGTTTTATTCTATCCCTAACTTCTCTTGTCAGCCACGGTTGCCTCCTACTCCCCTTAGAATCTTTCTTCCTTTTTGGAATGAAATTATCCTGCAACTTCCGGATTATGCCCAGAAATTCCTGCCATTGCTGTTCCACCGTCATTCCTGCTAGGATCCCTTTCCAGTCTACTTTGGCCAGCTCCCCTCTCATGCCTTCATAGTCCCCTTTGTTCAACTGCATCACTGCCACTTCTGATTTAACGTTCTCCTTCTCAAATTGCAGATTAAAACTAATCATATTATGATCACTACCTCCAAGCGGTTCCTTTACCTCGAGTTCTCTTATCATATCTGGTTCATTGGACAACACTAAATCCAGAATTGCCTTTTCTCTGGTCGGCTCCATCACAAGCTGCTCTAAGAATCCATCTCAGAGGCATTCTACAAACTCTCTTTCTTGAGGTATTGAACCAACCTGATTTTCCCAGTCTACCTGCATATTGAAATCCCCCATCACCACAGTGGCATTACCTTTGTTACATGCCAGTTTTAACTCCTGCTGCAACTTACACCCTACATCCGGGCTACTATTTGGGGGTTTGTAAATAACACCAATTAGTGTCTTCTTGCCTTTACAATTCCTCAACTCAATCCACAGTGACTCTACCTCGTCAGTCCCTATGTCTTCCCTCGCAAGGGACTGAATTCCATTCTTCGCCAGCAGAGCTACCCCCCCCCCCCCCCTCCTCTGCCCACCTGCCTGTCCTTTCTATAGGATGTATAACCCTGAATATATAACCCAGGCCCGATCCTCCTGCAGCCACGTCTCAGTAATCCCCACAATGTCACATCTACCAACCTCTAACTGAGCCTCAAGCTCATCTACTTTACTTCTTATACTTCGCGCATTCATATACAATACTTTTAATTCCTTACGCATCTCACCTTTCACATCGATCCGTATTACACTTGGCCATGCTCTCCTATCCCTTTGTGAGCTTCCATTCCCGTTAATTCTGGGGTCATTAACCATCCCTTTACTCACTTTCCCTTTCACTACATCCTCGACTATCCCATTTGACATCCAACCCCCCTTATTCAGTTTAAAACCACCCGTGTAGCAGTGGCAAACAGAATGCTGGTCCCCCACCAGTTAAGATGCAATCCGTCCCTTTTGTACAATTCCCCCTTACTCCAAAACAGATCCCAGTGGTCTAAGAATCTAAATCCCTGCCCCCTGCACCAGTTCCTCAGCCACACATTCAGGTCATGTATCTCCCTGTTCCTGCTCTCGCCAGCACAAGGAACTGGAAGCAAACCGGAGATAACAACCCTGGAGGTCCTGCTTTTCGGCATTTTTCCGAGCTCTCTAAAGTCACGCTGCAGAATATTCAACCCCTTCTTTCCGACATCATTTGTGCCCACATGCACGACCACTTCCGGCTGTTCACCTTCGCCCTTGAGGATTGTCTGCACTCTGTCCGTAACATCCTGGATCCTGGCACCAGGAAGGCAGCACACCATCCTCGAATCCCGTCTGTTGCCGCAGAAACCCCTGTCCGTACCTCTCACAATGGAGTCTGACGTTGGCCTCTTTGGTTTTGGCTCAACAGCACTTTTTGCTTCGCAAGCCAGTCCGCCGCTCAGTGTTTTAACATCTTCTGTCCCGACAGCTTCTAAGTGGCTGAACCTGTTCACAAGAGGTACAACGCTCGGGGACCTTTGCATTCCAAGTTTCCCTCCCTTTCTCACTGTCACCCACCTTCTCTATTCCAGTACCTTAGGTGCAACAATCTCACTGTAGGACTTGTCGAGGAACGACTCAGTTTCTCGGACGAACCCGAGGTCATCCACTTGCTTCTCCAGTTCCCCAACACGGCCCTTCAGGAGCTGGACCTGTATGCACTTCTCACATTTGTAGCAGCCAGAGGCACCAGCAGTGTCCTTGACCTCCCACACACTGCAAGCATCACACTGAATCAGCTTGCCTGACATCTCCTTCTTTCGTCTCCCCCTCTCCAGCGTTTTGCGTTGCCTCCTCACCGAAGACTCTCAAGCCAAAGGCTCACAGGGCACTTCCCTCACAATGCCGCTCCCTCACTGCCGCTCCCCAAGAGCTGTCTTGCTTATATTGACTGATAAATTGCCTAATTTACAAACCAAATTCCTCCTTTTCAACTGTCATTTTTTTTCCTCAAATCATAAGACTGGGTAGACAGAAAAAGAGTCCTTGGCCTCCTGCTAACTTGTACCTTGCATATACGTTTACATTTTGACCGACGCTTTGGAATATGGCTCAAAGTCGTCTTGTTGAGTCTCATTGTCTGTAACTCAATCACAGGGAGAACGTGCAGGCAGCACCCCATAGTCAGCATCTCTGAGAACAGAAACGGGTGACGTTTCGGGTCGAGACCCTCCATCAGACCGAGATTCGAGCGAGAGGGGAAACTAGAGGGTACATAACAAAGCAGAGCTCAGGGAAGGTGGAGCCCACAATGGTCCATTGTTGGCTGGGGACGAGGTGATAATCAAGGGTGGAATTAGCAAGAAGACTAGGGTGGGGGAGGGACGGAGAGAGTGGGAATGCAAGGGTTACTTGAAGTTAGAGGAATCAATGTTCATGCCGTAGGGAGGAACTGCAGGTGCTGGTTTAAACAGACGATAGTCACTAAATAAGTGGAGTAACTCAGTGGGACGGGCAGCATCTCTGTAGAGAAGGAATGGGTGACGTTTCAGGTCGAGACCCTTCTTCAGACTTCTGGGGTGTAAGCTGCCCAAGCTAAATATGAGGTGCTGTTCCTCCAATTGGTGTTTGACCTCACTCTGACAGTGAAAAGGCCCAGGAGAGACGGGACATTCTCCAGAGATGCTGCCCGACCCGCTGAGTTACTCCAGCACTTTGTGTCCTCTTGGGCATTTAACCAGCACCTGCAGTTCCTTGATCCAATATTTTTCCCTGGATGATGATATGTTTCCCCGAATATTACGGCGTAAAGCTGGGCTAGGGTACGAAATGTTTTATTCTATTTCTGACTTCTCTCTAATCCTTTTTTTAATCTATATGTTTTGCAAAGTATGTACTGTGAGCTCAAAATATCAGTGCAATAACATGCCAGGGATGACTCAGTTTGGCAGATGCTAGTGTAATACACAGTACACAAAGTTCATGGCAGATCTTCATGCCAACTTCATCCAAATTCATACTCATGTTTTCTTATGGTATTGAAGAAGGCCATTTAGCCCATCGAGTCTATGCCAGCCCTTAGGGTATTCACACCAGTCCCATTCCCCTCACTTCTGTACTGGGCACTGATTGGGGATGATCAGCCATGATCACATTGAATGGCGGTGCTGGCTCGAAGGGCCAAATGGCCTACTCCTGCACCTATTGTCTATTGTCTATAGTAAACGACAGGATCTTTGCAAGATACACAAAAAAAAGCTGGAGCATAATTGGGAAAAAATTAATATTAAAATTTTGGAAAGGCTCTATAGCCCCCACAATTAAAATGTGGACCACAGAAATGTCGGAGACCCTATATTTGGAAAGAATAAGATTTGTCTTAATGGACAAACAAGAACTATTTAAAATAATATGGTCCCCGTATATTGAATATTTGAAGGGGCAAACTGGTTCGGCACGAGAACCCGACTGAAACCCGAATTGAAGAATAGATAGAAACATAGAAACATAGAAAATATTGCAGGAGTAGGCCATTCGGCCCTTCGAGCCTGCACCGCCATTCAATGTGATCATGGCTGATCATCCAACTCAGTATCCCGTACCTGCCTTCTCTCCATACCCCCTGATCCCTTTAGCCACAAGTGCCACATCTAACGCCCTCTTAAATATAGCCAATGAACTGGCCTCAACTACCTTCTGTGGCAGAGAATTCCAGAGACTCACCATTCTCTGTGTAAAGAATGTTTTCCTCATTTTGGTCCTAAAGGAATTCCCCTTATCCTTAGACTGTGACCCCTTGTTCTGGACTCCCCCAACATCGGGAACAATCTTCCAGCATCTAGCTTGTCCAACCCCTTAAGAATTTTGTAAGTCTCTATAAGATCCCCCCTCAATCTTCTAAATTCCAGGGAGTACAAGCCGAGTCTATCCAATCTTTCCTCATATGAAAGTCCTGACATCCCAGGAATCAGTCTGGTGAATCTTCTCTGTGCTCCCTCTATGGCAAGGATGTCTTTCCTCAGATTTGGAGACCAAAACTGTACGCAATACTCCAGGTGTGGCCTCACCAAAACCCTGTACAACTGCAGTAGAACCTCCCTGCTCCTATATTCAAATCCTTTCGCTATGAATGCTAACATACCATTTGCTTTCTTCACTGCCTGCTGCACCTGCATGCCTACTTTCAATGACTGGTGTACCATGACACCCAGTCATGAAGTAGTACATAGATGAAGTAGTACATTTCATAAAACGCGGATATATCTCCAATGATGTAAAATATGTAGAATATTCCATTCTTTCCCAATTTTTTATATATATATATATATATATATATATTTTTGTTTAATCTTTTTCTACTATTTTCTACCTTTATAAAAAATGGAAAAAAAATAATATAGAAGCACAATTACTAAGCAAGGATTAACATAAATAATACTGATTATGTATATCTACAAAGAACAAAATGATTTTTATTATGTCAACAATGAACACGCACCTTTTTTAAAAATTATGTAATTTCTTCTAATTAATAAAAAAAGTTAACAAAAAAACCCAAAACTCTGGAGTGACTCAGTGGGTCAGGCAGCATCTCTGGAGAAAATACGATGCTTCGGATCGAGGCTCTTAGTTTAATTTCGTTTAGTTCAGAGGTACAGCATGGAAACAGTCGCTTCGGCCCAGCGAGTCCGCACCGACCGGCGATCCCCGCACATTAACGCTACCCTCAACACACACACACACACACACACTGGGGACAATTTTACACTTACACCAAGCCAATTAACCAACAAACATGTACGTCTTTGGAGTGTGGGAAGAAACCGAAGATCTCGGAGAAAAACCACGCAGGTCACGGGGAGAACGTGCCAACTCCGTACAGACAAGCATTGGCGGAAAACCCAGGGAGGGGGCAGGGGGGACGTGTCCCCTCCATGTTCTCAGAGGTGGGGGACGGTCCCCCCCACGTTACAAGCTTTGTAAGGTTTGTCGGGTTTAATAAGTAGTCGTTTGTTTCGAGTCGAGACGTTCGATTCGAGTCGTTCGTTCATCACTAGATTCTCTGCCTCACAACGATGACGTGCTAACTGTCTATCTGACTGTTAACTGCTGTCGGTGTCCCATTCCTGCATCCTTAGTAATTATAACTGTGTCACATTGTTTTCGTGATTCAGAGGAATGGAGTGTTAAATGCCTCGACGCATCCGAGTTTTAATGACATTGTCTATTGTCTATCTCCCGTTAATTTTATTCAAAGGAACGCAAAATACTTGAAGCAAGGTCAGTTCACGAAAACATTGTGTTAACTGTCACTATTAATTGCTGCATCAAAATCCATGCGTTACTTCTCGTAATATAATTGCGTGAACTGACCTTGCTCCAAGTATGATGCGTTCCTTTGAATAAAATTAACGGGAGGCGCCGGGCACAGTTTCATTTGAACTTTGGAGGCGGATTTACGTAGAGAAAGAATAGGCGACATTTCGGGTCGAGACCCTTCTGCAGACCCTTTGTGTAGCAATGTTACAAAATTTTGAGATTTAAAAAATCAAGTCTGCAATTTATCCCATCAGATAAAGCATAAAAAGAAGTTTAATTTGACACCTAATTCACTTTCATATCTTCAGTATTAAAAAAGTTATGGCCATTTTCATACTCGGAAATTAGCATCTTGTTCCCTATTGCTTTTCCATTGACTTAACACAAAAGTTGTGATCAAGGACAGACAAAAGTCCATAACTTTCTTAAAAATTAAGAGAACTCAATGAAATGTTCAGTTATTATAGATTGAAGCATTCTGAAATAAATATGAAACAATCTTACTTGGATGACCTGAAATTAAAGCACATAATTAGTTAGTTATCTAATTGTAGCTAATTACAAGATTCAATGAGTAGATCTAAACATCTATCCATTTCTTAAGAAAAGATAAACTTTTTTTTAAATTGCCAAAGTGTCCAAATAACATTCACACAATAATCCACAATATAACATAATTTTTAAATCTAATTTTCATGAATTTCTGGGCCAAATGGAAGGAATTTAGTGTTTGATTCCTGTAAATTAATGGCCATTTAAATCAACTATCGAGTGGGTTTTAGTGGAATGCGGTGGATTGGAACGTTGCAGTTAGCGGTGAAGTCGGGAGGAAAAATACTGTTTATTCATACATTTTTTTGGATCCCATTTCGCAACATGAAAATGTTATTAAAGCCTGCCGAAAAACCAACTTTTAATATAAAAATAAACTATTTACCTTTCTTTCTCCCCTACGCAAAATCCTTCCGGTTGTCGGCTCTCACGGCTTTTTAAGGTGATTTTTAAATTACTCTAGTTAATAAATAAGTTAGAGTAATTTAAAAATACCTTCATTCATGAAATGTCGGAGCGATTTTTCTTCCGCAACGAAATCGCCCGACATTCATCGATTTTTCCTGCCTGTGGAAAAACGGCACTTTAAACCCACCCCCCCTCTGAAAGGCGCCAAAGTCGCGCACACGGGGAGCGGCAGAACTGCAGCGCTGCTCAAGGTAAGTTTTGTAACATACCTACTTTGTGAACATCGAAATGTCTGACGGTCCAATGCGGAGATGTTTTTTTTTAATTTAAATTTTTAATTTTATTTATTAGAGGTAAATACATGAATGTACACATATATACTGTTACAATCATTGTACCCCATAATTTATGGCTTTTAAAGAAAAAGAATAGTGAGAAAGAGAGTGAAATGTGAAAAGAGTTGTGATAGTGAAAGAACGTGCCAAAGGAGAGAAGGAACCCTTGGTCAAAGAATTAGAAAAGGGGGTTAAAAGATAGACCCTAAAAAAAGAAAAGGAAAAAGAAAAAAATGCGGAGATGTTTGAAGAGAAGCCATCCAGGCAATACTTCATCTCAAAAGGAGAGACAAAGGAGAGACAAGGAACACTGCATTCATTTTTCACGCGGGTACCACTTTCCAAAAGGTATATTTTAAGTGCTGATCAACTACCTATCGTTTCTCATTTCGCTTTATAATATTCTGTATGAATATTATTATTAGCTTTCATAGCAAAAGGATTTGCGTATAGGAGCAGGGAGGTTCTACTTCAGTTGTATAGGTGAGACCACACCTGGAGTATTGCGTACAGTTCTGGTCTCCAAATCTGAGGAAGGACATTATTGCCAGAGAGGGAGTGCAGAGAAGGTTCAGCAGACTGATTCCTGGGAGGTCAGGACTGTCTTATGAACAAAGACTGCATGGACTCGGTTTATACTCTCTAGAATTTAGGAGATTGAGGGGGGATCTTATAGAAACTTACAACATTCTTAAGGGGTTGGACAGGCTAGATGCAGGAAGATTGTTCCCGATGTTGGGGAGGTCCAGGACAAGGGGTCACAGCTTAAGGATAAGGGGGAAATCCTTTAGGACCGAGATGAGAAGGACTTTTTTCACACAGAGAGTGGTGGGTCTCTGGAACTCTCCGCCACAGAGGGTAGTTGAGGCCAGTTCATTGGCTATATTTAAGAGGGAGTTGGATGTGGCCCTTGTGGCTAAAGGGATCAGAGGGTGTGGAGAGAAGGCAGGTACGGGATACTGAGTTGGATGATCAGCCATGATCATAGTGAATGGCGGTGCAGGCTCGAAGGGCCGAATGGCCTACTCCTGCACCTAATTTCTATGTTTCTATGTTTCTATTGCATGGAAGAAACTGCAGAAAATCTACCATATTATGTGCAAGCAACCTTTTCTAATTCAGTGATACCATCCATGAAAGAATGCCACTTAATCACATACTTTCGCCAGGACTTATATAATTACAGATGGGCGAGGGAGGTTTGCGACGTTCATCGGCTCTACAGTTTGCAATTAATGATCGGAAACAAACTTCATTCCAATGTACATTTTAGGGTCAAAGTTCCCTTCGCCATTTTAAGTGCATTCGATAAACTTGTCATAAAAATAACAGAAATCATACTTACTAATTGAAACTTAACTTCTGGCAAATTTCCAATTATTTAACAATTTGAACTTTGTAATGCAACCAGCTTTTAAACACAAACTTTCCGGTTTTAACTTCGAACTGAAATATCGACGTTCTAAAGGGGTTGAGCGATAGCTGACTAAGTTTAAAATTGGCGAGAAAGCGCAACTATTATGTTCAGGTCTTCCAGTGTATTTTGTTTTCTTCGCCTCTGTAGTAATTTGGGGGAAATAAAAAAGTTGACATGACAATTTAAACACAGACACAATTTGACACTTGTAAATATTGATGTAATTGCGAGGACAGAACTTGTAGGCGGAAAGTTCCAATGGCCAACAAAGTGACACAAATGAAAGTCTAAATATGGTTTTACTAAATATCTTTATAATAAGGCTTATTCGCGCAGCCCGTTTTGAAGCAACTCGCGGATATCGGTTCCCACAATTCATCTTCCCCTTCTTAAAATATAAATCCTACTGAGGTGATGTGTTAACTATCGGCTCTCCCTATTATCGTGGAGCCAGCAACATATGATGGAGCGGGTGATAAAGAAGGAACTGCAGATGATGGAGAATCGAGGGTTACACAAAAAGCTGGAGAAACTTCAGACGTCTGAAGAAGGGTCTCGACCCGAAACGTCGCCTATCTCCTTCGCTCCTTAGATGCTGCTGCACCCGCTGAGTTTCTCCAGCTTTTTGTGTAACCCTATGGTACAGCGGGGGTCAGCATTTAAACTCTTTGTAGCTTCTCAGCCGTTTAATATTGATCTTGGGCGACACACCATTCCTCAAACGTTCTGTTCTCCCGACTAGTGTTGCGAAAGCCCCCGTCCCACTTGGGCGACCTAATCCGCGCAGTTTCCATACCACAGCTACCACAGATTTAAAAAACACTGGACCTCATGCTGGACAGTGGGCAACATAATATAGGACAGGACAAGCTGCTTGAAAATGTCCAGTCCTATATTATGTTGTCCAGCAAGATGTCCGGTGTTTTTTAAAAATTTGTGGTACAGATCTACAGTAATTGACTTATTCTAACGGTAACGGCCCTGTAGGAGAAGCATCCACGTCGCGGGGCTGGAAACTGGAAGAATCGCAAGCTAATTAGCCTTCTCAGGGCGCACAGCTGAAGCTTCCGATGCCTCGTGTGTGCGTGTGCGTGTGAGTGTGCATGTGCGGACGCCAAGAAATTGTGTCCCTCCTGTCCCCCAGTCCCCTCCATGTTGTGACAGTGGTTTCCGTCTCTGCAGACAGGGGGCCCGTAGTCAGGATCGAACCCGGGTCTCTGGCGCTGTATAGCAGCACCTCTACCGCTAAGCCACCGTGCCCCCCTTCTTCAGACTCTTTTTTTGGGTTTAAACAAACATCTGCAGTTCCTCCCGACACAGGATCGATCGGAACAGTGATGTGCGGAGGGACTTTGGAGTGCGGTTCCATAGCTCCATGAAAGTGGTAACACAATTGTAACATTTAAAAGTAAAGTGGATAGGTATATGGACGGGAAGGGAATGGAGGGGTATGGTCTGAGTGCAGGTAGATGGGACTAGGGGAAAATAAATGGTCGGCACAGACTTGAAAGGCCGAGAAGGCCTCTTTCCGTGCTGTAATTGTTATATGGTTATATGGTTATTACGAGGGTCGGGAGTGGAGGGCACGTAATCCCTCATCGTAACCCCTCATAAAATAAAGATCAAACTTCGAACAGGTAAGTTCTCATTTAACCTTACTATTTTACATCGGAGTCACGTGAGTGACTACGTGAAGATTTTAAAGCTCTGTGATTTTCATGCCGTAGATCATTCCATATGACACACTGCTTCAGTTTACACAGTAGTGAGTAAATAATATATATTGCTTGAAATGATGCAATAAATATTTTAATATTTTAATAATAATCATAAAAAGAAACATAATAACCCCTCTATCCCAGGGGAAATAACAACAAATGATATGCAACAAAGCAAACAATTTTGAACAGAACCCAACACAGCATGTGCAACCCTGGCACTGTAACAACAGGTTTATCATAAATCTAGGAAAGTTTCTTCTTTAGACCATCCTATGATCTCCAGAATTTGGTCGAGCGGCACGTCCTGCACCTTTGCCGCGGACATTAATACCACCCTTGTGGAGTGAGATTTAACACATCAGTGTCTACTCCAGTTAGTCCTGAACCTGTTTATCCATCTAGAATAGCTTGTACTGTCACTTTTTATATGTTTCATGTGGGTAATGAACATTGGTGTCTCACAATCTCGGAGACTCTTAATTCAATATATATTAAGTCAGATGCTTAACCACACACAATGTTTAATTGACAGAGTATGTCTTAAAAATTACATTGGTTCCAGCCTTTCTTGGCTTGCTTTGCTTGCTTAGATCATTGACATAAAATGTTATTTAATCTACAGACAACTGCATACAATCTAACCACAACATTTGTAATGTTTGTACTCATTGTGCTGTTATTAATGGCATAGGCATAACCATTGTAAATATTAACTTCTGAAAAGACAGTGACGTAATTGGAGTCCATTGCCGAATCAATGTGAGAACTATACTGACATCCCAGATTTCTGTATATCTGGGTTTGGTAGGATTTTATTAAAATTTTATTAAGATATAAATGGATGAGACCCGATAAATTGTCGATCTGAAATTGTCCTAAATAGGAGGACAAAACATAACTCAGGTGCAACATAGCAAGGAACTCCAATACATCCGATATGTTTGCAGTATGATAAAATATATCTGACTGTATACAAAAGATTTCCCATTCCTTATATGAAACATATATTGTTTCTTAGTGCTATCTCTCCAAGCTGCAGTTATGACATCCATGGTCCTATCCGACATTCCATCAGAACCTGCAGATTAACAATTAATACAGTCATTTAATGGATGACTTCTGCTGTTACTGGATGTACCAACAATTACTGCACCTGGGATTTGTCATGAATCATCATTCTGAGCACCAAAGGGACCAATGGCTGTGTAGCAATGGACGTATCAGATATTTAACTGATAAGAATAGATACTACCTTGATCTTAGCCAAAAGGCCGAGAAGCAATACCAGTTTGGAGCCACCAAATGCCTGCGGCGGAGACTTGCTCTATTTTGGTGACACATTGCCTAATCAGGCAAAAATGGGGAAAACATAAAAGACTATACTTCCCCAATGTAGCGAGAATGCATCCACCGCTAATGCTCCTGGATCTGGCTCCCACGAGACACATTTAGACTACTGGAGATTTAATCCAGACACAACAGATCAACATTTGGTACTCATACTGTCTGACATTCTATTTGAAACTTTTTGAATTTTAACATTCATTCTGTATTGTCATTGAACTTTTGTGATCTGTTGTCTTATCACAATATTGTCTTCTCCCACAGTTGTGGTATTGTCTACTCGTAATTGAACATGTAAGTTCTTTATTGTAGAACAAACAGCTATCAATGCATAGAAAACACCCCCAATAACTCCAAATCATTCATACCATGTGTTTGGAGAATTAAATCGTCTTGGACAGTCCATCGACTACCACAACTGGTGTCGCTGTCCTTGGCTCCCCATCCGAGAGCACTCCCAGCAGTCTGTAATAACACTGAAGACTGCTGACCTTCTAGTAACTTGTGCAACATTGAGAATCCATCATTGCAATTCAGTTCAACCTTTTTAGTTGGTAACTGCATGGACCTAATCAATAACATGCACATCTTTTTACGCTTATACTCTGGTCTTTGCGGACTTTGATCATGCAGAGGTCCCAATTCAACAGCAGGAATGCTGCTATCACTTTACCAGTAACCGTAGCTACTTCTTGGATGATGGGATAATGTTTTTTACCACGACAAATACAGGCATTTGAAACATCCCCAACCTTAATTGTTGGTAAAGCTACTGACATATCAACTGTATTAAAGACAAACCCCAAATAATCAATTTGGGATGCCTGTAACTTACATGTTGTTTGGATGTACAGAACCTTAACCTTTCAATAGGCTTATGGTTGCTGAACCCAGTTCTTCAGCTGTCTCCCATTTCAAATTAACATATCCTCTAGATAAGTCATTACAATGTGATTCTGAGCCCTCATTAACACCAGTGCTGGTTTCAATAATTGTGTGAGCAATCTGAGGGCTGAATTTAACCCATTAGGTAATTCCTTCAGCTGACCCATCCAATTAATTGAAGTACCTGAATAATAAGGCATCTTTTTTAGGTCTAATAATAGCCATATAGCAGCTTTGTGATAACAACTTCATTACAGTGTTGAAGTGTACTTTTTTAAATGCCTATACTGAACTATAAATTTAAGTTTGCGAGTCCCAGAATGACTCTGCAACCCCCATACTTGTGTCTGGGATATATTAACTCTACCTGACGAGTTCCTGGTACATTCAAACACCAAGCCGATCAGATTTAATGCAGAGTTACAAAACAATTGTAATCTTACAACCAACCAGAGGTTTTTTCCCAGAAATTCCATGTGTGATGGAATGACGTTTCTGTACTTCCGTAAATGAACCAGAAGATCTCTTCTCTTAATATAGGGATTCGTATTCAACCTGTTTGTTTTCTCAAAGCAGGGATGAGAAGTTTTTTTAAAGAAAATATCCTTAATTGTTTGGGCAGTTTTTCATCAATCATAAATCTGGTTATAGCTTGCCCACATAATCCTGCATTTTTTTGGGTATAATGTTAGCCAAATGGCAATTTGCATCATACAATTGGGTTCGAATATGCATTGCAGAGTAACGCAAGCATGTCTTAAAAGTATTGGACATTATCGACCCATGTATGTCTTCCCCAAATACAATGATGCCAACTGAATATCAGCTAGAGGACATACTGGAACACATTTCCTGTCCTCGCATCGTTACACTCATGGGTGCCCAATTACCGAGTTACTGTTGGCACCCTGAGCGAGGCACAATAGACGGGTGTTTTATATATTTTTATATATTTTTTACTGTTTCAGTCATAACAGTATCTTGGAGTAGGTGAGAAACCAAATAATGTTGGCCGCCAGGTTCATCCATAGCCTCACCAGTCCATACCGATATAGCAAAACTTGGTGCTACATCGGCAACAGCCAGAGCATTTCTATTGTGCTCTGGTGTATACACATAAGTAGGGACACCAGCTTCAGGGTCAGTTTCATCCTGCCCTGGTACTCCCGAGTCTTGCTCTAGGGAGACTTCATCCAGACCTATGCAAGGCACTGGTGAATGAGATTCTCATTCTTCATAGGCACAATACTCATTGTATGGAAACTCCTTTGGAGCCTGCCTTAGAATCTCATGGGTCTTTAGAACCCTTGACTGATTAGAGTTTGGAGCATTTTATCTTGCTCTAAGGACTTCATCCAGACCTATGCAAGGCACTGGTGAATGAGATTCTCATTCTTCATAGGCACCATACTCAGTGTATGGAAACTCATTCGGAGCCTGCCTTAGAATCTCATGGGTCTTTAGAACCCTTGACTGATTAGAGTTTGGAGCATTTTATCTTGCTCTAGGGACCTCATCCAGACCTAACCAAGGTACTGGAGAATCAGAATCCCATTTTCATAGGCACCATACTCATTTTTTTTTTTTAATAATTTTTTTATTAGCAATAAAAAATTCTCAATGTTTAAAACTGAGTTATAAACATCAACTTAAATCAATATTTGTACTCTAATGATTATTATCTTATTTTTTTTTGAAAATAAAAGTGGGTAAAGAGAAATACCATTATTAATCAATAAAATTATAATTCCTTAATAATTATTTGGTATAAAAGAAAAAGAAAAAATGAAGAAAAAGAAAAAAGACATATTATGTATATATATCAATTAAAAGCCACACAATATATTGTAAATGAAACAACTACAAATAATAATATCAGTAAAGACATGCATATATCCTGGTATACCAATACATTATTTTCATCAAATCCCGCAGGGTGCCAGTCGAGCCGTGATGCCAAGAACAGCTACTTCTCTAAATACTGTATATATGGAGACCATATCTGTTCAAAAGAATTATACTTGTCCAAAAGGACAAATCTGATTCTTTCCAACTGCAACGTCTCCAACATCTCTGATGCCCACATTTTAATTGTTGGGGATAATGTTCCCTTCCAAAATTTCAATATTATTTTTTTCCCTAATATCAAACAATAATCAAGGAAATTTCTTTGATCTAGTGTAAATATCAAATTAGCCTCTGGAATTCCCAGTATTATTAGCTTTGGGTCAGGTTCTAATTGAACTTTAAGAACTTCAGAAATAACTTTAAAAATTTCTGTCCAATAATAATTCAATTTAGGACATGTAACAAAACTGTGTGTTAAATTTGCTTCTAAATTCTTACATTTATCACAAATAGAGGAGAGATTAGGAAATATACTATTTAATTTGGTTTTCGAATAATGTAATCTGTATAATACTTTAAATTGTATTAATATATGTCTAGCATTTAACGAGCACCGGTGTATTCGTTGTAGACTTTCTTCCCAATTTTCTTTGGTTATAGGTGATCCAATTTCATTTTCCCATGCTTGACGATATGTTTCAGTTATTGGATTCTCCTTATCCATAATGATGTTATATATATAAGCTATTAATTTTTCTGTGGTTGGATGCCAGTTAAACGATTCATCTAATAATCCTGGTTCTTTATTTTTAAAATCCTGTGTATTAGATTTAATATAATCTCTAATTTGGAAATACCTAAACAAATGCTGTGAAGACAATCCGTAGATATCTTGTAACTCCTGAAATGAAAGAAATTTTCCATTTCTATAGAGGTGCTCTACCCTTGTAATTCCTAAATTATCCCAATGTCTGAACCCTCCATCCAATGTGGAGGGCTTAAATAATGGGTTATTCATAATTGGTAATCTAAATGAAAGATTGTCTAATTGTAAAGTCTTGACTATTTGTTTCCAAATACGTCTATTATTATAAATGATTGGATTGTCCCTATAAATTTTTTTTTGAACTTCCTTTGGGGCAAAAATAATTGAATCTACGTTGAAAGGCAAACAATCTTCCTTTTCTATCTTTAGCCACGTTGGTTCCAGGTCCGTATTTACCCACCAAAAATTCATATTCTTAATCTGTACTGCCCAGAAATAGTATAGAAAATTTGGAAGTGCTAATCCTCCATTTATCTTTGACTTACATAAATGTTTTTTACTTATTCTATGATTTTTATAATCCCAGATAAAACTATTAACAATATTATCAATTTTTTTAAAAAAGGTTTTCGGAAGGAAAAAAGGGATAGCTTGAAACAGATATAATAATTGTGGTAGAAAAACCATCTTTATAGCATTTATTCTACCAATCAAAGATATAGGCAGTGTTTTCCAATATAAAATATTTTTTTTAAGTTTATCTAATAATTGAGGATAATTCGATCTAATTAATGAATTGTGAGATTTAGATACATTAATTCCTAAATATTTAATTTTGTCAGTAACTATTGATAATGGATATTGTTGTAATATGTTTAAATTTATATTAGTTATTGGCATAATATCACTTTTATTCCAATTAATCCTATATCCAGAAAATGTACTAAATTTATTTATAACATCAAACAACATTGGAATACTAATTTCAGGTTTTGTGATGTAAATCAAAACATCATCTGCATATAAGGATATTTTGTTAGTTGTTGTATCAGTATTATAACCGTATATTTCAGGTTCTGATCTAATTCTTTCCGCCAAAGGCTCTATCGCCAAGGCAAATAATAAAGGCGATAACGGACATCCTTGTCTACATCCCCTAAAGAGTTTAAATTTAACTGATAGTATTTGATTAGTTAGAATTCTTGCAGTAGGATCCGAGTATAGGATTCTTACCCATTTACAAAATTGATCCCCCAATTGGAACTTTTCCATTATATTAAATAAATATAACCATTCCACCTGGTCAAATGCTTTTTCTGCGTCTAACGATATGACTGCTAATTCCGTATCTCGTATTCTTTTAGAATATATAATATTAAACAGGCGTCACATTCAGACTACTGGAGATTTAATCCAGACACAACAGATCAACATTTGGTACTCATACTGTCTGACATTCTATTTGAAACTTTTTGAATTTTAACATTCATTCTGTATTGTCATTGAACTTTTGTGATCTGTTGTCTAACCACAATATTGTCTTCTCCCACAGTTGTGGTATTGTCTACTCGTAATTGAATATGTAAGTTCTTTATTGTAGAACAACCAGCTATCAATGCATAAAAAACACCCCCAATAACTCCAAATCATTCATACCACGTGTTTGGAGAATTAAATCGTCTTGGACAGTCCATCGACCACCACAACTGGTGTCGCTGTCCTTGGCTCCCCATCCGAGAGCACTCCCAACAGTCTGTAATAACACTGAAGACTGCTGAACAAGCACATTTTTACTTCTAGTAACTTGTGCAACATTGAGAATCCATCATTGCAATTCAGTTCAACCTTTTTAGTTGGTAACTCCATGGACCTAATCAATGACCTGCACGTCTTTTTACGCTTATACTCTGGTCTTTGCAGACTTTGATCATGCAGAGGTCCCAATTCGACAGCAGGAATGCTGCTATCACTTTACCAGTAACCGTAGCTACTTCTTGGATGATGGGATAATGTTTTTTACCACGACAAATACAGGCATTTGAAACATCCCCAACCTTAATTGTTGGTAAAGCTACTGACATATCAACTGTATTAAAGACAAACCCCAAATAATCAATTGTTTGGGATGCCTGTAACTTACATGTTGTTTGGATGTACAGAACCTTAGCCTTTCAATAGGCTTATGGTTGCTGAACCCAGTTCTTCAGCTGTCTCCCATTTACAATTAACATATCCTCTAGATAAGTCATTACAATGTGATTCTGAGCCCTCACTAACACCAGTGCTGGTTTCAATAATTGTGTGAGCAATCTGAGGGCTGAATTTAACCCATTAGGTAATTCCTTCAGCTGACCCATCCAATTAATTGAAGTACCTGAATAATAAGGCATCTTTTTTAGGTCTAATAATAGCCATATAGCAGCTTTGTGATAACAACTTCATTACAGTGTTGAAGTGTACTTTTTTAAATGCCTATACTGAACTATAAATTTAAGTTTGCGAGTCCCAGAATGACTCTGCAACCCCCATACTTGTGTCTGGGATATATAAATTCTACCTGACGAGTTCCTGGTACATTCAAACACCAAGCTGATCAGATTTAATGCAGAATTACAAAACAATTGTAATCTTACAACCAACCAGAGGTTTTTTCCCAGAAATTCCATGTGTGATGGAATGACGTTTCTGTACTTCCGTAAATGAACCAGAAGATCTCTTCTCTTAATATAGGGGTTCGTATTCAACCTGTTTGTTTTCTCAAAGCAGGGATGAGAAGTTTTTTTAAAGAAAATATCCTTAATTGTTTGGGCAGTTTTTCATCAATCATAAATCTGGTTATAGCTTGCCCACATAATCCTGCATTTTTTTGGGTATAATGTTAGCCAAATGGCAATTTGCATCATACAATTGGGTTCGAATATGCATTGCAGAGTAACGCAAGCATGTCTTAAAAGTATTGGACATTATCGACCCATGTATGTCTTCCCCAAATACAATGATGCCAACTGAATATCAGCTAGAGGACATACTGGAACACATTTCCTGTCCTCGCATCGTTACACTCATGGGTGCCCAATTACTGAGTTACTGTTGGCACCCTGAGCGAGGCACAATAGACGGGTGTGTTATATATTTTTATATATTTTTTACTGTTTCAGTCATAACAGTTTCTTGGAGTAGGTGAGAAACCAAATAATGTTGGCCGCCAGGTTCATCCATAGCCTCACCAGTCCATACCGATATAGCAAAACTTGGTGCTACATCGGCAACACCCAGAGCATTTCTATTGTGCTCTGGTGTATACACATAAGTAGGGACACCAGCTTCAGGGTCAGTTTCATCCTGCCCTGGTACTCCCGAGTCTTGCTCTAGGGAGACTTCATCCAGACCTATGCAAGGCACTGGTGAATGAGATTCTCATTCTTCATAGGCACCATACTCATTGTATGGAAACTCCTTTGGAGCCTGCCTTAGAATCTCATGGGTCTTAAAACCCTTAATTGTTTAGAGTTTTGAGCATTTTATCTTGCTCTAAGGACTTCATCCAGACCTATGCAAGGCACTGGCGAATGAGATTCTCATTCTTCATAGGCACCATACTCAGTGTATGGAAACTCATTCGGAGCCTGCCTTAGAATCTCATGGGTCTTTAGAACCCTTGACTGATTAGAGTTTGGAGCATTTTATCTTGCTCTAGGGACCTCATCCAGACCTAACCAAGGTACTGGAGAATCAGAATCCCATTTTCATAGGCACCATACTCAGCGTATGGAAACTCCGTTGGAGCTTGCCTTGCAGGAAGACATACATGGGTCTTAGAACCCTTGACTAAGTCAAGTGTGGAGCATTTTCTCCATTACCAGCTTTCCCCACATTCTTGTCCTCCCTTGGAGGAGAGTTACTTCTTTACTGTTTTGTATTTGTGCATAAATCATATATGTTTAAAATTGTAATTCTGACAGGCACATTCTGCTTGCAGAATATATGTATTAACCTCAGTATCACACAGGGTTATATACATTTCCAATAAAGTAAGACTGCATCTGGTAACATATACTCAGAGCAGACTTTATTTTACAAATTGTGGGTATTTGGAGCAGGCATTTAGTGCAGCCGTTATCTCCAAACCCGATCTAAATAGCGGTAAATTAGCGGGAACCGGCTTTTAAAGCAGCCTTATCTCCCGATCTGATCTAAATCGGAAACTGTGGTTCCAGCGCGTTCCATTCAATTACCGTAGTTTAAAAATGCTTATACTTTAGCTGGCTCCGTATTTCGAGCCAGATTTACAGAGTTTTTAATTTTTTTCCAAAATACATGAACACTCTAGCTGGCTCAGCGGACTTACAGAGTTTAAAAACACTCGCAAGAAAGTTCAACAGTAGCTTACCTGCGGGTTAAACTTACCGCTGGTGGGAGCAGCGCTCTCCACCCTGTCGGTGCCACATGCGTCGACATAATGCCGAGCATGCGCCTGGCGGGGTCTTCTTCACGCAGTCACTCACGTGAGTCCGAAGTAAAATTAATTATTCCTTTTTTTTCTAAAAGCCTTAAAAAATTAAGGGGTACAATGATTGTAATAATATATATGGGATGTACACTGATGTAACTTAATAAATAAAAATATTAAAAAAATTAAAAATTAAAAAAATAAAAATTCATATTGAGTAAAGCACAAAGTGCTTGAGTAACTCAGCGGGTCAGTAAGCATTTCCGGAGCATATGATAGGAAGTGTTTCGGGTCAAGTTCCCTGAATATGAAGAAGGGTCCCAACCCGAAACATCGCCCATCCGTGTCCTCCAGAGATGCTGCCTGACCTGCTGAGTTACTCCAGCACTGTGCGTCTTACTCCAGATTCCACCACCTGCGGTTTCTTGTCTCTCTCTCCGACTTTCATACAACCTCACCTATCACACCAGCCTAGGAGGCCATTCGGCCCTATGTGCCCATGCTGGTTTTAAGCTCAGCCCCGTCAATCCCATTCCCCATCCTTCTCTCTCCAATGCCATTAGTACAGACTCTAAATTGATAAGAGTATTTGAATTAGGAACATTAATTTTTGCTGCAGACAAGACAATTGACAACACATCCGTCCACTTCCAGCTCTCTAGATGTGCTGTGCTTAAAATATTTGCAAAGTATCAGCATTAATAAATAATGATGATCATCTCAAACCCTTGGGAAATACACTGGTTAATCAGTTCCTGTCTGCCTGCACATTACTGCGACACTGTTGCTGATCCCAACCCTTGCTGATATAGTTTCATCAACAAAGAGTGGGGATCTTTTTTGACCAAATATGGTAAGCAATCAGTTTAGTTTAGTTTTACAGATCTTTCGGCCTACCGAGTCCGCACCGACCAGCGATCCCCGCACACTATTCTTGCTATTGAGGGAGTGCAGCGTGGGTTGACCAGGTTAATTCCCGGGATGGCGGGACTGTCATACGCTGATAGAATGGAGCGGCTGGGCTTGTACACTCTGGAGTTTAGAAGGATGGGAGGGGATCTTATTGAAACATATAAGATTATTAAGGGTTTGGACACGCTAGAGGCAGGAAACATGTTCCCGATGTTGGGGGAGTCCAGAACCAGGGGCCACAGTTTACAAATAAGGGGTAAGCCATTCAGAACGGAGATGAGGAAAAACTTTTTCACACAGAGGGTTGTAAATCTGTGGACTTCTCTGCCTCAGAAGGCAGTGGAGGCCAATTCTCTGGCTGCTTTCAAGAGTGAGTTGAATAGAGCTCTTAAAGATAGCGGAGTCAGCGGATATGGGGAGAAGGCAGGAACGGGGTAAACATAGAAAACATAGAAACATAGAAAAATAGGTGCAGGAGTAGGCCATTTGGCCCTTCGAGCCTGCAACGCCATTCAATGTGATCATGGCTGATCATAACTGATTGTGGATGATCACATTGAATGGCGGTGCTGGTTCGAGGGGCCGAATGGCCTGCTCCTGCACCTATTGTCTATTGTCTATTGTCTATTATGTAACACTATCCTGCACGTACTAGGGACAATTTGAATTTACACCAAGCCAGTTAACCTACAAACCTGCACGTCTTTGGAGCATTGGAGGAAACCGAAGATTTTGGAGCAGACCCACGCGGGTCATGGGGAGAACGTGCAAACTCCGTACAGACAGCGCTGTTAAAGAAAGACTTTAAAACACAACACAAAGATCGGGTAAATACAAACGAGACTTTATTCAAGCGTGCCAAATAAAGTGATTACTGGGAGCAAGCTAGGAGATTACTCAACAAACAAAAATTCATCTGCTCCTTATATACAGAGCTTTCCTTTGATGTGTT
>CAUPSL010001496.1:0-30605 GCA_963514005.1 Raja brachyura | reverse complement strand
AGATTTTCATTGTCCTGTCAGGGACACATGACAATAAACTCTTTTGACTTTGACTTGAAATTTGCTAATGTTACTTTGGGGCGATTGAAGCTCCCGCGGCTTGGAATTTCCGAAGTTGTTCTCCAACCAGAGGCCGCGATGTCGACGATGTTAAAGTCCGCAGACTCCCGTGTTGGAGCTCGCCAAGTCGGCCTCCCGCACAGGCCGCCAACTCCTCGATGTTAGGCCGCAGTGCGGACTGAGACACGATACGAAAGAGCGTCGGTGGCTGTAACACTGAGAGACCGAGCGGCGGTTCCTGGTCTCCGCCACAGGCGGACGTAGACAGATGCGGTCGCGCCGATAGAATGGACAGAGAACTGTCCTTCAAGGTCCTTCTGGAGTTCTACAGGGCCCCGGTGAGACCACACCTGGTGTTTTGTGTGTTGTTTTCGTCCCCTAATTTGAGGAAGGACATTCTTGCTATTGAGGGAGCGCAGCGTAGGTTTACAAGGTTAATTCCCGGGATGGCGAGACTAGCTTGTGCTGAGAGAATGGAGCGGCTAGTCCTGTATACTCTGGAATTTAGAAGGATGCGAGAGGATCTTAACCATATAACCATATAACAATTCCAGCACGGAAACAGGCCTTCTCGGCCCTTCCAGTCCGTGCCGACCATTTATTTTCCTCTAGTCCCATCTACCTGCACTCAGACCATACCCCTCCATTCCCTTCCCGTCCATATACCTATCCACTTTACTTTTAAATATTAAAATCGATCCTGCCTCCACCACTTCTGCAGGAAGATCATTCCACACAGCCACCACTCTCTGAGTAAAGAAGTTCCCCCCTCATGTTACCCCTAAACTTCTGTCCCTTAATTCTCATGTCATGCCCTCTTGTTTGAATCTTCCCTACCCTCAATGGGAAAAAGCTTATCCACGTCAACTCTGTCTATCCCTTTCATCATTTTAAAGACCTCAATCAAGTCCCCCCTTAACCTTCTGCGCTCCAAAGAATAAAGACCCAACTTGTTCAACCTTTCTCTGTAACTTAGTTGCTGGAACCCAGGCAACATTCTAGTAAATCTTATTGAAACATATACTGTTAGGGAGATTAGCGAAATATTAGAGCTAGAATGAATGGAGGGACTAATAGAGGGTTACCCCGCTTATTTAAGAGAGGGCCGTTTCTTAGTGTTAGGTTTTCCCCCTCAATTTACAAAGAGATTCTGGATCTATGGAGGAGAGAGAATACCCTTTTTTGGGAGTCCATATATGTTTTGATGTTTTGTTTTGTTTTGCCAGGTAAAACACCTTTGTCTATTCATATGTTTTGGTTTGTCGTTCTGAATGGTTCGGGTGGTGAGTTGAGGGGATACAGTGAAATCAATCACACTAAGTCTAATGACGCAATGTCAAGGACTTAAGCTGATGTCTCTAAATGTTAATGGTTTGTCCTGGGATGTCAGGACAAACCATTAGCCATAATCTGGGATGTCCTGGGATGTCAGGACTGTCTTATGAACAAAGACTGCATAGACTCGGTCTATACTCTCTAGAATTTAGGAGATTGAGAGGGGATCTTATAGAAACTTAAAACATTCTTAAGGGGTTGGACAGGCTAGATGCAGGAAGATTGTTCCCGATGTTGGGGAGGTCCAGGACAAGGGGTCACAGCTTAAGGATAAGGGGGAAATCCTTTAGGACCGAGATGAGAAGGAATTTTTTCACACAGAGAGTGGTGGGTCTCTGGAACTCTCTGCCACAGAGGGTACTTGAGGCTAGTTCATTGGCTATATTTAAGAGGGAGTTAGATGTGGCCCTTGTGGCTAAGGGGATCAGAGGGTATGGAGAGAAGGCAGGTACGGGATACTGAGTTGGATGATCAGCCATGATCATATTGAATGGCGGTGCAGGCTCGAAGGGCCGAATGGCCTACTCCTGCACCTGATTTCTATGTCTATGTTTCTATGTTTGGGCAATCCAATTAAGAGGGCTAAAGTCATGACTAAATTGAAAAAAGTGAGATGCATATTATTTACTTACAAGAAACCCATTTATCGCGACAAGAGCATGAGAAGCTGAAAAGATTTGGATATAAAAACACATATTATAGCTCACATACTTGTAGTCATAAAAGAGGAGTGGCAATCTTGATATCAAACTCAGTTAAATTCGAAATGTTTAAATAAATAAAGGACAAAGAAGGGAGGTAGATCATAGTAAAGGGCAAAGTTGATAATAATATCCTGACACTGGTGAATATCTATGCTCCCCCAGATAGTGATAAACATTTTTCCAAATCCCTATTTGATATTATTGCAATGGGAGCAGAAGGACTTTGTATATGTGGGGGAATCTGAATGTTGTACTGAATCATAGGCTTGATACGACAAGTAAAAAGAGGAATTAGAACCAGTTAACAAAACTACTAAACACTACCTGTGAAGAATTGGGTTTTCTTGATGTCTGGAGGAATTTTCACCCTCTAGAAAGAGACTATACACATTACTCAATACCGCACTCAGTTTACTCCAGAATCGACTATTTCTTAATGCAGAAAGAAGACTGTTATAGGATAACGGATTGCAGAATTGGCGTGGCAGATGTATCAGACCATAATGCCATATACTAAACAATTCAAATGAACAGTAGAAGTAAAAACACAGCGTGGCGATTAAATGTTGGAATACTGAATGATAAAACAACTGTTAATGATATTAAATTGGAAATCAAAACTTATCTGGAGGAAAATGACAATGGGGAGGTGGACCCATCCACAATATGGGACTCATTGAAGGCTGCAATACGAGGTAGGTTAGTAGCGAGGGCATCACATATTAAAAAGGCCAGAATGAAAACATATAATAAGTTGATAACAGACCTGAAGGATTTAGAACAGAAGTACAAAAATAATAAGGACCAGAGAACATATAAGCAAATAGAAGATTTGAGGGGACAAATGGATGGAATATTGGGTCAAGAGGTGGAGAAAAAAGCAAGATTTGTAAAACAGGCACATTATGGGCTTGGCCCTAAATCCACTAAAATACTTGCCCGAAGGCTACGCAAACAACAGGCTGACAACACCATACACAAAATTAAGGTACCCCTGTACACAGAATTTGAAGAGTGATCCAAAAGAAATAGAATATATCTTCCAGGAATATTATAAAGGATTATATACACAAACCTCTACAGTAGATGGGGAATCAATGAGGACATTTTTAAATACAGTAGATCTGCCCTGTATTGGAGAGACACAAAATAAAATAATGGAGAAGACAATTGGTAGGATGAAATCAAACAAGGCCCAGGCAGCGACGGTTTCCCTATAGAATGGTATAAAATATTTCGGAATGAGCTGAACCCACTTCTTCTGAGAACCTTTAACTGGATTATCAAAGAAGGCAAGACACCCCCGTCATGGAAAGAGGCAATTATAACATTAATCCCCAAAGAGAACAAAGACAAGGAAAATTGTACCAACTACAGACCGATATCAATTCTAAATATGGACTATAAATTATATTCTTCAATTATCTTCAAACGATTTGAAAAGTTCTGTGTACTTTTTCACACAGATAGTTGTGAGTCTGTGGAAATCTCTGCCTCACAGAGGGCGGTGGATGACGGTTCTCTGGGTACTTTTAATAGAGAGCTAGATAGAGCTCTTAAATATAGCGGTTAAGGGATATGGGGATAAGGCAGGAACAGGGTTCTGATTGTGAATTATCAGCCATGATCACATTGAATGGTGGCGCTGGCTCGAAGGGCCGAATGGCCTACTCCTACACCTATTGTCTATTGCCTATTTAGACGTCTAAGCATCGAATCAGTTCCAGGCATTTAAACTTCGCGGCGAATGAGCCATTTCTTCGCGTCAGCTCAATGGCGCACCTCCTGGCCAGTGGAGGAATTACCTTTCCACTCGGCCCCACCCAAGATCTGCAGCAGTAGAATTGCTGTCTTTCAATGGCAGCGACTAGTTTCGACCCTGACCACGGGTGCTGTCTGTACGGAGTGTGTCGTCTCTCCCCGTGACCCCCGTTTTTTTCTTCTCCGTGAGCTCCGGTTTCCTCTCGCACGCCAAAGACGTGCAGGTTTGTAGTTTAATTTGCTTCGGTGAAATTATACATTGACCCTAGTGTGTGTAGGATAGAGTTAGTGACCGGATAATCGTTGGTCGTCCCGGGCTTGGTGGACTGAACGGCCAGGTTTAGCGCTGCGGCTAAGTCTGAAGTCTAAAGAGACCGTTTTTAAAACGTTTTCTTACAGCTTGGAAACAGGACCTCCGGCCCACGCCGCACAATATGCCATATCTATACTAGTCCCACCTGCCTGCGGATAGCCCGTATCTCTCTAAACCTGATCTATCCCATGTATCCGTCTAAATGTAGTTCAAACATTGTGATAGTCCCAGCCTCAAATACTTCCTCTGTCAGCTCGTTCCTTACGCCCACCGCCCTCTATGTGAAACATGTACCCCTCCGCAATGCCAACAAATCCAAGTGCAGTTTCTTACCACTTCAAGCAGGGTGCCCGGCCGCCAAATTCACGTACAGTTTCATACCATTTCAAGCAGGGTGCAAGGCCACTAAAGACAGCGAATCGTGCCCTCTCCCTCCTCCATCTTGCAGAGACTGAGCCACGCCAACACTTCTGGGTTTTATAGTTCATCCCCCCTCTCCCACCAGAAGGGGAGTGGTCTTCATGGCGTGATTAACAGGAGAGATCATCTCAAATTTTTTAAACACTAATAATTATTTCATTTTTCAACGATGGGAAAAATCTTCGGCACCTGATGAGCGGATGGGGACTGAGTAAGATGGCCGAAAATCACAGCCGTACGTGGTAGCGTTTTGTCTAAAATCAAATATAAAGCGCAAACATGAAGTGGTCAAGATTAGACTTTTAATTATGTAGAGGGCAAGGCAATTTAATTAGGCAAGGCAACTAGAATTGGACAAGGCATCTTTAATTTGGCAAGGAAACTTTAATTAGGCGAGGTACCTTTAATTAGGCAAGGCAATTTTAATTGGGCAAGGCAATTTTAATTACGCAAGGCAACTTTAATTAGGCAACACAGCTTTAGCATTTCCAAACCAAAGGCAACACAGCTTTAGCATTTCAAATCAAAGGCAACACAGCTTTTGCATTTCCAAACTATATTTTCAAACCACGTTAAGGGCACTCACAGGTCCGTAAAACCACTCACAGTTTAGTAGGCATGTTTTCAGTGTTCTTCACAGCTCAGACTGAGAGACGTGACCCTCACGCTCCCCAATCTTGCTGAATGAGACTGACTGAGGCACTCAACACTTCCGTGTTTTATCGTCCCTCCGGAAGGGACGTGGCCTTCAGGAGAGAGAACTCAACATTTTTTAAACACTAATAATTCTTTTATTTTTCATCGATGGGAAAAAATCCTCTTGTCCTGCGCAGCGGAGGGGGACTCTCAGTAAGATGGCCAAAAATCACAGCTGTAAGTGGCAGCGTTTATTCTAAAATCAATACACAGGACAACAGGAAATGGTCAAGTTCAGACTTTTTGTGATATAATATTGTCCAACACAGCAGTAGCAACTCAGCGGGTCAGGCAGCATCTCTGGGGAAAAGCAACAGGTGACGTTTCGAGTCGAGACCATTATTTTTCTCTCCAGTCCGCCTGAACGTACCTGATCCCAGTATATCCCAGGGCCATATTTTAAGATTAAGGGGTAAGCCATTTAGAACGGAGATTAGGAAACACTTTTCACCCACAGAGTTGTGAGTCTGTGGAATTCTCTGCCTCAGAGGGCGGTGGAGGCTGGTTGCCTGCACACGTTCAAGAGCGAGCTAGATAGGGCTCTTAAAGGCAGCGGAGTCAGGCGATATGGGGAGAAGGCAGGAACGGGATACTGATTTGGGATGATCAGCCCTGTTCACATTGAATGGTGGTGCAGGATCGAAGGGCCGAATGACCTACATCTGTACCTATTGTGTATTGTCTATTGAATTAAGGAACGTTCTTCTAGGAAGGAGGCTAGGATAATTTTCTGTAGTCTGAAGGTGGTGAGTCTGTGGAATTCTTTGCCACAGAAGGCTGTGGAGCACACAAGTCAATGGATAGTTTTAAGGCAGAGATAGATAGATTCTTGATTAGTACAGATATCAGGGGTTATGGGGAGAAGGCAGGAGAATGGGGTGAGGAGGGAGAGAAAGATCAGCCATAATTGAATTGCGGGATAGACTCGATGGGCCGAAAGAGGGGAACAGGTGTGAGGTGGCACCACGCATCCACACCCACCGTGGTTGCCTCAATACTGACGGCGGGAGACTCTGGGGGGGGCAGCGGGGGGGGGGGGGGGCACGGACAATGATAGTCTAAAGGAAATTCGAGGCGCATCTTGTGAAGATAGACCTCTCTGTGGATCGGTCGCACTTTTATCGACGTCACTCAACACCAGCCGCCAACCCTCTTAGCTTCCCAATTACGTCATCTGCGGACAGGACAGACAATGGACAAATGTAAGGTAGACAAAAATGCTGGAGAAACTCAGCGGGTGAGGCAGCATCCATGGAGCGAAGGAACCGGTGACGTTTAGAGTCGAGACCCTTCTTCAGACTGTTATGGGGGTGGGTGGGGGCGGAAGACGAAAGGAAGAGGCGGAGACTGTGGACTGGGTGGGGGGGGGGGGGGGGGTAGGTGGGAAGGGCAGGGTAAAGAGGGAGAAAGCAGGGACTACCTGAAATTGATTAAGTCAATGTACATAACGCTGGGGTGCAGACTGCCCAAGCGAAATATAAGGTGCTGCTCCTCCAATTTGCTGTGGGACTCACTCTGGCAAAGGAGGAGGCCGAGGACAGAAAGGGCAGATTGGGAAAGGGAGGGGGAGTTAAATTGCTGGGCCACCGGGATATCAGGTTTGTTATTGCGAACCGAGCGAAGGTGTTGGGCGAAGCGATCGCCAAGCCAACGCTTGGTCTCACCGATGTAGAGCAGTTGATACCTAGAGCAGCGGATGCAACAGATGAGGTTGCATGAGGTGCAGGTGAACGTCTGCCGCACCTGCAAATACTATTTGGGTCCTTGGATGGTCAAGGGGGGAGAGGTAAAGCGACAAATCTCGTTGATTCTAAGTCGTCAACCGGAAGGGAAGGTGAAGCACACCCGACGTTGTCAGAAAACGTTTCAAACGTCTAACAGGGGGCGTCTGGCAACAACTTTTAGTTCTTTTATATGTCCAAATGCTCAGGACACCTGCGCCAGTACGTATCATCGACTAACTACGCGCACACAGTTGCATATACATGAACCAGAGGGATATATATTGAACACGGAGTGTGATCATTCAACCATACAAGGTCGTCTGACTAATGATGGCTTCTTTGCTAAGATTGTTTTACTTTCAAATGTCCCGGGGCAGAACAATTAAATTCATTCTTGCAGCATCACAATATATATGTAAACGCCATGCTGATCAGAATGTTCGATCCACCCTGTCCCACCTGCCTGTATTTGGTCCATATCATCCCTCCTAACCTCTTCGCTCCTCCTAATTGTGTTAAATGGTTTTGGAGTACCGTGAAAATGTCACTCGTACTCTAGCTCCACCCATAGGCTTATGAGAGCTCTCTCTCTCTCTCTCTCTCTCTCTCTCTCTCTCTCTCTCTCTCTCTCTCTCTCTCTCTCTCTCTCTCTCTCTCTCTCTCTCTCTCTCTCTCTCTCTCGCTCTCTCTCTCTCTTAGACTAGATATGCATGCTGAGATGAAGTTACCTCTGCAGGTTTGCCAATAAAGGACTTTGGATTCTTATCACTTTGTGTGACCCGTATCATTATTCAACAAGTACCAATTCTGTTATAGTCAGTACATATCCAAGTCAGTTGATATTTTTAAAAGAGAGAGATAGACAAATTCTTGATTACAACGGGTGTCAAGAGTTATGGGGAAAAGGCGGGAAAATGGGATTGGTAGGCAGAAATCAGCCATGATTGAATGGTGGAGTAGACTCGATGGGCCGAAGGGTCTAACTGTACTCCTACAACTTGAGAAATTGTGAACTTGTGATCCTTGTTGAAAGAACGTGCTGATTAATGGCTCGGCCCGCCTACCTCTGTAGTTCACTGTAAACCGATCGATCCTCCAGCTTCAGTCCCTGTTGGAAATGGACAAATCGTCACAAACAAATATGGAGAGGGCTAGACTATGGTGCAAGGCAACAGAATTACGCTAGAGGGCGTCTTCGGTTTAGACAACATTCGGACACAAGAAATGGAAGGACTTGCGGATCTCGGGGGAAGATGGACGTAGGGCACACGGTCACATGTGACGTCAGATGGCCGGGTACCTATGTATCTTGTCATCTTGTCGTGCCATGGACCCAGATCACCTCCTCCATCGGGCTATCAGCAGTGAGCAGAGCCCACCACGACTGAAGTCCCGTCACCCCTTTGCTCCACAAGGAAAACATCTCCTAGGATCTATCCAACCAACTGTGACATAAACACACTGGATACCCACCAAGTGGTCACAGGAGTGGAAGGCAACCTCATCTCCAATACACAGCTACATCTCTTCACCAGATAAAAGCTGTCCAAGGTCTGACCTCCCCAGAGGAGCATGGGTGAAGCTTAACAGACTTGGTACTGCAGTTGGGCGTTTCAAGACCAGCATGTGGAGATAGAAGGGGACTCCACCAGAGCCCAACCTGTGAATGCGGAGCAGAACAACAGACCCCCAACCATGACATCCTTGCTCTACCATCCACCAAATGGAGTTCAGGGCCTGGCAGACATTGACGCAAAGACAACAACCTGGCTGCTCAACACCCGGCTTGAAATCTAATTATCCCTTCGGTTTATGTTTCATTCGCAAGAAGAAGGTGAAGATTGCCGAGATGGTGGCCAGTCTGACTGGTGAATTAGCGGGGGGAATCGGAATCATCAAAAGGAATAAACCAAATAATTATCTCACCATGTAGGTGGGGTCCCCAACGGGCGCATTGGAACGTCTACCCTGGAAACAGAAAAAAAGCTTTGAATTGACTTTGATAGTCATACATTGTCCCAGCCTATCGAACCTGTCATTGTAACTAAAGTCCGGAAGCGCTCACAATAGTCAGATAATGCTTCCGGTCATCCCACCTGTAGTTGGGCCTCCATTCTTGCACACAGTTCTCCAAGTGTGGTCTCGCCATCGACTTGCACACCTGCATCACGCGGTCCCAAATGTGTGGAATGGAACTGCAGATGCCGGTGTACAGCGGAGAGAGACACAGAATGCTGGAGTAACTCAGCGGGACAGGCAGTATCTCTGGAGAGAAGGAATGGGTGACGATAGGGGCCGAGATACTTCTTCAGACTGCGTGTCGGGGGAAAGGGAGACAAGGAAGGGTCGAGTGTCAAGGTCAGAGAGGTCCTTCTGCAGATGATCAGGGCCCTGGTGAGACCACTCCTGGAGTATTTTGTGCAGTTATGGTCCCCTCATTTGGAAAATGACATTCTTGCTATTGAGGGAGTGCAGTGTAGGTTCACCAGGTTAATTACCGGGATGGCGGGACTGTCATATACTGAGAGAATGGAGCGGCTGGGCTTGTACACTCTGAAGGATGAGAGGGCATGAGATGTTTTGAGGGATGCGAGGGGATCTTATTGAAAGATATACGATTATTGAGGGTTTGGGCACGCTAGCAAACATGTTCCCGATGTTGGGGGAGTCCAGATCCAGTGGCCACAGTTTTAGAATAAGGGGTAGGCCATTTAGAACGGAGACGAATAACCACTTTTTCACACGGAGAGTTGTGAGTCTGTGGAATTCTCTGCCTCAGAGGGCGGTGGAGGCCGGTTTTCCGGACACTTTCGAGAGTGAGATGGTAAGGGCTGTTAAAGATAGCGGAGTCGGGGGATATGGGGAGAAGGCAGGAACGGGGTACTGATTGGAAATGATGAGCCGTGATCACATTGAATGACGGTGCTGGCTCGAAGGGCCGAGTGGCCTACTCCTGCACCTATCTTCTATTGTCTATTGAAAATGTAGAATAGACAATTGTTAGCCAGGGGGTTAACAGCGAGGGCAGTTTGGTCGGAGAACTACGATGGGTGGGCTTGGGGGAGTGGATAGAGAGGGAAAGCATTAATTCCTTAAAGATAGCCAATGCAATATTAATACGGCTGGGTTGTAATCTGCCAAAGCTAAAGATGAGGTGCTAAGCCTCCAATTTGCGTTGGTGCCAACCTTTGAATTAAATGCCCTTTCTAACGAAGACGAGGGCGCCAAGCGCCTGCTTCACGTGACCAAGGTGACCCTCGCCCTATTACGTGACTGGGGATAGGCCAATGCTGATGACGTCAAAGTAATTCCCCCGTTCCAGATCAACCAGGGGTCGACAGGAAACGTGGGGATTGTGGGGCTCGTCCTCGTTGCGATGAGGACATTGCAGATATTTGACAACGGATTTAAGTGGTCAAGACCAAAGATTATAGAGGAGCAAGATGCGCCACTCAGTGGAAAAGGCGTAGTATCACATGTGTGATTGTCGACGCCATATTAGCGGACCAGAGGTGGTGTCGACTATGGCGTCTACATCATTGGGAAACTAGGCTCCTCTATAATCTTTGTCTCTCGATCTCCCCATGTGTAATCCGCTCCAAAGCTACAGAGCAGTTGCAAGCAAAGATTATAGAGGAGCAAGATACATTAGAAAGTTATTAGATTTATTTGTAATAGATCTTTACTTACCTCTCGATCCCTCTCTATTCCCTCTCTTATCGCTATCTCCCTCTCTTCTCCAGATCTCCCTCTCTTCTCTATAGCTCTCTCTCCCCTCTCGATCTCTTTTTCTCCCCTCTCGATCTCTTTCTCTCCCCTCTCGATCTGTTTCTCTCCCCTCTCGATCTATCTCTCTCCCCTCTCGATCTATCTCTCTCCCCTCTCTTCTCGATTTCCCTCTCTCCCTCCCTTCCCTCTGTGTGAGAGTTGGCAGCCCCTGCTATGCCTTAGGCCCAAAAGAGGATATAAATAAATTCCACAATGGTCTTTGTAAGAAGTTATTAATAAGCTCTTCTATCTGTCCCACCATATATTGATGTGAATGTATGTTTGTGTGTGCCTGTAATTTTGTGCACAATGTGTGTTAAAGCAATACAAGGGAAGCTGCACAATGCAATGCAAGGTAAACTACGCAAAGGAGGGACTGGGGAGGAAAGATGGGAGGGAAATGGGGTAACAGGGAGAAAAGGGAGGGGGAAGGAGGGAGGGAAGGAGGGAGGGGGAGGGGGGAGGGAGGGTGATCGGGAGAAGATAGGGGATAGAGAGATCGAGAGAAGAGGGTAGAGAGAGATCGAGAGGGGAGAGAGAGGGATCGGGAGAACAGAGGGGAGAGAGAGAAGAGAGGGAGAGAGAGATCGAGAAAAGAGAGGGGAGAGAGAGACCGAGAGAAGAGGGGAGAGAGAGATCGAGAGGGGAGAGAGAGGGATCGGGAGAACAGAGGGGAGAGAGAGATCGAGAGAAGAGAGGGAGATAAAGATAGAGAGGGGAGAGAGGGGCGAGAGAAGAGAGGGGAGAGAGAGAAGAGAGGGAGAGAGAGAAGAGAGGGAGAGAGAGATCGAGAAAAGAGAGGGGAGAGAGAGATCGCGAGAAGAGAGGGAGAGAAAGATAGAGAGGCGAGAGAGGGATCGAGAGAAGAGAGGGGAGAGAGAGAAGAGAGGGAGAGAGAGATCGAGGAAAGAGAGGGGAGAGAAGGACCGAGGGGAGAGAGAGGGAGAGAGAGATCGAAAGAGAGGGAGAGAAAGATCGAGAGAAAGAGGGATCGAGAAAAGAGAGGGAGAGAAAGATCTAGAAAAGAGAGGGCAGAGAAAGATCGAGAGGGGAGAGAGAGAGGGATAGCGAGAAGAGAGGGGATAGAGAGGGATCGAGAGGTAAGTAAAGATCTATTACAAATACATCGAATAACTTTCTAATGCATCTTGCCCCTCTATAATCTTTGCTTGCAACTGCTCTGTGGCTTTGGAGCGGATGACACATGGGGAGGCAGTTCGCCAAGATGGCGGCCCTGACGTTCCGTTACGTACTACACACCAGTCCATTGGATTTCCTCTGAGTGGCGCATCTTGCTCCTCTATAATCTTTGGTCAAGAGTGTTTTAATGTCACATGTCACAGATGGGACAATGGAATTCGTACTTGCTGCAGCACAACAGCATATGTGAATATGTAAACGTAGTACACAACGGGCGGAGAGAATAAAAAGTTGAATAAATGATACATGTAGTGCAACGATAATATAGTCCTTTACAGTACTGAGCTCAGAGCTCTATATTTAGAGTCATAGAGTGATACAGTGCGGAAACAGGCCCTTCGCCCCAAATTGCCTCCAGCGGCCGACATGTCCCAGCTACACTAGTACCACCTGCCTGCGTTTGACCCATATCCGTCTAAACCTCTCCTATCCATGTACCTGTCTAACTAATTCCTAAACGCTGGAATAGTCCCCCTGTCAAGAACCTCCTCGGGCAACTTGTTCCATACACCCACCACCCTCCGTGTGGAAAAGTTGCCATTCAGATTCCTATTAAATCATTTCCCCTTCACCCTGAACCTATGTCGTCTGGTCCTCGTTTCCCCTACTCTGGGCAAGATATTGTGTGCATCTACCCGATCTATTCCTCTCGTGATTTTGTACACCTCGAGAAGATCACCCCACATCATCCTGCGCTCCAAGGATTAGAGACCCAGCCGACTCAACCTTTCTCTATAGCTCATACCTTCTAGTCCTGGCAACATCCTCGTAAATCCTCTCTGAACCCATGCAACCTTGACAATGTAGTTCTTGTAACACGGTGCCCAGAACAGAACACAATATTCTAAATGCGGCATTTCCAACATCTTATGCAACTCGAACATGACCTCCCAACATCTAGCCTTCGGTACTATCATGTTCCCAGTTCATTACTGCGCCTCAGACAATCCATCTCATGGCTGCATAACATTACTGTCTCCCTGACAACGAAACAAACTAATATCACGAATAGAACATCATGTACTAAGGGTACACAAAAGGCTGGAGAAACTCAGCGGGTGCAGCAGGATCTAAAGAACGAAGCAGATAGGCGACGTTTCTGGTCGAGAACCTTCTTCAGACCAACCTGTTCAATACCCGAGATATTTTCATAGTCCCTCGATCCGTCCCCGGCATTTGCAGCCAATGTATCTGCGGAAATACAACGCCTTCTGTCACGAAGTCAAGATTTGTCCACCACAATCATTTGTCCAGCCCTAATGCCGAATATTCTGCCCGTTTCCACTATACTAGCTTTCAAATGTATCCAATTCCTTCCCCGGTAATGATCCGTTACCCTGTGAATAGGTCGGACTGCAGTTGTACAGGGCCCTGGTGAGACCACACCTGGAGTATCGTGTGCTGTTGTATCTCCTAATTTGAGAAAGGACATTCTTGCTATTGACCAAGTGCAGCGTAAGTTGAAATGAATAAATGTTATTGGTAAGAAGTGGCCGATTCGGAAACTCCAAGCCGCTGAGAGTGCTATTCCGTCCCGATGTTGGAGTTCCGATATTCCCGGCAAGAGGGACTGAACATCGGGCCGACGTAGCGGCGACCGCAGAGGGCTGAAAGGCCCCGACCACGGGTGAACGAAGAGGAAGATGACTGATATTTATTGCCTTTCCCCTCAGTGGGAAAGGTTGATTCCGCTGTGTGGGGATGTTCATGTTAAATTCTATCGTGTCTTGTGCTCGTTTTATTCGTATGGCTGTATGGTAACTCGAATCTCACTGTACCAATTGGGGCATGTGATAATACTTGTAATTTGTACTTCAACTTGGACCAAGTATGTACACATACAAGAAATTTGCCCTGGTGCTCTGCTCGCAAGTAACAACACGCTATACACTGTTCTGCCATTCACTTACTATCTCTTCCGACATTCCTGTCCGTGACGGTATTCGTCCGGGGTGCGAGGTTGGCCCTAAACAAACATAAACCAGATACAATGTGTGTGAAAAAAACTGCAGATGCTGGTTTAAATCTAAGATAGACACAAAAAATGCTGGCGTAACTCAGCGGGACAGGCAGCATCTCTGGAGGGAAGGAACGTGTGACGTTTCGGGTCAAGACCATTCCTCAGACACGAGCATGTATCCCCCATCCAGAAACTTAAACCTGGGACTGGACGAGCTGTAAAAATAGGCAATAGGCAATAGACAATATAAAATAGACAATAGACACTAGGTGCAGGAGTAGGCTATTTGGTCCTTCGAGCTAGCACCACCATTCAATGTGATCATGCCTGATCATCTACAATCAGTTCCCCGCTCCTGCCTTCTCCCCATATCCCCTGACTCCGCTCTCTTTAAGACCCATATCTAGCTCTCTCTTGAAAGTATCCCGAGAACCGGCCTCCACCGCCCTCTGTGGCAGAGAATTCCATAGATTCACAACTCTCTGTGTGGATAGGTTTTTTCCTCGTCTCCGTTCTAAATTGCTTATCCCTTATTCTTAAACTGTGGCCCCTGGTTCTTGATTCCCCCAAACATCGGGAACATGTTTCCTGACTCTAGCGTGTCCAGACCCTCAACAATCTTATGTTTCAATAATATCCCCTCTCATACACCTAAATTCCAGAGTGTACAAGTCGCGCTGCTCCATTCTCTCAGCATATGACAGTCCCGCCAACTCTGGAATTAAACTTGTACCCCCACAATAACTGTGATCTTCATAAACACCTCTCAGACCTGCCCTTACTTCGCAGTGCTCCACTGCTATCAACCTCATCGGTGACTCTCGGACTATCCTTGATCGGACGTTGCTGGCTTTCCCTTGCACTAGACTCTATTCACCTATCATGTATCTGAACACTATAAATTGCTCGATTGCTATCATGTCTTTCTGCTGACTGGTTTGCACGGTGCAAAAATCTCTTCACTGTCAGGCTTTTCGCTGCCAGGCAGGATTTCAGGAGAACGTGGACAGGTACAAAGTGCCGGGGCGACTCCGCGGGTCAGGCAAAATATCTGTGAAGAACGAGGACAGGTAGAATGTGCTGGAGCAACTCAGCGGGTCAGGCGGTATCTCTGTGGAGAACGTGGACAGGTGCAAAGTGCTGGAGCACCTCAGTGGGTCAGGCAGCATCTCTGTGGAGAAAGAGGACAGGTAAAAAGTCCTGGAGTAACTCAGCGGGTCACGCGGCATCTCTGTGGAGAACGTGGACAGGTACAAAGTCCTGGAGTAATTCAGCGGGTCAGGCAGCATCTCTGTGGAGAACGTGGACAGGTGCAAAGTGCCGGAGCAACTCAGCTTGGTCAGGAAGAATTTATGGAGAAGCGAAATGTTTCCATCTAAACTGAACTAAAAGTCGAAGCGAAATTTCGAGGGAGACGCATTTACCTGCATATCTTCTTAGCGATGAACCAAGCGCAGAGTGCGCTGGTCAAACAGGGATAAAGTAGAGAGGCAATGATGACGGCAATCATGATGACAATGATGATGGGAAAGACATGGACTGGTTCGGGATACGATTGACGGTGCAACTCTAAAAAAAAACAGCATTGGAATTCACATAACGGAAGCAATTTGTTTTTCACTAAGGACCTGCATTCTTCGGCCAACCCGGTTTTTTAACAAGAGAGATGTAGATGATTAGATTAGAGATACTATATTGAAACAGTCCCTTCGGCCCGACCAGTCCACGTCGGCCATCGATCACCCACTGACACGAGTTCTCTGCCCAGTCCAATACAGGGCAAGTTTACAGAGGATCGATTAACCTAGAGAGTCGGCACCCACTGAGGAATCCCAAGCCGTCACGGGGAGAACGTGCAAACTCCACACAGACAGATAGCACCCGAGCTCAAGATCGACTCGGGCCTCTGGCGATGTGAGGCAGCAGAGATAGAACGGTCACTTGCCCACGAAAGAACTGCAGATGCCGGGATAAATCGAAGGTAGACACAAAATGCTGGAGAAACCTAGCGGAACTGGCAGCATCTCCGGGGAGAAGGAATGGGTAACGTTTCGGGTCGAGACCCTGCTTCAGACTGATCCCAGGAATGAGTGGGTTAAGATATGATGAGCGTTTGTCGGCATTGGGCCAGTACTCGCTGGAGTTTAGAAGAATGAGGGGGGACCTCATTGAAACATTACCGAATAGTGAAAGGCTTGGATAGTGTGGATGTGGATAGGATGTGTCCACTGGTGCGAGAGTCTAGGACCAGAGGGCACAGCCTCAGAATTAAAGGACGTTCTTTTAGGGAGGACATCAGGAGGAATGTATTTAGCCAGAGCATGTAAATCTGTGGAATTCTTTGTCACAGAAGGCTATGGAGGCCAAGTCAGTGAGTATTTTTAAGGCAGCGATAGATAGATTATTGATTAATACATGTGGGTTTAGGAGGGAGAGACAGATCAGCCATGATTGAATGGCGGAGAAGACTTGATGGGCCGAATTACCTAATTTACTCCTATTCCTTATGACGCAGAGGTACCGTTTCGGCCATTACTAATATTAAGTGCAAACTAAAGCTTTGAGTGTTTTTGTACTTAACGTAAACCCTCACATTTGTCTCATCGCTTTTGCTGTTCAGTCCATTGCTTCCGATGCATTTGTACAACCCCGTGTCGGTCCTCTCTACCGGGTAGAAGGGCAGAATGTATCTGGCTATAGTTATATTATCATTCTCCTGGACAGATTGATTGTTAAATAACCATTCCCGCTGCAGTTGAGTTCCCCGGGCGCTGCACGTCATCACGACGGAGTAGTTCTTATTCCAGTGGTTCAAAATTGTTGGCTCGTAGAATGACTTTCGCCACCGGTTCTGAGGAGAGAATATGGGCGAGCGGAGTTATACCACCTACACCACCTCGTGTTACTATCCCTGGGGCGATTGTCCCGGGCTCTAACGAAGGTCAATAACTGCACTCACAATTGCTCACCGTGTTTGGTCGCAATACCTGATTGTGACCACCAGAGGCAGCATGTCATTTACGTATCCAATTGCCCCAAAAACAAAGATGATGGCGACTCACCCACGATGTTGGGGCCGCATTCATATAATCGTACAGTAGGGAAACAGGTTCTTCGGCCCAATGCAGGGTGACTTGCACAGGTTGGGTGAGTGGGAAGATGCATGCCAGATGCAGCTTAATGTGGATAAATGAGAGGTTATCGACTCTTGTGGAAAAAACAGGAAGGCAGATTATTATCTGAATGATGTCAAGTTGGGAAAATGGGAAGTACAACAGGGTCTGGGGGGGTCCTTGTTCATCAGTCAGTGAAAGTATGCATGCAGGTGCAACAGGCAGTGAAGAGAGCGAATGACATGCTGGCCTTCATTACACGAGGAGTTCAGTATAGCAGCACATATGTACTTCGGCCGCTGTGCAGGGCGCTCGTGAGACCACACCTGGAGTATTGTGTGCAGTTTTGGTCTCCTAATTTGAGGAATGACATTCTTACTATTAAGGGAGTGTACGTTGGTTTAGCAGGTTAATTCACGGGATGGCTGGACTGTCATATGCTGAGAGAATGGAGCGGCTGGGCTTATATACTCTGGAATTTAGAAGGATGAGAGGGAACATTATTGAAACACATAAGATTATTACGGGTTTGGACACGGTAGGGGCAGGACACATGTTGGGGGTGTCCTGAACCAGGGGCCGCAGTTTAAGATAAGGAATAGCCATTTAGAACTGACATGGGGACACAAATACTCACCCAGAGAGTTGTGAATCTGTGGGATTCTCTGTAACAGAAGGCAGTGGAGGCCAATTCATTGGACGTATTCAAAAGATAGTTAGATTCCGCTCTTAGGAATCAAGGGATATGGGGAGAAAGCAGGAAGAGGAATCTAATTTTCGATGATCAGCCATGATTATATTGAATGGTGGTGCCGGCTCGAATGGACGAATACCCTATTCCTCCACCTATTTTCTATGTTTCTATATTTAAATCCGGGTCAACAGGTCCACACTGGCTTGATGAAATCCGGTTGCACAACATCTACAATTCTGCCCTTTTAGTTTAGTTTCCAGATCCAACGTGGAAACAGGCATCTACCTCACAAGCCAACCTCCCTTCCATCGCCTCCATCTACAACTCACTCTACCTCGGCTAGGCCAGAAGCACAATCAAGGACTAGTCTCACCCCCTTGTCACCCCCTCTCCTCCCATCTGCGATTGGGCAAGATATACAGAAGTGTGAAAACGCACGCCTCCAGATTCAGGGACTGTTTCTGCCAGGTAGTTATCGGGCAACTGAACCGTCCTCTCACCAACTAGAGAGCGGTCCCTGACCTCCCATCTACCTCACCGTAGACCCTCGCACTATCCATGATCGGACTTTGCTGGCTTTACCTTGCGCTAAACGTAATTCCCTTCACCTGTACACTTTAAACCGCGCGATGGTAATCATGTATTGTCTTTCCACTGACTGATTAGCACGCAACAAAAGCTTTTCACTGTACCCCGGTACGCGTGACGAAAACCTAAACGGAACTGAGTGTAAAGAGTAAACGAGTCAACAAGATAGAAGTCAAACTCACCGAACGCCTGCAGTGTGATGGTCGCTGAGGCTACGACGCCGCCTACTTCAGTGACTGTCACCGTGTAATCCCCGTTGTCCGACTCGCTCACCGACCTCAGCACCAGCGACCCGCTAGTGTTGTTTAATTTCACCCGTGGCCTGTACTCAGCAAGGATCAACGGGGTTGTTCCGATCCACGTGACGATCGCTTTCGATTTGAAAGTCCAGTTTCCGCTGGAGATGGCACTTGACGCCCGCACCGTGAACTCCGCGTCTTCCCCGATGTGGACATTTAAGTCGCTCTGTGCCGGCTCGACGGTAAATCCCTGCGACCCGCCTGAGGATGAGAAACGCGCATGAGAGGGGAAAGCAGGAGGCAGAGCCATATAACCATATAACCATATAACAATTACAGCACGGAAACAGGCCATCTCGGCCCTTCAAGTCCGTGCCGAACAACTTTTTTCAGTTAGTCCCACCTGCCTGCACTCATACCATAACCCTCCATACCCTTCTCATCCATATGCCTATCCAATTTATTTTTAAACGATACCAACGAACCTGCCGCCACCACTTCCACTGGAAGCTCATTCCACACAGCCACCACTCTCTGAGTAAAGAAGTTCCCCCTTATGTTACCCCTAAACCTCTGTCCCTTAATTCTAAAGTCATGTCCTCTTGTTTGAATCCTCCCTATTCTCAAAGGGAAAAGCTTGCCCACATCAACTCTGTCTATCCCTCTCATCATTTTAAATACCTCTATCAAGTCCCCCCTTAACCTTCTGCGCTCCAGAGAATAAAGACCTAACTTATTCAACCTATCTCTGTAACTTAGCTGTTGAAACCCAGGCAACATTGTAGTAAATCGCCTCTGTACCCTCTCTATTTTGTTGACATCCTTCCTATAATTGGGCGACCAAAATTGTACACCCAAATTAGGCCATTCTGTCCATCAGGGCTATCCCACCATTCAATCATAGCTGCACTATCTCTCCTTCCTAAACCCATTCTCCTATCTTTTCGTTTTAGTTTCACTGAGCGATACAGTACGGAAACTATACATTAACCCCAGCCTGCACACACGAGGAATAATTTACATTTATACCAGGCCCCAGCCGACACACCTATAAACCTGTAGGAGTTTGGAGGAAACCGAATATTCTCGGCGAATCCCACGCAGGTCGCGGGGAGAGCGTGCACACTCCGTACACACAGCACCCGTGGTCGGGAACGAACCTCTGGTCTCTGGCGCTGCGAGCGCTGGGAGGCAGCAACTCTACCGCTGCTCCACCGTGCCTTCTCCCCATCACCCTCGACACCCGTCTGTCTATCTCTGCCTTGAGAAATTCCTCCTCATCTCCTTCCGAACAGAACGTCCTTTTAATTCCTGTGCCCTCTGGTCCCAGACTCCCCCCACGAAGTGGAAACATCCTCTCTCCACATCCACTCTTATCCCAGCCCGTGTGCACGCTTGGTTTGAATTTAATTCTGCCGTTCCCCGCGACCCGCTCGGCGAACAAACTACCGCGGTGTCCGTCTGAGAGACCGACACTCACCCGTGGATATGACGAGGCAAAAGGCAAGCGCGGTCAGCAGCGGCAGCGCCATCCCGTGCGAGCAGCCTCCGTCTCAGTGACACTCACACACTGAACCGCGCTTCCTGCTGTCAGCTTCAGCTGACTGGAGTCCAGTCAAAGGCGGCGCCGCATATGATTGGAACCGTTGCTGACCGCTAACTCCCCTCCCCCCCGCAAGTGCAACGCTTTACGGTCAGAATACCTTTAAAAGGACATAAAAGAGGCAAATGGTACACGCAGAGAGAGGTGGCCAGTGCCATCTTCTTCGCTGCCGTGTGCCGGGGCGACGACCGCGGATGCCAACAGGGTTAATAATGAAGTAATACGTTCATTGGCCAAGTATTCACATACAAGGAATTTGCCGTGATGCTCCGCCCGCAAGTGACCACATGACATACAGTGACATAGAAACATAGAAACATATAAATTAGGTGCAGGAGTAGGCCATTCGGCCCTTCGAGCCTGCACCGCCATTCAATATGATCATGGCTGATCATCCAACTCAGTATCCTGTACCTGCCTTCTCTCCATACCCTCTAATCCCCTTAGCCACAAGGGCCACATCTAACTCCCTCTTAAATATAGCCAATGAACTGGCCTCAACTACCCTCTGTGGCAGAGAGTTCAAGAGACTCACCAAGTCCTTCTCATCTCGGTCCTAAAGGATTTCCCCCTTATCCTTAAGCTGTGACCCCTTGTTCTGGACCTCCCCAACATCGGGAACAATCTTCCTGCATCTAGCCTGTCCAACCCCTTAAGAATTTTGTAAGTTTCTATAAGATCCCCTCTCAATCTCCTAAATTCTAGAGAGTATAAACCGAGTCTATGCAGTCTTTGTTCATAAGACAGTCCTGACATCCCAGGAATCAGTCTGGTGAACCTTCTCTGCACTCCCTCTATGGCAATAATGTCCTTCCTCAGATTTGGAGACCAGAACTGTACGCAATACTCCAGGTGTGGCAGTCTGGAATGTCACATAAAACATTAAACATTAACAATAAAACATAACTGACTATACATTTGCAATAAATAAAATACCAGAGCAAAAGGAGGCTACAGATTTTTGGTTATTCAGTGGAGATACTACTCGTGGAAAAGAAAGTTGGTTTTATCTCTGGAAGCTTTGACAATCCGGAGTCGCCTTCCCGAGGGAAGTGATTCAAAGAGTTCGTGGCCAGGGTGAGAGGTGTCGGAGACGATCTTACCATCTCGCGTCCTGGCCCTTGCAGTGTACAGTTCGTCAATGGAGGGTTGCAGCCAATAACAAACTCATCTGGAAGGTCAACTCTGTCCCGGGTGGCGAGCTGGTTCCATGGGAGGTGGTCCAGGAGGGGAGGATGCTTCTCAAATTGTGGAGCATTCTAATCGATGCAGCTCACCCCCTCCATGACAAACTGGTCAACCCGAGGAGCACCTTCAGCAACAGAATGGTTCCACCAAGATGCTGCACAGAACACCACAGCTTCACGATTAGTACGGTTGTCAGTGGATATGGGGAGAAGGCATGAAAATGGGGTTAGGAGGGAGAGATAGACATAGAACCATAGAAACATAGATAATATGTGCAGGATTATGCCATTCGGCCCTTCGAGGCAGCACTGCCATTCAATTTGGTCATGGCCGATGATCTAAAATCAGTATTCCATTCCCGATGTTTCCCCATATCCATTGATTCAGTTAGCCCAAAGAACCACATCTAACTCTCTCTTGAAAACATCCAGTGAATTGACCTCCACCTCCTTCTGTGGCAGAGAATTCCACAGATTAACAACACTCTGGGTGAACACTGATATTTCCGTATCTCAGTCCTAAATGGCCTCCCCCATGATTCTTAAACTGAATGCTGATAGATATATGTTATGTTGCAACGGCGGAGGAGAGTGATTGGGCCGAATTGCCAACTTCTGCAGCAATCCATTGCGTTCCGAGTTGGGCCTTAGGGCTTGTTTACCAGTTGTATGACTTGGTCGCTCATGGTCGGCGCAAGTGTTTGGCAATTTCCGTAGTGTTCTGTGTTGTTCCTCTTTCCATGGAAGAACACCCCCCCCCCCACACACAGACACAGACACAGAAAACACACACATATATTTACTGACTTCATCTTGTTTTATTCATACATCACAAAATATCTCCCTTGCTGTTAGGAAGTGCAATCCTGAACTTCTATCTACCTCACTGGTGACCCTCGGACGACCCTTGATCGGGCTTTGCTGGCTTTACCTTGCACTAAACATTATTCCCTTATCATGTATCTATACACTGTCAAAGGGTCGATTGTATGCGGCCGTGGCAGCACTTCTGGGGAATATTGATATGTACAAAGTGCAGGAGTAATTCAACGGGTCAGGCAGCATCTCTGGGGAACGTGGAAAAGTGACGTTTGGCGTCAGAGATGGCGCCTGACCAGCTGAGTTACTCCAGCACTTTGTACCTGCACATGTTCTCCAGAGATGCTGCCTGTACCGCTTAATTGCTCCAGCATTTGGTACCTATCCATGTTCTCCAGACATGCTGCCTGGCCCGCTGAGTTACTGCAGCACTTGCTACCTATCCATGTTCTGCAGAGATGCTGCCTGGCCCGCTGAGTTACTCCAGCACTTGCTATACCTATCCATGTTCTGCAGAGATGCTGCCTGTACCGCTTAGTTGCTCCAGCACTTGGCACCTATCCATGTTCTCCAGAGATGCTGCCTGGCCCGCTGAGTTACTCCAGCATTTTGTACACATCTTTGTTCTCCAGAGATGCTGCATGTCTCAATGAGATACTCCAGCACTTTGCACCTATCCATGTTCTCCAGAGATGCTGCCTGGCCCGCTGTGTTACTCCAGCACTGTGCACCTATCCATGTTATCCAGAGATGCCGCGTGTCCCGATGAGCTACTCCAGCACTTTGTACCTGTCCGTTCTCTCTCTCGCCCACAGCTGCTCACAATATTCCAAATGTAGGCCATGATGAAGACTCCCCGTTACATCCTTGCTGTTTTATGCCAATTCATTGCATGCAATGTACATGTGACGAATACAATTGACTTTGACTTTGAGGTGCAACCTTTTCACTCAGAGAGGAGAGGGTGGGTGATACGAGCTGGCAGAGGAGGCAGTTGACGTAGGTACAACAACCCCATTTAAAATACACACAGATAGGTAATTGAATGGGAAATGTTGAGAGGGATATGCACAAAATGCGGGCAAATGGAACTGGCTTAGATGTCCGCTATTAATTACCCGTGCCTGCCTTCTCCCCATATCCCTTGACTCCACTAGCCAGAGATGCTGCCTCGACCGACTACAATCGAGCCATTTACAGTGGATACATGATAAGGGAATGACGTTTAGTGCAAGTTAAAGCAAGTAAAGTCCGATCAAGTATAGTCCGAGGGTCACCAATGAGGTAGCTTGTAGTTCAGGACTGCTCTTCCTAATAGCAGTGGATATATTTTATGATGTATAAACAAACGAAGATGAAGTCAGTAAATATGTGTGTGTGTGTGTGTGTGTGTGTGTGTGTGTGTGTGTGTGTGTGTGTGTGTGTGTGTGTGTGTGTGTGTGTGTTGGGTTGTGTGTGTGTGTGTGTGTGTGTGTGTGTGTGTGTGTGTGTGTGTGTGTGTGTGTGTGTGTGTGAGTGTGTGTGTGTGTGTGTGTGTGAGTGTGTGTGTGTGTGTGTGTGTGTGTTGGGTTGTGTGTGTGTGTGTGTGTGTGTGTGTGTGTGTGTGTGTGTGTGTGTGTGTGTGTGTGTGTGTGTGTGTGTGTGTGGGTGGGTGGGTGTGTGTGTGTGTGTGTGTGTGTGTGTGCGTGCGTGTGTGTGTGTGTGTGTGTGTGTGTGTGTGTGTGTGTGTGTGTGTGTGTGTGTGTGTGTGTGTGTGTATGTGTGTGTGTGTGTGTGTGTGTGTGTGTGTGTGTGTGTGTGTGTGTGTGTGTGTGTGTGTGTGTGTGTGTGTGTGTGTGTGTGTGGACTTCCATGGAAAGAGGAACAACACAGAACAGTGCGGCAGAAACAGGACATTGCCAAATATCTGATAGTAAATTGGTTCAGTAAAGTTAGTCCCCAGTGAGATGGGAATTTACAGTCCCAATGGCCCCTGGGAAGAAACTCGTTCTCATCCTCTCTGTTTTCGGAGGCGTTTGCCTGACCGTAGCAGCTGGAACTGTGTGTGTAGGGGTGGAAGGGGTCCCCCATGATCTTGTTAGCTCTGGGTTTGCACCTTCTGATGTAGAGTTCCTACAGGGGGGGGGGGGGGGCAGTGTAGTTCCCATAGTGCATTCCGCCAACGCACTACCCTCCGCCGAGCTTTCTTGGCGTGGGCAGAGCAGTTCCCAAACCAAATTATGATGTTTCCGGACAAGATGCTTTCCACAGCCACTGAGTAGAAGCACTGGAGGATCCTCAGAGACACTATGAATTTCCTCAATTGCCTGAGATGGTAAAGGCGCTGCCTTGGCTTACTCACCAGTGCGGCAGCGTGCGATGTCCATGTCAGATCCTCAGAAATGTGGACTCCCAGGTATTTAAAGCAGCTCACCCTATCCACATTTTCCCCATTTATCTTCAACGGTGTGTACATCCTCGGCTGTTGAGCCCTCTTAAAGTCCACGGTCAGTTCCTTAGTTATTTTATATTCAAGAGGAGGCTGTTGTCCTGACACCAGAGTGCCAGATCAGCCACCTCCTCCTGGTAGGCCTTCTCGTCGTTATCGGAGATCAGGCACACCACCACAGTGTCATCAGCAAACTTGATTACAGGTTTAGAGCTGAAACTAGCCACACAGTCATGTGTGTACAGGGAGTACAGTAGGGGGCTGAGGACGAACCCTGGGGGGATTATGTGCTCAGGGTGAGGGACTTCGATGTATTTCCTCCTATCTTGACTACCTCGGTCTTGGTGGTGAGGAAGTCCAGGACCCAGGCACACAGGGGAATATTGAGCCCCAATTCCAGCAGCTTCTCAGCAAGTCTGGTGGGGGCTATCGTGTTGAAGGCTGAACTGAAGAGCATCCTCACATAGCCCCCCTTCTGGCTGTGAAGGTGAGAGAGAGAGAGCGTTGTGCAGAACCTGGGAGTTTGTTTGGACGGTATGCGAATTGTAGCGGGTCCATGTTGCGAGCGAGGAAGGCGCAGATGTGTTTCCTCACCAGCCTCTCAAAGCATTTCATGACTACCCAGGTGAGGGCCTCCGGACGATAGTAGGTCAACATGCCTTTAGGCCCAACTCAAACCACAAGAAATTTCAGCAGAAGTAGGCCATTCAGCTCAATCCTTCTACTCCATAATTTTATCATAACATGTCTATCACCACTCAGTTTAAGAATGAGGGGTCGGCCATTTAGGACTGGGATGCGGAAAATACGTTTTCACCCAGAGAGTTGTGAATCTGTGGGGTTCTCTGCCACAGACGGCAGTGGAGGCCAATTCTGTGGATATTTTCAAGACAGACTTAGATGTGATTCGTAGTGTCTAAATTAATCAAGGCATTTTGGGAAAAATCAGGAACGGAGTACTGATTTAACATAATCAGCCATGATCATATTGAATGGCTGTGCTTGCTCGCAGGGCAGAATAGCCAACACCTGCAACCTTTTTCCATATTTCTTTGGTTATATGTCTATCTCGTTCTCCTAACCCCCATTTTGCTGCTTCTCCCCATAACCCAAATCTCAAAATCTGAGGAAAGACATTCTTGCCATAGGAGGAGTACAGCGAGGTTCACCAGACTGATTCCTGGGATGTAAGGTCTTTAACCATATAACCATATAACAATTACAGCACGGAAAAAGGCCTTCTCGGCCCTTCCAGTCCGTGTCGACCATTTATTTTCCCCTGGTCCCATCTATCTGCACTCAGACCATACCCCTCCATCCCCTTCCCGTCCATATACTTATCCACTTTACTTTTAAATGTTAAAATCGATCCTGCCTCCACCACTTCTGCAGGAAGATCATTCCACACAGCCACCACTCTCTGAGTGAAGAAGTTCCCCCTCATGTTACCCCTAAACGTCTGTCCCTTAATTCTCATGTCATGCCCTTCCCTACCCACAATGGGAAAAGCTTATCCACGTCAACTTTGTCTATCGGTTTCAGCATTTTAAATACCTCAATCAAGTCCCCCCTTAACCTTCTGCGCTCCAAAGAATAAAGACCTAACTTGTTCAACCTTTCTCTGTAACTTAGTTGCTGGAACCCAGGCAACATTCTAGTAAATCTCCTCTGTACTCTCTCTATTTTGTTGACATCCTTCCTATAATTAGGCGACCAAAATTGTACACCATACTCCAGAATTGGTCTTACCAATGCCTTGTACAATTTTAACATTACGTCCCTCCTCCTATATTCAATGCTCTGATTTATAAAGGCCAGCACACCAAAAGCTCTCTTTACCACCCTATCTACCTGCGATTCCACCTTCAGGGAACTATGCACAGTTATTCCTAGATCCCTCTGTTCCACAGCATTCCTAAATTCCCTACGATTTACCATATTGATGTCCTATTTTGATTTGTCCTGCCAAGATGTAGCACCTCACACTTATCAGCATTAAACTCCATCTGCCACCTTTCAGCCCACTCTTCCAAATGGCCCAAATCTCTCTGTAGACTTTGAAAATCTACTTCATTATCCACAGCACCACCTATCTTAGTATCATCTGCATACTTACTTATCCAATTTTCCACCCCATCATCTAGATCATTGATGTACATGACAAACAACAGTGGACCCAACACAGATCCCCGAGGCACCCCACTGGTCACCGGCTTCCAACCTGACAAACAGCCATCCACCATTACTCTCTGGCATCTCCCATTCAACCACTATTGAATCCATCTTGCTACTCCGCCATTAACACCCAAAGATTGCACCTTCTTAACCAACCTTCCATGGGGAACCTTGTCAAAGGCCTAACTGAAATCCATATAGACAACATCCACTGCTTTACCCTCATTAATTTCCCTAGTAACCGCTTCAAAAAAGTCAAGAACGTTTGTCAAACATGACCTTCTAGGCACAAATCCGTGTTGACTGTTCTTGATCAGACCCTGTTTATCCAGAAGCTTATATATATTATCTCTAAGTATCCTTTCCATTAATTTGCCCATCACTGACGTCAAACTAACAGGTCTATAATTGCTAGGTTTATTCTTTGAACCCTTTTTAAACAATGGAACAACATTCCCAGTACGCCAATCCTCCGGCACTATTCCCGGTTCTAATGACATGTGAAATATTTCTGTCATAGCCCCTGCTATTTCTTTCGTATGAAGAAAGACTGGATAGACTCGGCTTGTGCTCGCCAGAATTTAGAAGATTGAGGGGGATCTTATAGAAACGTACACAATTCTTAAGGTGTAGGACAGGCTAGATGCAGGAAGATTGTTCCCGATGCTGGGGAAGTCCAGAACAATGGGTCACAGTTTAAGGACCGAGATGAGAAACACATTTTTCACACAGAGAGTGGTGAGTCTCTGGAATTCTCGGCCACATAATGTAGTTGAGGCCAGTTCATTGGCTATATTTAAGAGGGAGTTAGATGCAGCCCTTGTGGCTGAAGGGATCAGGGGTATGGAGAGAAGGCAGGTACAGGATACTGAGTTGGATGATCAGCAATGATCACATTGAATGGCGGTGCAACTCGAAGGTCCGAATGGCCTACTCATGCACCTATTTTCTATGTTTCACTTTCTATGATAACCCCTGACACCAGTACTAATCAAGAATCTATCTATCTCTGCATTAGACATATCCAATAACTTGGCCTCCACCACCGTCTGTCTGTAGAATGGTTACGACTTCAAACACTACCAATCCCTGTTGTCCAGAGATGCTGCCTGATCCGATGGGTTCCTCCAGCACTTTGCGAATGGTATGTTAGCTTTCATAGCAAAAGGATTTGAGTATAGGAGCAGGGAGGTTCTACTGCAGTTGTACAGGGTCTTGGTGAGACCACACCTGGAGTATTGCGTGCAGTTCTGGTCTCCAGGTCTGAGGAAGGACTTTATTGCCATAAAGGGAGTGCAAAGAAGGTGCACCAGACTGATTCCTGGGATGTCAGGACTGTCTTATGAACAAAGGCTGGAGAGACTCGGTGTATACTCTCTAGAATTTAGGAGAGTGAGAGGGGATCTTATAGAAACTTACAAAATTCTTAAGGGGTTGGACAGGCTAGATGCAGGAAGCTTGTTCCCGATGTTGTGGAGGTCCAGGACAAGGGGCCACAGCTTAAGGATAAGGGGGAATTCCTTTAGGTCCGAGATGAGAAGGATTTTTTCACACAGAGAGTGGTGAGTCTCTGGTACTCTCTGCCACATAGGGTAGTTGAGGCCAGTTCATTGGCTATATTTAAGAGGGAGTTAGATGTGGCCGTTGTGGCTAAGGGGATCAGAGGGTATGGAGAGAAGGCAGGTACGGGATACTGAGTTGGATGATCAGCCATCTCATCGGGAGAGGCAGCATCTCTGGAGAACATGTGCAGGTACAAAGTGCTGGAGTAACTCAGAAGGTCAGGCGCCATCTCTGGAGAACGTGGAAACGTCACTTTTCCACGTTCACCAGAGACGCTGCCTGACCCGTTGAATTACTCCTGCACTTTGTGCATATCAATGTTCCCCAGAAGTGCTGCCTCGACCGCATACAATCGAGCCTTTTAAACTGTATAGATACAAGATAAGGGAATAACGTTTAGTGCAAGGTGAAGCCAGCAAAGTCCGATCAAATATTTGCCATGGGTACCCAAGGAGGCAGATAATAGTTCGGGACTGCACTTCCTAATAGTAGGGGTGATATTTTGTGATGTATAAACAAATGAAGATGAAGTCAGTAAATATATGTGTGTGTTTTTGTGTGGGTGGGCTTCCATGGAAAGAGGAACAACACAGAACAGTGCGTCAGAAATAGGAAATTGCTAAAGACCTGCGCCGACCATCAGCGAACAAGTCACACAACTGGTAAACAAGCCCTAACGCCCAACGCAATTAATTGTTCCAGGAGTTGGCCATTCGGCCCAATTAGTCTATTCCGCCATTCTATCAGAACATATCTATCACCACACAGTTTAAGAATGAGGGGGCTTCCATTTAGGACTGAGATGCGGAAAACAAAGTTTTCACCTGGAGAGTTGTGAATCAGAGAATTGTCTGCCGCAGAATGCAGTGGAGACCAATCCCTGGATGTTTTAAAAAGATAATTAGATGAGGTGCTTCGGGCTAACGGAATCAAGGAATATGGGTAGAAAGCAGGAAATGGATACTGATTTTAGATGATCAGCCATGATCATATTGAATGGCTGTGCTGGCTCGAAGGGCCGAATGGCCTACACCTGCACCCATTTTCTATGTTTCTATGGTTCTATGTGTATCCCTCCCTCCGTTCAGTATTGATGTGGATAGAGAACTGGCTGGCAAACAGGAAGCAAAGAGTAGGAGTAAATGGGTCGTTTTCACAATGTCCGGCAGTGACTACTGGGTTACCGCAAGGCTCAGTGCTGGGACCCCAGCTATTTACAATATACATTAATGATCTGGATGAGGGAATTGAAGGCAATATCTCCAAGTTTGCGGATGACATAAAGCTGGGGGGCTGTGTTAGCTGTGAGGAGGATGCTAGGAGACTGCAAGGTGACTTGGATAGGCTGGGTGAGTGGGCAAATGTTTGGCAGATGCAGTATAATGTGAATACATGTGAGGTTATCCACTTTGGTGGCAAAAATAGGAAAACAGACTATTATCTAAATGGAAGCCGATTAGGAAAAGGGGAGATGCAGCGCGACCTGGGTGTCATGGTACACCAGTCATTGAAAGTAGGCATGTAGGTGCAGCAGGCAGTGAAGAAAGCGAATGGTATGTTAGCTTTCATAGCAAAAGGATTTGAGTATAGGAGCAGGGAGGTTCTTCTTCAGTTGTATAGGGTCTTGGTGAGACCACAGCTGGAGTATTGCGTACAGTTCTGGTCTCCAAATCTGAGGAAGCACATTATTGCCATGGAGGGAGTGCAGAGAAGGTTCACCAGACTGATTCCTGGGATGGCAGGACTGTCTTATGAACAAAGACTGCATAGACTAGGTTTATACTCTCTAGAATTTAGGAGATTGAGGGGATCTTATAGAAACTTACAAAATTCTTAAGGGCTTGGACAGGCTAGATGCAGGAAGATTGTTCCCGATGTTGGGGAGGTCCAGGACAAGGGGTCACAGCTTATGGATAAGGGGGAAATCCTTTAGGACCGAGATGAGAAGGACTTTTATCACACAGAGAGTGGTGAGTCTCTGGATCTCTCTGCCACAGAGGTTAGTTGAGGCCAGTTCATTGGCTATATTTAAGAGGGAGTTAGATGTGGCCCTTGTTACTAAGGGTATCAGAGGGTATGGGGAGAAGGCAGGTGCGGGAAACTGAGTTGGATGATTAGCCATGATCATATTGAATGGCGGTGCAGGCCCGAAGGGACGAATGGCCTCTACTCCTGCACCTAATTTATATGTTTCTATGTAACCCCATTTTCCCGCCTTCTCCCCATAACCCCTGACACCAGTACTAATCAATAAT